>CM075772.1:41012551-41442485 GCA_037974665.1 Ehretia macrophylla
GATTGAAAATAAAATATCCATATTGATGATTCACTTAACTTGCATAAACTCATTCGGGTACAATTGATTAGGATAGAGGCTATTCACACACTTACTTGGGGGATTTGAAGTAAAATGAAACCTATGTGAAGTTATTATTTCTCATGCTTGTGATTGAAAGTCACCTCTTGAGTTGGGAAAAAGCTACTGAGGTCGTGAAACTTTACTATCCTACTTCTTTGCTTTCATGATTTTTTTTTTTTTTTTTTTTGTGTCGAGTCTTTAGTTTTGAGTTTGTTTCTCTCTTTAGTTGTGCCTTTTGCTTGAAGACAAGCAAAGCTTAAGTTTGGGGGTGTTTGTTTGGTATAATATTGATATATTATTTCAACGCCTTTTGACTTAAATTTTGTTAGTTCTTGAGTAATTTATGAGCAATTTGATTGGTTCTATATTTGTTTTGCGATGTAGGTGAATTATATGAGAAGACATGGATTTTGAGTCCAAGATTGAGGAAAAATGAACAAGGGCAAGCTTTTATGCAACTGGTGAAGAGATTGAAGAACAAATAGAAGTAGCGCAGTCATGGCGCAACTGTGCAACGTTGCAGGAAATTTAAGGGTAATTTGGTAAAAATGCCTGAAAAGAAGAAAACCCACGATAAAATAAGATACCAGACGTTGAAAAAAGAAGGTTCTTTTCTGACAGCTATTTTTATGAGCAAATAGGACATTTTGGAAAGGAGAAAACGCAAGGAAACTGCAAAATTGACGAGAAAGGATGGATCAGAGACAAGATTAGCCACAACTTTCTTGAGATTTCTAGAGTTTTCTTTCTCTCTCGTCATAAATTTTAATAGACTTTGGATTTCATTTACATTTATTATGAGTTGCTAGATTACTTTTCTAGGGCTACGATGTAGCCAGATTTTGATTACTTGAATTATGTTGAATTGATTGATTGATTGATTATTCTATTTTTATGCTGAGTATTTCACACTATACTTAATGCTTGTGATTATCTGGCCAATAATTGCTTATTTTATGGTTTGGTTTGAGACTGAGAAGTGATAGCTAGACTAGACCACGTGGGAGTACCACTAAATTGTCATAAGCTAGAGATAGTTATGAGATCTAGTGCAATGTATAAATTTTTAAGGTTTAATGTATTCCATAAGTTCACAGTTATTACAGAGATGTAGGTAGCTTGCTTATTGGGATAGGTTATTGATACTTGAGAAAGATTAATATCTATCTTAGTGAAATTGTTGGCAGCATAAGGAATAGTCTTCAATTGGTTTTAATCAACAAATTCGAGTAGGATAAATCTTGGTGAAATCGGAACCCCTAGAACTCTCCAGTTATTGAATCAACTTTTTCACAACACTCGTAATTGTTTAGTTGCTAGTTTTATTAATTTCATTAATTATTTAGTTTTTAATCATAATCTCTCAAACTTTGATCATCTGAATAAAATTAGAGCTAAATCAATTTCGGTAATTAATAATCTCAGTCCTCGTGAGAACGATCTTTACTCATCATTTTATTACTTGTTGCGATACGTGCACTTGTGTTAGAAATCACACAACAACGACAATATTCGATCACTAAGTAATTAACTACGAAAAATCAATGAAAATTTTTTATTACTAACTTTCGTCACTAATCCGTTATTAAATAGTGACAGATTTATGACAGAAAGTAGATTGGCGACAAAATAGTGACGGACATTTGAATTGCTTCTGTCACTACTTTAATGACGGACGTTTGAAGTTTCGTCGCTAAATCAATTTCCACAGCTTATCCTTTGCTCAATAGCAACGAAATTTAGTAATATCGTTAAAAAATAAGTATTGCATATTATACTTCTTTTCTAAACTAAGTTGAAAATATAAACAATTAATTTTGAATGTAATTATGGGTCCAAGACACGGATTATAAAATATTTGTCGTAATGACATATCATTGTCTATCTCTTATTTCATCCGATATTGTCAGTTTTGTTCTGAAAGTGGTGTGAACCTCAAATTAAGTTAAAAAATACATGTTTATATTTTTAATGGACTTTAAAATATAATGAGCAGTGACGGAGCCACTTGAGAGTGACGATGTGCTTATGCACACCTTAACCTTTATCACTATATCAGTGCACACCTTTATCTTAGGTTATTGACTCTGTCATTGGTAATGAGTAAAAAATTATAATTTGTAATATTTTTTTTTATTAATTACTAAATTCCATATCTAATTCCTCACTGCATAGCTAAGACCCTTTTAAATTCTGTCACTAATCTATCACTAACTCATCTTTTGTAACTAATCCGTCACAAAGTAGTGATAAACGTGCCATCACAAAGTAGCGAAGACCTATATAATAAAACTGCTAAGTGCACATGAAAAGTTACACATATTCTTGGGACATATTAATTTTCTTTTGATGTTACTTTCTCTCCTTTCTATACGCAATAAGCTGTGACGTCTTAGCTTATGAGGGGACATCTTACATGCACGGACGTTGAAATCTTGTGCGGTTGATAAATTAATGCGTTAGGTATCATGTTAATGTATTTATTGTATTCAACTAACTACAGTGGCGAACTCAAGCACTTAAATTCATAGAGTGTATTTGTTCTATAAAAAAGGTCACACTGTGTCATCATACAACGAAAATGTCTAATATATATAATAATTTTAATTTTTTTAAAAATCAAAAAATATATATATTTTTCCAAATTGAGGAGGTGCACATGTACCCCTCAATTCTATGCAAGTCCGCTAATGACTAAGCAGGCTGCAGTGAAAAATTACAGTATTAATTAAATAATAGAATAAGCTGGTTGTTAGTTACGTGTTATGGAGAGTACGAGGAGTTAGAGATCATATGATTACGGTAGCGATTGGTACACTGAAATGAATTTAGGCAGGAATAGAATGAGCCAATGAATGGAATGAACTTGGGAATGATAATGACATATTTGGTATGCTCTAAAAATTAAGAGTAGTAATATGAATGACTTATATAATATGACATAATTGCCCTTTTACTATTATAGTATTAAAAATAATGATAAATATAAACATAACCGTAAATAATATAAACATAAATAATAATAATAATAACAACAACAACAATAAATAATAATAATAATAAAAAAATAAAAATAATAAATAATAAATAATAATAATAATAACAACAACAACAATAAATAATAATAATAATAATAATAATAATAATAATAATAATAATAATAATAATAATAATAATAATAATAATAATAATAATAAGAAAAATAAAAATAATAATAATTAAAAAATATAATTATTATTATTTTTATTTTTCTTATTATTATTATTATTATTATTATTATTATTATTATTATTATTTTCATTTTTATCATTATTAATTTACTTTATATTTTTTATTTTATTTATTTATTATTATTATTATAAAATTTATTTTTATTTTTATAATAATAATATTTGTTTTCATAATAATATTATTCTATTTTTAATTATTTTTATTTTTATTATTATTATTATTATTTAATCACTATTATTATTTTTTATTTTTGTTATTATTATTATTATAATTTTCATAATAATAATTATTATTATCTTTTTTAATTATTATTATTATTATTGTAAAACAAATTATTTATAAAAGTTATGTTATATAATAAGGGTATAGTAGTCAAGGAATATGACAGCTATTTTAATTCATATGTTTGGTATTTGGGAATGAACTTGAGAATGTCATTCCCAAGGGAATTCCATTAATCCCACATATATTGAAATAGCCATTACAGACCAAATACATGGGAATGGTCCATTCTCATGTATTTGGGAATATGACAGCTATGTTTTTCATTTCAGTGATTGGTATGTGGAAATGAGTTGTGAATGGAATGATATTCTCAATTCTATTTTAATTCTTATGTTTGGTATTTGGGAATGAACTTGAGAATGTCATTCCCAAGGGAATCCCATTAATCCCACATATTTCCACATACCAATCACTGAAATGAAAAACATAGCTGTCATATTCCTTGAATCATTATCAAAAGAAATGTGTTGAGTTTTGATGAATGATTGCACTTTTTCATAGGAATTAACAATGAAGAACATAGCTGTCATAGTAGTATTTAATGTTAATCTAAAAGTTTAAAGTACTGAGTTTTTAGTATACACATTTATATTTATATATGAATACGTTATCATCTGTCGCTAATTAATTTAAAGACAGCAAATATAGGCTGGTTGAGATCTTTCCGAAATTTAAGAAGTGGTCCTTTTAGCTAACTTTTTCGACTTACACATAACGATTGAGGATTTGATGATGGGTGATTATTAAATGGGCTTCTTTACATACAAAATTGGCTAATATCGGGGCCTTTTGATAATCCGGTTCAACTGAAATTTTGTCGAGTCCATTTCAAAGATGATCCTTTTGAGTTCAATGAAGCGTTTAAGTTTATGTATAAATATAGTTGCTCAGGTTGGTGTATATATGATTGTCACTGTTATCGTGATCTTATTGATGTCACGTAATGAATTGTCTTATAATGTGTTAATTAAGTTGGTTTGTTCAAATATCTAGATTGACGCATTTTCTAATTAATTTTACTTTTGATGATTCATAAATTCTCTTGATAAAAGAAACAACCTGGAGACCCCAAGGGATTGCCCCAGCGGTAATTGGGAGTGACACAATTTCGCTTAGCGTGGGTTTGAGCCTTTCAGGCTGTCTTGGGGATAAGACTCTTGATTGAAATGGTACATATTTTGGGTTGGACCGTTGTACCATCGAGTTTTGATTTACACCCAACCATTAGGCTAGACAATGGGATGTCGGCGTAACCTATCTAGGAACCGAAGGTTCCCGTGATGGTGATTGTCTAATTCGGTCTATGCATCATGGGCTGATTGAAGCAGGGATATTTTTCGAGTTAATAAAAAAAAAAAAAAACAACCTGGAACCCAATACATACTACTCAAGTTTCAAAGGAAGCATGTGCACGTACATTGCCATGTAATTTGGCTGAAAAGCAATACTATAAATCACCCCTTCGCCATTTCTTATATAATATAATTTTTACCATATACACGAGAGATTTGAAATTCCAAAAATAACGAAAAAACTGACGGCAGGGTTTTATTTGCAACGTTTTCAAAAACACAGGGTTTGTGACGCTACTTTTTAAAACACAGGGTTTATGACGCACCTTTTTAAAAACACAAAGGTATATGGTGCATTTTACTCCTGATATAAAGCACTACTCTTTGGGTGAAATACTAAAACGTGATGTGATAATGCACCTTAAGCATGTTGAAGGACGTATAATGAAGATCATGCAAAGAGACGTTTATTTACGTTGTCACTTTTAGTGAAACAAACACTACTTACACTGATCCATCATCGTGAACGCTACTTACAATTTCGATGATCGCCAATGACTTGCGTAAAGCATTTGCGATGGAATTCTGGTAAACTCGTTGTGAATTAAGATTGTACTATGGTATGTCAGTATATATAATGATAATTTTTATTTGTAAAATGTAATACTCTTGTGTCATATTAGACTAATGTCGTATGTACAATGTTAATCAAAATGGAATGGTTTATATTGATATGTTAGTGTAATCTACCATTGGGCTTGATTGAAGACTCTTTGTATATTGATCTTGTGATCTTTTGGGTTGTTGAACACGTCCGAAAAATTTGTGATCCGCAATCTACCTTGAGCTTGATTGAAGACTCTTTTGTAGCATCTTGAGAATCATTTTGTTCGGTTTTGTAACTTTCTTTGGGTTGTTCTAACGGTCTAAACTAATAGCTTATTTGGTGCAGGAATTGCTAATCAGTTATCTTAGCTGGATACAGCATTTACATTACTTTGTTGGTTGACTAGCTATCATACTTTATAGAACCATTTCTCTTGGGCAAGCTTTTCTTCGCTTTTTTGTTTTCAATTTCAATATAATGGTCATTAAAACCCATCTATGTACATTTTTCTTTGTTTGTTTCTTTGATTCTGATGTAAGAGGCTTTGCCTCCTTGGTTTTTTTGTTAGTGGAATGAAACTGATACTTGCTGACTTAGTAAAAAAAAAAAACTCATCTATGTACATTTTTATTATTCAATGAAATACAAACTTTTTACTTCGCATAAAAAATTGATAAATTTGATTTGTAAGATCCAATTTATAAGTACAATAAAATATCATTTTATATAACACAGTATTAACCTATATTCATTTAATGCTAAATTCAAACACTGAGATATATTGTTTTGAACTTCCTGTATAGATAATATCACTTTTGAAACACATTTATGTTATTTTAACAAAGCCTTTGTGCTTATACATATTGAACAAGATCGAAATAGACGTCGAAAGGGTTGAGTTCACTTGTATTGTGACTCCTTTGGCAAAGAAGAATCCACTGCTTCTTTGAAAATCGTCTGGAAAGCCTTCTCTATGCATGACTTGAACTTGGATCTATGAAGTCTTTCTCCACTGCCACTGCAACCCTTAGATATCCCATATAACTCAATATCAAAATTGCAAGACTCTGCAAAATCCATCACACACAAGCATCTCTATTAGCCACACGACATCATCAGATATTTCGTGGAAAACTTATCGTGTGAGATAAATTTGTTACCATTTGTGTCGGAGATATCACACTAATTATTAAGCTTGCACTTTCAAAATCAAATTGTGATCAGTTACATAACATATATCAGAGAGTAATTATCAAAAAGGTCGTGTTCAAGTCTCAATAATATCATTTGTTTATCACATGTATAGCTCAAAAATTTCGCTTGTATGTGAGAAAGTTTATTAAAAACGTTAAACTACTTAAGTACATGTTATCAAATAGTTTAAACTTTCAAATCACGTCATCGCTTTCAATTTAGACTTAGATTTGTTGGAATGGAACTCAATCTATTTTATTAGGTCTTGCATCGAACGCTAAGAGAAACCTATATTTTGATGAAAAATATCAATTAAATTAACCAAATCACTTTTTTTTCAATTGTTGGTAGTAATTTAAATGACTTGTGCAATAAAAGACATGTGTATCGATTATTTTGTATAAAACACATTAATTAAAAATTTAAGAATTGAGTAAAATAATTAATTAAAAACACATTATTATTAAAGATTTTAAGATTAAATTATATTTCCACCTCTACTAGTACCATTAACCAAGCCGAAGAGGCAGTTCCCCTTTTCATTCTTAGTAGCACTTTTATGAAGAAATTAATTATTTATGAATTAATTTGTTTTTAATAATTATTAGTTGGGCCAATGGGCTCAGCTGAGTTTGGCCCAACCGAGGGAGAAACTTCACTATATAAACCACCGCTTATTGTTAAATTGCAAAGGGTAAAGCGCATAAACCTAACCCTAACCCTAATTATAGGATTGGAAGGAAAGAGGAAAGAAGAAGAAGATGGATAGGAAAAATCTAGTGCCGGTGATGGATTACCAAGGTGAGCTGAAGATGAAACAACGTTCGTGCAGACGTCGGCGGGCCATCTCAAGTGAGGCAGCTGTGGATTCCGGGTGGTGGCTATGTCAGAGACGACGTCTATGAAAATCAGAGCCAACTGCGGGACGACGTCTATGAAAACCATCGTGAATCATTTGACAAGTATTACAGACAAATTCAGGAAACTGAGGTACATATTAGCTTTATATTTCTTGGACTTTTTTTTTCTTTTTTATAATTTGTTTATTTATATATGTCCTTAATAATAAACATGTATGTGTCCTTTTAGGGATTCGACATCGACATCGAGGACTTTCAGCTGCTTCCGCGGCGAACATTGTTGACCCCCGTTGTTCCCTTGGTTGATATTCACAACGACAGAAAGACTTATGAGAATGTTGTTATGCTCGCTAGCTGAATTTACCATCAACTACTATAATACTGAACATGTAAGTCGTATATGCATATATATATATATTTATCTATTTATATATTTATTCTGATTTCTAACATATTTGGTATGATGTCAGGGAACGGCATATCAGTTCGTCAATCTGGAGAAAGCGAATTCAGAAGTTGTTGCTGGTTGTATCTATTATATAACTTTTCAAGTCACTGGAAACCTTCCAGGCTCTGCCGGTTTTGTTACTTTGTTGTTATGATGGATATTGATGAATCTACACATCCCTTGAAATATTTTCTTTTCTTTTGTGGCTCAATTGTTGTATTGGTCACCACATTCAACAAACTTATTTTCACGATGATCGATATCGTGCTAATGATAAACACACTAGGCATAAGCACACTTATAGATAATTTTTCTTTATTCAACGGATAACATTTATTTCATCAAAACATCATATCACAAAACAATTACAATATCTAGTCCAAAATAATATTAGAAACTGCGACACCAAAATAGTATTATTTACTATCTTATAGTCCTCCTTTTATCTCTATCTTAATTGTATGCTTGTCTTGTAATATCATTGTTACCAAATTGAAGCAATTGCTGACTACGTCCCCATGAATATATGCTCGTAACGCCATGCTTCCAATTTTATTTGGCTGCCATGAAAAATGGGCTATTATCATTTCCAAATCCTCTCATGTGTGGTAGTAAATTTATGAAAAATTATTTTCCTTAAAAAATGCAATTATGAACTTCTCTAACAACTTTAAAAAAAAAAAGCAAATAAACAAGTTAAAGAAGACATAATTAAGTTAAAACCTTTCTCCACGGCCTCTTTGAAAATCATCTCAAAGGAATTCTCAATGCACAACTTGAACTTATTTGAATCAATGAAGCCTTTTTCAGTTCCAATAGCAAGTGTCAACTTCCCCATGTAACTCATTATCAACACCACAAGACTCTGCATATTCAGCAATTTTTAGAATGTTTAAATCAATTGAAATTTAGATATAATGTCTCTATATAGTGTCCCAAGAATTTACTTTGCGCAGGTCATGTTGGGGACAAGTTCTTGATTACATTAAGAAATTGAAAAAAATATGATTTCCCCCATGAGTTTTAACCTAAATTCCAAATTCTCCTATGAGATTTTAATTTTGCCCAGATTCTCCGATGACACTAAATACTATCAAAGATAGCCTTAATACTAAATGATATTTTGGTCTTTTTATTTTTTATTGAGATATATATAGTATAACCTATTTAAACTAATAGTGTTGGAACCGCTAAATTCTATTAATTAAGCGAGATATTAATTTATCGATAAATTAATAATTATTAATTTACTGAGATATTTGATTTTTTTGGCTTAAAAATAAACATATTATATTTATGGTATATTTTTTAAAAAGCGACTCGTATTTTTTTAGGACAATTTGAAAAAATAAATAGAAAAGTCTAATGAGAATAGAAAATAATAATCTAATTTAGTAGGATTAGATTTTTTAGGCGCATTGCGCACTATTAAAGATGAGATTTAGCTAAATTTGAAGTTCAACAAAAGACAAATTACTCTTGATTCGTATTTTGAGAAAACTTATAGTGAATTTATTATGTACTTTTTAGCTAATTATTAATTTATGAAATATTTGGGTCAATAAAATACAAAGAAAATATTTTAAATATATTATCTTATAATTTTATCGAAATTATTAATTTTTTACACTGGTCCCAAGTTGGGACCAAATATTTTTATTATTTAAAAAATATTATTAATTTATCGAGTATTAATTTAAAGAGGTTTTACTGTATTTAGTTATGTTTTATTGCCTTTAACTTTTTTATGTTTTCAAAATTTAGCTTGTTGCAAAAACTTGATACTTTGGGTTTGAGGAAAAAAACATCATATTCAATTTGAGATGTATAGATATGTATAAATTTGAAAAATATTTTTAAAGTGAATCTAATATATTTTCTACGTATTCTCGTGCATAAACAAATTTTTTACAATAAGTTGGTTTTTATCTTCTTCTTTTGTATGTTTTTAAAAGGTTAGCTTTTCGGGAAAAAAAGTGTATATATATATATATTATTTTTTCTTTTTTCTTTGCTTTTGTTGTACATAATAAAAAGACAAAAATGTCCTTTAACATAAGTTTGTTTGACAAAGTTTGATGTCATAGGAAGATGTGGATAAAACTAAACATTATAAGCGAGTTTGAGATTTAAGCTAAAACTCATGGAGAAAAATAAAATTCTTTATTAAGAAATTTACAATATGAATAAGCTTAATTTATACAAATTACATGCGGAATGCCAGATACATAAAAATAAATCCCCTTAATTGGATGGCCACCCTTAATTGGATGGCCACCCAAAGCCATTTGATCTGTTGGCCCCATCATATTTGATATCATCATGCTCGAATTCTTCAATTTCCCATAGACATATCAAGCTGTTGCCTACAAGTATAGTCACCTCTGTAGTAAGTATAATCTATTTCCCTTTTTAATTATGCCATAATGCCCTTTGGATCTTCTTTATTTGATTCAAGAGAGGTCTAAACCGTACAATACATACGAAAGAATGTCACATACGAGAATTAATCTTGTAATCTCTTGCACTTATAGCCGGAGGGAATACCACTAGACCAAAGGCTTATTAATAATGCCCTTTGGATCTTAACACAACATAATAGTATTTTTTAACAAGAATTTTGAAAGAGAGATATACAACATGCTTACCTCAGGGCCTCTAAGCTTTCTCAATATTTCAAGAAATATACCAGTCAAATAAGTTCCTGCAGAGTTTCTTTTCTTCTTGATCATTTTATGGGCCTCAAGGATAAAGGAAATGGGATTTGATAATTTAGCCGTGTCTAGATCTGGTATTACAGTGTCCAAAAATACAATCTGGTTTCCTGATGATGGAACTTTTGCATTTGATTTGAACATCTCATTGATAGACTTGTAAGTCCCACCAGTGACCCTAGTATTAAGTAATACATGTTGCATGTACAAGCGAGATCTAAACATGATTATACCAGTAATCACATCATTTATTGTCTTTTTCAAGATAAAAAGAGATCCACAAAAGAAAAATTAGTGATGTTCAAACCAAAAAAAAGTTAATACCCGACCCTAGTTGGTCTATGATTTTTATAGTGTTTGAAAAATAGGTTTCGTATTTTTAAAAGTGTTACATTTAAATCATTTACCTTTATAACTTATGATGTTGTTAGTTCTTTTGTCTTTTTCTGTTCAAAAAAGTAAAGTCAAGTCACTTACTAAAACAGGGCAAAAGTAATAAGGTGTAACAAGTCACAAAATTAAAAAATTAAAATGTATCATTTTGATTATAAGGACTTGTTTGTCAAATACTATAAAGGTCCGGGATTGATTAGAGTATCAACTCAAAAAAAAAAAAAAATTAATCATGTGCGAAGGCGAAAGACCATTTTGTTATTTTCTTATAAACTCTAGGACCTTATCGGGCCCTATATAGAACGTAACAATAAATTTTCAAGCTCAAATGTGGTGCAGAAGGCTTTTGGAAACATTCTAGTGGGGTCTCTATGTAGCTTTAGTGAGGTACTGAAAGAAAACAACAACAACAACAAAAAAAAGACAAATGGCAGATACTTGAACAATATCTGAAGTTTTACCACTTTGAGATTAGCTTTTATCTGTTTGATGGAATCAAGCTGAAACGAGATAGTGGTTATATCAAATGGGTTCAACTCCACTCCTTCATGACTAGATCGAATTGGTGTAACATCATCTTCTATCAAAGTACTCTTCAAAATGCTTTATCCAAAATCAGGTATGGTGTTCATAATTCTATTGAAAAATCGTGGCACCTTTTTCATCAAGTTATCATTTGATTTTAGGTTTGTTTGAAGTCGAGAGAATGTTAATGGAAGTGAAGGATCATCTACCCTTTGTACACAAGAAAGAAGAACCCCCATTAAGGTATAGCCATCCCCAAGTGTATGATGAACCTTAAATATTATAGTTCCTGCTGTGGGGTACTTAAATATATGAATTTCCCATGGTGGTCTATTTTGAGAAAATTTCTCCATTGATATATTAGATAAGTAGCAATTCAATTGATCATTGTAATAATCTTGTGATTTCCCACTTAGGAAAGCTGGAAACATGACATGATCTTCGATATTCATTTCCACACACTTTCATTTCCTTGAACCGTTATTTTTTGTAACCTACATTTATATAAAGATCACTTATTAGTCATAACATAGATAGTGATAAAATGGTATAGTAATAGGATGACATATAATAATGCTCAAAGACAAAATAACTAGGAATAATAATAGGATGACATATAATAATACTCAAAGACGAAATAATTAGGAAAAATGAGATGAATATTCTGAGAGGGAGGGACAGAGCACCATGATTGAGGAAAAGCGTGGGCTCGAGGGTATCTAAACATTCTTGATAAACGCCATCATTAGAGAGTCATTAATTGATATCTCTGGTTCCATAACACCAATGAGAGAAAACGTTGAAAACTCTGGTGTGTTCAAGTATTGTGCACCTGGACTCGCAGGCTCGAGTAATATTTCTTCGTGTTCGAACACCATTATCACTCTTGAAAGTTAACAATTTTCTTGTTTTTTTGGCTAAATCTCTTGAAAGTTAACAATTGTTGCTGTGTATGTATCTAAAATATAGCCCGCGACTGTGTATATATACATGCACAATGCTCACGAAATGGGGCATACTTTTCTGTAATTTCGTTTTCGTCATTAATTAATACCACCAGAGTACACCTCGCCACTCCACAAATTCGTTTTCACTAGCACCACTGGCTAATTAACTCACGTTGAACATAATCGATTCATCATTCATGTTTGGCTCCTGCATGGACTTTTCTACTAATCAATTCAAAAACAAATAGACTACTAGTTAATCACTTAATTGATTAATTACATGTATAACATATGATAAAGGTGATATTTTTTTTTATTCAAAGGAGGTCTAAACTGTATAATATTTATCAGCAAAGAATATATCACTAGACCAAAGGGCCGGTGATATAATAGTGATAATTTTGTCACCCAAAGGTTGTTTAACAGACATTGGTTTTGGTCTTTGTCCTCCGATCTAGTTTCGGCGTATTTAGGAGGTAAGGTTCACGTCCCTCTCCTCGTTTGTACTTTCAACTTTTGCGTAATCAATAAAACTTAGGAGGGCGCCGCCCTCTTTCCCAAAGGAGAAAAAGAAAAAAGGGATAATTTTGTGATTAAGCTTTAGTCTTTGCTTGTACCATCAAATTTTATCAAAACAATAAAATAAAATAGAAAGGTCTATTTTTCAGTGCCATTTCTTCATTTTCTTGTAGTGTAATACATCGCTCTTAACGATAACGGAGGAAGTCATATATGTTAAGCTCACTGCATGCATATTAAAGAAGTCTCATGGATGGTAAAGGATACCAAAGTCTTCTTTTTTGGTTTACTTTTTCTTTGTTCTTGCTTCTCTTTTGGAGAAGTTTAATATAGGGTTTGGACTGCACTTTTTTAAAGGTTCTAAGAATTATGGGATTTTATCTTAAACTTAATTGATGGAGTTGGTCCAAGATTTTATAAGGCGGTTTTTGATTTTGTGATTTTTTTTATGTGAGAGTTTTTGGAGAAGTTTAATATAGGGTTTGGATTGCACCTTTTGAGGAAGGAAAAATAAACCTTTTGGGACAGTGGGCTCAGATTGAGTTTGGCCCAACCGAGGCAGAAACTCCACTATATATAGCCCAACCGAGGGAGAAACTCCACTATATATAGCCCAACCGAGGGAGAAACTCCACTATATATAGTACCTATTGTTTGTTTGCAAAGGGAAAAGCGCATAACCCTAACCCTAAAATAGAATTAGAAAGGGGAAATAAGAAGAAGTGGGATAGAAAAAATTTAGCGAGTGCGATGGATTACCAAGGTAAGCCTCAGAGGAAACGTGAAGGCTACGACGTCGTTGGAGAAAGAGAAGAGCAGAAAGGGAAACGTGAAGTCGGAGAAAGAGAAGAAAAGGAAGGGCCATCTCACGTGTTTCCGCCGTGGTTTCCCTCCGTGTTTGTCTATGATTTGGATGTTGATGATTGGGATAATAAGCTGGATTGGTCACCTCGAGTGATGCCGCCGAGTCTATCTGCTGCTATGTCCATGGTCAGTAAGGGTGTGTCGCTGAATCCTAACGCCTGTGACGTTAGTTATAAGCGGCCTTTGGATCCTGAAGCGTTGAAGGAATATAACCGACAAATTGATGAAAGTGAGGTACAGAGTAATTATTTTTAGCTAAGTTTATATTTATTGGATTATTTGTTTATTTAATTATAATAATAAATAAGTATGTATGTATGTGTCGGTCTAGGGATTCGACATTTTCTACTATCCAGGCCCATCTATTTGGACCCCCGTTGTTCCCTTGACGGGTATTAAGGAGTCACCATCATACCATGCAGCTGTTGTTAACCTCGCTAAATTGGCCATCAACCAGTATAATGTCCAGCACGTAAGATATAAGACTTATCTCTCTCTCTCTCTCTATATATATATATATATATATATGATATATCATTTATTGTTATTATTATGTTGGTGTTACTTTTGATTTTTGGTATAACAGAATGAGGCATATGAGTTCATCGATCTGGAGAGAGTGAATTCACGTGTTGTTTCAGCATATCAAGTTATATATTAAAAAGTTGTTAACTTGATATGCTGACTAGGCATGCGTGAAAATGAGTGAAAAAAAACTGAGATTTAGTATTTCTCATATAATTGTTTGATTAAAAAAGTGATATTTATTATGAATGTCACAAGTAAATAATATTATGTTACAAAAAAATAATATTGTGTAAAAAAGTGATATATTAACTATTTTTTGGTTTCCTTTTTGGGTTTTTGTGTCAACTGAGCGGTGGTTTATTCTGATGTGCCTTTATTACTGTTGGGTTGGATTTCACTTTTTGTGTTCTTTCGAAGAGTTTGGTTTGCAACAATCACAGACAAGTACCAATGTTGTTGTCCACGTAAGAGTGTAGGTATCACTCAAACTTTACATTAAAGTGGCATCAATTTTATATGAAAAGCTTCTCTGAATAGGTAATGAAGTCTAAGATTCTTCTAATAGTATTATCGAGCTCTAATATTATTCACATGAAAGAAATCTCTTTTAATGCTTTAACAATGTTGATTTAAGTTCTGATAAAATGTTCAACATATGTATTTGAATAATGAATAGATGATCCGACTCTAATAGTATTTATATAAAGAAATCTCTTTCTATGATTAAATAATGTTGATATTAACTTCTAATAGATTGTTCAATATATGTATTTGAGTAATGAAAGCTCCTTAACAATAAAGCTCAACATAGAAATGATATGCTAGTTTACATCTAGCACCTAGTGTTAAACAACAGAGGAGCAAATAAATTCAGATAAGGTTAGAATTGAAAAAAAAAAAAAAAGATCCTAACATTGAATGCAAAAAGATGAGAATAAACTAGAGAAAACCAAGTTAACTTATATAACAAATAAAAAGGAGACACTTACAGTGTGACATGAAAGTATGAGATGAACCAGCGGTTGGTACAAGTTACACCTCGAGGAATTGATTTTCCTTTATATGGATAAAATACTAAGTAGTATCCAACACCAGCGGATGCCAAAAGAAATACAACAGAAATATATCCCAATATCACTGATAGATTAGATTTGTTATTGCATATAACAACCCCCTTTCCTTGAATTGGTTCCCCTGCTGGAGCCTACAAAGGCCAACATGCAAAAGTAAAGGAACAAATAAATTGGATTAGTTTCCTAGTTTAAGAAGATTATATCTTATGCCAAATTCCGTTAGAAGATCTATAATGCGTGTAAGGAGGTATTTGTCAGGATTCTAATACTACTAGCATGGTGTCTGTTTGTTCATTGTGGTTGATTATCTCCACAAAATGGAATTTAAAAGTCAATGGTCGACTAGTAACAAATATGTAATACTTTCATAGTCAAAGATTTTTATTGTTTTGTTTTCTTTTGGAGGAGAGATTCTTCTTTTTCTTTTTATTTGCTAGAAGGAGGAAGAGACATCAAACAATACTAATAGTAGTTTTTCTGCAATGACCCGTAATTTTAGAGTTAAGAATTTTTTCCTTTAAATTTAATTACACGGTATCACATGGAGTCATTTTACCATCCAAATATATAAATAACTTATCAATATCATGATTGATGTGGGTAGAAATTCAACTTCATGTACGTAGATGAAATTGACCTTGAAATCTGAGTACAACTAAAATTGAGGTTTCTATTCAAGGAAGATCGACCTTGCTAAGGTTCCTCGCCTGACTTTCGCACCTCTGCACCTCAACCAGAGAGGGCAGGTCATGTCTTCCACAAAAGACTGACTTCCGTAACTCGACAACCTCCGGATGACATTCCAAATCCGACCTCCTGATCACGTCCCAAAATAAGGACAGATGTTGACAACAGAAATGGCCAGCATATCTCGTACAGTACAGAGATGTCAGATCCTTTCTTATCCACATCTATAAAAAGACCCCCACAGTCTTCAAGGGAACGAACTAAGAGATTGGGCATACATGCCCTTTACTCTCTTTTTCTCTCTCTCACTCTCTCTTTGCTTATATGCAATTTAGGCCCCAAAATTGACTTGATCGTCGAAGAGGGTCCCTGGGGACATTCCCAAGGTCCTTTGTTTTGCAGGTAAAATGCCACCGGAGCGGAAGCACGAGCCCATTTGGAGGGACTATGAGCCCATCCGGTACGTCACCAAATTTTGACCTTAACAGTTTGGCACCGTCTGTGAGAATCAATGAATTTTCCCACTGAAAAACCACATCAACGCGAGATGAGTAACGATAATGCTCGCACCTTGCTAAATACGATTCATCTACTACTAAATGCATCACAAATTTTATTTGTTATGTTTATTTAATGATGCGTAATTGGCATAAGATGATGATGCTACTTAACAGTACTAGCTCAATATATGCTACAATTGTTTTTTATAACAACATGATTGTATCATATATGTCTTCAAAATGTTCTTGACATGAATGATTATATGCTTATTATAATATACAAGCATGTACTTCAAACAAGCAGGAAAGTGGACATTATTACTCATTTGATAAGCTTTTAAAGTTTTGCTAAGCAGACATCCATTATTCTTAATTGCTGTGACTACACGTTTGTGTGCTTATTACACGCGGCTTATTTATTTACAAGCTGTCATGCAAATAAAGCAAAATATTAGCAGGCACATCCTAAATGCTTTAGATAGAATATATCACTCATAAGGATGCATTAAAGGTATTTGATAAAATACCTGCAAGAAATAATTTGCAAAAGCATTTACATCTCATGTTATGCGCTAAAAGTATTTGTCGAAATGCCAAAAATACACTTCTTATAAAATCCGAAGCAACGTTCCTTCTGCACATTCTATTTTTATAGAATCATCATCTATTTCTTTTATTAGCAACATTTTGCTCGGCTAAAAAGCCCCTCACAAATCTTATGAATCTTTTTTCTTGGCTGTCGCAAGGATTGCCTTAGCATCTGCTAGATCTATTCTACAAGCAGGTCTAACATTATATGATTGAAGGAGCTATTCTTTCAAACAATATTGGGTCTCTAGACAAAACAGCATAAATGAAGGCCTTTGCCTTGAAAAGTCAACGCACCAATGTCATGTGGCTGCAAGTTTATCTTCAAAGCCCAATGTCATATGTGGCTGCAAGTTTCTTCAATAAAGATCAAAATTATTACTCTGCGAGAAGAGCACAATCCTTGAATTGCTTAATTGGTAATTGCAAAGACACATTCCCGTCTCAAAAGGGCTATCCTCAAGTATCAAATATTGAAATTGTGAAGACCAACAATGGTGAAGACACCCCTGGCAGAGAAAGTTACAGCTAGAATTGGTACAGCAAAACTATGAGAAAGAAGTTTGAGACCAGAGATTCTCAAATCTAAAAAGTCAATCAAGCGCTGAATCTTTGAAATACAAGGACAAGGACTGTTTTTTCTCTGAACAAGCACTCCTAACATATCTCGTTAAAAGATCTTCTAGGATTTATGATGAATCATTTTTATTGATCTTCTTCTTGGCATTAAAAGAAAAATGCTCCTTCCAGAGGATTTATCACATAAGTGCAAAATTTGTGCTTTCCCGCTAGTCATCTCTTTCAAATGCTACATCTCTACGCCGCTGAAAACTGGCGAAGAAACAGAAGACGGTGATTCGTTCTTCGAGCTGGTCACTGCAGCGCCTAAATGCAGTGAAGATAGCTCAGAGAAGAAAGTCAAAGCAGGCTTCAACTTCGTTGACTCGCCTAAAGATGTCTCTTGCTCCGACGATTGTAAGAAGAGTGATAACGTACGCAATCAGCCACTGAAAACTAGTGAAGAAACAGAAGACGATGATTCGTTCTTCGAGCTGGTCATTGCAGCGCCTGAATGCAGTAAAGATAGCTCAGAGAAGAAAGTCAAAGCAGGCTTCAACTTCGTTGACTCGCCTAAAGATGATTTCTTCTCTGAGCTATCTTCACTGCATTCAGGCGCTGCAATGACCAGCTCGAAGAACGAATCATCGTCTTCTGTTTCTTCGCCAGTTTTCAGCACCTGATTGCGTACGTCATCACTCTTCTTACAATCGTCTGAACAAGAGACATCTTTAGGCGATTCAACGAAGTTGAAGCCTGCTTTGACTTTCTTCTCTGAGCTATCTTCACTGCATTCAGGCGCTGCAATGACCAGCTCGAAGAACGAATCATCGTCTTCTGTTTTTTCGCCAGTTTTCAGCAGCTGATTGCGTACGTCATCACTCTTCTTACAATCGTCGGAGCTGACGTCACTTTCGGCGTTGCGCCAGCACCTTCCGGCGTTGCGCCAGAACTTCAGTAAGTTTAACGCTTCCATATATGTTCAACGGAAAAACCAGAACAGTAGCGGTGTATAGTCGGAGAGTAGTAATAGTGTTTGAGACTTTTGTGAAGGATGGTGAGAAAAAAAGAGAGAAATGTGAGGGGTATAAATACAAGGAGACACAATTGAGATCCCCATTTTATGCACAAGATTAAGCATTGAATATGCTATCATAATCTACCAGATTGCACAAAAGTTGTTGTTCCCACTATGGTACGAGATTTGCTGCTCCATTTTTGTTGAGAGAGATTAAAGCTCCTGATTTGATTCATTGAGGGAATTCTACAACATAGCTGTAAAAGGCAAGTTTAGATTGCTGGTTTCTCTTGCATGCTGATCGTAGTTTGCTTTTTAATTTTTTGCTAAATAAAATTTCAGCTCTTACTCATAAGTACACATATATAAGCACTTATAGTACAAAGAAAATGTCTATAATAGACCTATATATATAGTATAAATGAATTACAGTAGTTGAATAGCTTCATTGGAGCTTTGGACTAATATGAAGTATTGGCAATTAAATTGGGTTTGAGTGTGTTAGAGAGAAAAAGGGGGAAAGAAATGGTAGAGAGAGAAGGGGTTTTTCGTATGTTAGATCAAAATCTGGAAAAATAAAAATAAAAAAAGGCAAAAAATTATAAAAAATGAGAAACAAAAAGAAGGCAAGAAAATATATATTTAAATTGAAGTCAAATTTTATGCACAAGATTAAGCATTGAATCTGCTATCATAATCTACTAGATTGCACAAAAGTTGCTGTTCACACTATGGTGCGAGATTTGATGCTCCATTTTTGTTGAGAAAGATTAAAGCTCCTGATTTCATTCATTGAGGGAATTCTACAACATAGCTATAAAAGGCAAGTTTAGATTGCTAGTTTCTCTTGCATGCTGATCGTAGTTTGCTTTTTAATTTTTTGCTAAATAAAATTTCAGCTCTTACTCATCAGTACACATATATAAGCACTTATAGTACAAATAAAATGTCTATAATAGATCTATATATATAGTATAAATAAATTACAGTAGTTGAATAGCTTCATTGAAGCTTCGGGCTAATATGAAGTATTGGCAATTAAATTGGGTTTGAGTGTGTTAGAGAGAAAAATGGGGAGAGAAATGGTAGAGAGAGAAGGGGTTTTACGTATGTTAGATCAAAATCTGGAAAAAAAAAATTGAAAAAGGCAAGAAATTATAAAAAAGGAGAAACAAAAAGAAGGCAAGAAAATATATATTTAAATTGAAGTCAGATTTTCAAAATGACTAGGAGAGAATCCAAATCTCCGCAAGATAGAAGTATATTTTTCACCGTCATTGTGGCCCATAATAATAGAGTAAGAGATATCTATATTATATAAAATAGGACATATTAGAAGGAGATTGGGTTATTAAGAGTTGAATAAAAAGATTCATATGAGATTTTGTATTCATAGAGCTAACAAGAAAAAACTCTTTATAAGATTGCGTTATTAAATAACAATGGTCTACCGCACTTGCAAACATATGACTTGATTCACTATATTTGACGTGAAATTTCAACAAAATATATGAGATGCTTTCATAATTTTAACTTTTTTTTTGTCAAACATAATTTTAACTTAATGTTGTTATATTCGTGTGTAATACTAGATCGATAATTTCTTTTCAATAAAAGTTATAAATATAATTTTTAACTCAATGAATATATTCTTTTTAAGGGTGAATTAACTTTTTTTAACTAGAAATATGTAGAAATTTATTATTTTTCTAAATTTATTATTTTCTGAAAAAATACATCAAACTAGTAGGGGTTGTAACCCAATTTGGCAATGAACTCAATCCGCCTTTGGTGTAAGATTGAAACTTTTTTAAAATAAATTTTTTTTGAATTTTAAATAAAGTCAAAAATCGTACAACGTAATCAGTGAAATTTAGGCTTCGTTTGTCTGCCGTAAAATATTTTACACATTTTTTGGTGTTTGGTAAGATGTAAAATTTGGTCAAACGTAAAATATTTTTCAGTCAACAATCGCGGCTGCTTTTGTTTAATTTTACGGTGTTTGATAATACCAAAAAATTGGTCAATTGTAAAATGTTTTACAGTCAACAATTACGGCTAATACAAAATTTTGTAAAATATTTTCATGTCTTTTAGGAGAAAAAAATATTTTACGGAACTCACTGTACATCCAAATAGCAGAAAATACTTTTCAGTAATCTATTTTCCATAAAAATATTTTCTTCCAACAAGTTATTTTACAGTAAACAAACGGAGCCCAAAAAAATATTTTATTTTCTAAGAAAGCATTTTCTACTGAAAATATTTTATACAAGCAAGTTATTTTATAGCAAACAAACAGAGCCTTAAACCTTTAATATTTCGTATACAACGAATAATATTACCACTAGACAAAATTACAAATAGCTTTTTTCTTATTTCATATAAGGTTGTTAGAGAATGGTCGCTTGGATAGGAGGGTCATGTGAGAGACAATAATAAAATAGGGGAAAATCCAACGCGGCTACCTATGCACTGTGTAGATACAGACTATTGAGTAGATCTGGCAAATGGGCCAGCCCAGCATGGCTCGGCACGGCCCGGTCGAATCGTGGGTTAAGAAAAATGAGCATGTCTTTGCACATATGTTTAGTGGGCTGAGTTGGGCTGGACTCAATTCTTGAAATATAGAACCCAGCTCGGCTTACGAGCCCGTTACCACGAGTTGCGAGCTGGGCTGGGCCAACCCATCTTTTTTTTAAAATCTTTTTTATTAGTGTGTTCTGAATTTTGATTGTTGGATTAATAGCGAAAAAATCTTAAGCTTAACATTTTTTATGAAAAAGTTAATTTAACAATTAATAAGACATAAGTTGATTGATAATATTAATATAAATGATAAAATATTACTTAACAAACCACAAGTTCATGAAACACGGATACATTACTAATAAACATAAAAAATAACATTACATAAATGCTTGAAGAAAGTTGGTGGAGAAGTTCTAAATTGATGATAAAATATACATTTACGTTCACAATAGTTATAAATTACATACCCATGTTCTTCAAAGTAAGCAAAATGATTCCAAATATTTGAACATAATCGTTGTGAAAAATTTTCTTCCCCCATAGCCATAGATATTGTGTATTCTCTTGTAGTAAAATAAAGAGACAATAGGTAGTAAAATAAATATATAATTTTATAGTAAAATGAAGTTGAATACACTAACTATTTATAAAAAAAATTACATGTACAAATTATAATCTCAAGATGGGCTTTATCTGGGCTTGAGCTGAGCCTGTGTTGGGTTCGAGTTGGCTTGGGCTGAGATGGGCTGGGCTTAGGTACAAATGGGCTGGGTCCAAAAATATATGACTCAGCTCGGCCCACCTATATATGGTGGGCTGAGCCGAGTCGAACTCACTTTCATTAGAGTTGGGCTGGGCCCGAATTTTCGCGTGTTGGGCTGAACTGGGCCTGTGTCGGCCCGGCCCAAATGCCACCTTTAAATGTGGGTATTAAGCTATGTTTGGACTAAATGTAAAAAAAATGAGTTGTAAAATTTTAGTAGTAGATATGGGTTCAAACTGTTCTCATTAACCATAAAAGTGATGCATTGGTGCGTGGAAAAATTTGGTTAGAAGTGATGTTGAATAAAATTTGTTAATTATTTGGCCTATATTGAGTAATGTTAACTTTTAGAAATTTTGAGGATAATATTAAACTTTAAAAAATATGAAAGGGTATATTTGATAAAAATAAAATAAAATAGCTTTCCACATTATGTAAAATCAGTTTCGAGAAAACTTTTTTTAAAAAACTTCAATTTGGAGCTTTTTGTTTTTTAATTTTTTTCAACTTAAGCTTTTACCTAAAAATATTTTAAAAAATGGACCAAACAAGTTAATTTCAGTTTCTAAACTTACAAAAAGTGTTTTTAAATGTTTAAAAGTTAGGTCAAACATGACCTTAGTCTATAGTGCTCAACAAAAACAAAAGACTTAGTTAATATTTGTCATAGTCCTTATACTACGATCGTTGCACTTTTAGTCTATTGACTTTTAAAGTGAACATTTTAGTCCTTGGACTATGGTCGTTAAGAACTTTTAGTCCCTTGACTTTTAAAGTGAACCTTTTAGTCCTTGGACTATAGTCGTTAAGAACTTTTAGTCCCTTGACTTTTAAAGTGAACTTTGTAGTCACTGGAGTTATATCAGTGAGACATTGTTAATCCTAGATAGAGTTGGTATTTGGGACTAATAACGTCTCATTAATATAACTCAAGGGACTAAAAGGTTTATTTTAAAGGTCAATGGATTATAAGTTCCCAACAATTATAATTCTAGGACTGAAAAGTTTATTTTAAAAGTCAAATAACTAAAAATTTATAATAGCCATAATCTAACGACTCAGACAAGTATTAACCCAAAAACAAATATAGTGTATAGTGGTGATTAGAGACCCCGGTCCCGAATTTATGTGCAAATACTTGTTTAATTGTTATTTACGTGCATTTGATTATTTAAATTGTAAATTACATGCTTTTACTTGTTTAAATTGATTATTTGTCACATAATGTATAATTTCATGTTTATTTCTTTTATTACATGAAATATATGCATTCATATTATTTTCATAAGAATTTTTAGTGAGAATTGCATTTAAAGTGTTTTAAGTTCTATTTATTGATCTTTCTCCTAAAAATTTTAAAACTAGTCTTTTAAACATTTTAAAAACTAGTCTACCATTATATTTTGATTATTGGTTTAGAAAAAAATTGAATTTGCAACAAAATATGAGATTAAAGTTGAGTTTTAGCGTGTTAAAATAACGTTTTTAAAGCAAATAGTGATTTTCCACTCACATATATTATCCTTTGATCCTTTGACTTCATTTTAACACCCTACAACTTCAAAATCTGCCAAAAAACACTCCAAATCAGCCACCAAACCCTTATTACGGGAATAGTAAATTTTATGCAATTTTGGCTCTTTAAAGGTGTAAATGAAGGAGTTGGAAGCTCAAATTGCATATTCGGACTCATCTTGGCGTCCTCTATCTTTCTACTGTTCGTTTTTCGCATTTCGGAACAAAAACTTTGTGAGGAATTTTTTTCATTTTCATGGAGTTTTAAAGTTTATGTTCAATTTTGCAATTTTCGGATTTTGCCATTAATGTGCTATAACATGCTTGATTCTTATTCTATATAGTATTATTACATGCTAAGGACCTTGTATATGCATTGGTATAGCTTGAAAATAATTTTTTGACAAGATTTCACATGTAGAAGATGATGAATAGTAAAAAACGTGAATAGTAAATTCTTGTGTTTTAGCTTAATTTATTGCTTCAAATATGCTTAAATAAGTATGTAGAGCAAAATTTTGAAGTTAGTTAGCTTCTTGATTGGCTAGAAATGCAAAATTCAACTTGGAGAAGATGATGAATAGTGTTAAACTAGGGTTTCGAAAAAAAAATTACAATTTAATTCGATTCGAGGCTTCTAGTAGTTGCTAATTAGGGCCTTGAGCGTGGGAAAAATATTCCTTATACTTGCCATGTGAAAAATTTACGAATTTTGATCAAAATAGGCTACTTTAATTGGGGATTTAGGGATTAACTCGAATCCGGGAATATTTTGAAGCTATGACTAGTCTTTATTAAGTATTGAAGCCTTAGAAGTACCTTCGTTTCGCTTGTTTGGGTTCCGAAATTGGTACTTGTAGTATAAACGCACAAAGAGAAAATCGGGAATTTAATGGTAAACGAGGTTTAACGGGTGAACTCGAGGGTCCTTGGGGTGCCATAAGGTGTGGTTTGAAGGATAGGATAACTTGTTTGGGAATCTTGAACCTTGCCTTTCAGTTTGGAGCTTAATAGCAAAGATTGACAAAGGGGTTTCGGGTTGAAAGTGAATCCAGGTGCGTTCGGGCATTAGGGTTAGTGTCTAGTAAGTGAGGAGGTGCTAGAAATGTATTCGCTTCGCTTAGTTGAGCTCCGATTAGAGTACTTATAGTGTAATGCATAAAGAGGTAAATTCGGATTTTTGGGGTAATTGTACTTTAAAGTGAGATTTCAAGGGCTTAAATGGTGCCATAAAGTGTCATTAGAGATGTAGTATAGTTAGATTTGAGGTTCATTATCATGTGTGAAGATTAGAATCTAATTTGTAAGCATTTTGAAGGAGTTTTGTTAGAGTTTATGTAAATTAGTTGAGCTTATTGCATGATTAGCTATTTGAGTTATTATAATTGTTATATTTGTCTATTGAGTGAGTTATAAATTGTAATTTGGGTGAATAAGCATGATAATAATTCTAGGTCATGTTTATAGTTGGATTATGTTTAAGTATTAAGTGTGTTTGTATAGAAAGTATATCTTTTTGAGTGAGATCTTATGAGTTAAGTATTTGTGAATATGTCAAGGAGGTACAATCTTTGCTTGCTAAGTTATTGCTAAAGAAAATCAATCCATGCATGCAATAAATTCAATTAAAAACGTTGAGAACTTAATGTGTGTGTGTGTGTGTGTTCAACCGTGGCTGTCCAGATTTTTCAGCAAAATTGAGGCAACTTCGAGCTTAAAACTGTATTAATTGGAGAAGGATTAGGGGTTGAATTATATACCGTTAGAAAGCCTTACGAGTCTAGTTTCTACAGCTTTTTACGGTGCATTAATCGGAGTTGTCTAGAGCAAGTTATGATCATTTTGGTGAGATGTGTCAGAAATGCCCTATTACGCGAGAATCTGAATTTTGTTGTTATTTTGCTATAGTAATGATATAATTCAGTTCTAATTGGATGTATTCGATCAAGACCTTATTGTGTAGTGTCCTTGGATGATTAATAATGTAATGGGGCTCTTATAGTTATGTTGTTTTCATGAATTGTAATTGAAATCTAATTGCTAGTAAAGTTAATTTAAATTGAAAGCTATTCTATTCGACTGTGAATGAGAAATGCTAGTAGAGTTGTGATGGTTACCACCTTTAGACATAGGTAATGTTTCTATATATGCTAAACAATTCAATTGTTAGAATTAGTTGTTGTTATCAATGTGCAACTAGTGAACACTTAGAAAGGTCAAGTAAACTATGTGGAAGAATGTGTTTAATGCTTTTTGAAACTACATGTAAGGTTAATTGTAAGTTGATAGTTGTCTATTATATGTTAAATGTAATTAACTTAAGTTAATACTACTAGTGATATGTTAGAATCTTAGCTTGAAGTATAGTTATTTTACTAAAATAGTATGTTAGTTATTAAATGGTTGATAGTTAACTTTTCTATTAGTTGATAAATGCATTTCTTTCTCTATGTGCTAATGTTGGGCTATCTTCATAGAGATATTACTAACTATTGTAAGTAAAGTAGAATATGAATTAGAAGTTCATTAAAGTAGTAAAAGACTGGGTAGTGTCATTGTGAATGAATGTGCCATTTTGAACATTAAAGTAACCTAACCTTTATTATCTATAAATTCTTTGGAGAAATTCTTTGAGTTGAGTTAATGGTTAGTTTATTGTTATGTGGAGTGAATTAGTTTCTTGTACAAGTTATTAACTAAAGTAAAATGAGAAATAGTATGAATAACTGCAGGCTCATGTGTTGATGTTAGTTAAACTAAATTCTAGCTCGGTTTATATCTAGTTATAGCATGCTGGTTGAATCATTCTCCTTTAAGTTTTTGAACTATCTTCTTAATTAACTTGTAGACTATTGAAAATATGGAATATATGTTAAGTTAAAGTATATAAAAGTGGTGTTTTGTTAAAAATAGAATTCTAATAGATATTGTATATATGCTAAATAAGCGAAGTTATAAGTTAGCTAACCCAGCTGAATAATTAATGAATGTTGTAGTTAAAGAGTAATTGAAGTAATGTTTGCTCATAGGTTCAAGGTGACTGGAAATGATGTGATTCAAACTTACATCTTGGAGCTCGGTAGAGGTGAGGGACGTGCATCCTTACGTGCATTATAGTTTATTTTCTTTCTAAAAGAGTATATTGTTTAGTATAATTGCGTAATTGATATATGCTTATTGTTGCTAAATTGTAACTTGGTGCGAGAACAACTTACTTTTTGTCCTTAAATGTGTTTCCTGATTATATTGTCATTGTTATCATTCTTGCATTGCATCGTGGTTGCGCAACCTCATTGTCGCGGCGGATGCGATGGCCTCGCTGGGCGGCATCGGGCTTGCCAGTGTTGGTTGCCTTAGCTCCGTCTGCTATTCCCTCACTTGCCTGGTCCGGAGATTGCCAGGGGGTGTTGGGTCGTAGGATCAGGTACATCCGGAGTACCCATTGGTGTAAGGGATGCCGGCATATCGAAATTGCGATCGTGGTTCGTGGATCGGGGATCGAAGATTTGGAGTGATAAGGGTTATTGATTGTATCCTTTTAAAATGTGGTATTAGAATTGTTATTCATTGTTTATTTATTGCATTAATTGTGTTAAGTTGCTGCATTGCACGAACCCTAGTATACTGTTCCCGTTTCCCCTCCTTCACTGAGTATACTAGTTGTATACTCACCCTCGTTTCTAACACCTTTCAGATTTAACACCTTCGCAAGGTGATATAGGGAAAGCTCGAGAGTTACCTTATTTGCTTGTGATGACTTCTATTATTAGTACCTGCGAATCCATGTGAATTTGTAAAGTGGTTTGAATTGTAATTTGATTGGAACTATAGAAACTCGGCTTGTAATTGTATTGGATCTTGTTTGTATTTGATTTGTAGGTGGTCTGTAATAGCTTAATGGACTATGTTATTGTTTATTGGTCGTGTATGCTTGATTGGGTGAATGGAGTTAGACCATAGTTTTGTAGTTATAAATATTGTTTACAGGTTTTGGATTGTCCTATAAACAGGGGAGGCTTCGTCCGTTTCCCCTCATTTCTTGTGCCTTGGGAATGGAATTGGGAACCCCGGTCTTGTGAGGGATCGGGGCGTTACAGGTGAACTGTTGAGTTGGCCAATGATACTCTCACAATATGCGGGGAACAAATTGTGTGGCAGTTACCATGTTAATTTGTGATTGATGATTGTGTGGCTTGTATAAGAATTTTTGGTTAACTTTTATGCAGTTGTTCATATGTACTTTAGATAAAATAATATAAATAATTTATTTTTATTGAATCTCTAATAACATTACAATTTTGTGCATGAAAGAAAATGGGGAGCTTTCTTTCTTGGGTGCTCAACGTGTTTTAAACATAACCACAAGTCAAATGCAAAATGTTGGTGATATGGCAACTAAACAAAAATCAGTTACCAATAGAGGTTAGACATGTTATTAAAAGTATAAATTTGAATAATATGTTTTTGGCTGTTAAAACATACACTTCATGTCCTAAAATAAGATGAGTTGTGGTCAGAAATGAAACGTTGCTTGAATCATAATTAATTGATTCTCTTTAAAATTTGTTGATTGGACATTTAGAGATAAAGCTCTATTTTTTCATGTGGGCTGTAAGAGCGGTACCAAGTTTAGAGATTAATAGAAGAGTTATTTGAAAGTAGGGACAAAGCAATAAATTTTATATTAAGGGGGTCAAGATTCAACTGAAAATGTGAAAAGGCAATCAAGGTTGTTGTGCTTTGTTGAAAAAAAAAAAAAAACACTGGGGGCATAACATTTTTTTCACGTTCCAAATTTATGGAAAAGTGTGCGTTAAGACTTTCTTTTCACGTTTATAAAATCCTAGAAGATTATTCCAAATTTATGGTGATTAATGGGATGAATCTTCCAATTAACTAGTCTCATACCCGCGCGATGCACGGGTGTGATATAAATATTAGAAAATATGAAATATACAATTAATTAATTTAATTTTTTAATTATATTATTGATAGACTAGAATGTATAGTTACTCTAAATACTACATCATTACCAAAGGAAAAAAAAACAAATATAAGCACCTATTTTTTTAAAAATGTGATAGTAGGCACTATTTTATATAGATCAAACTTTTAAAAGATACATGTATGTATCTCCTTTGCTCAAGTTGTTGTGTGACACCCAGACCTGGCATATAGATTTTTAATTAGAAATTGCATATTTATTTTACTAAATTGCATTTTAATTAGATTTTTAATCCGGAATTTTACTTATCATTATTATCTATAATTATAAAATTAAGTAATGAAATTTCATGAAATAATTACTTTATTATTTTATGAGAAACAATTAGTTAATATTTCATTATTGTAAATATTTTAACTGTAATTAATCAACTTGCCGAGAATAATTATTTTGTTATTTTAGTATTTTATTTACTAAAAGTCACCTTGTGAATATTTTAATTAATTTAAATTGCTAATTTAGTGTGAAATCCCGAATTTGAGAATGATTATATTGTTATTAAATTACTCTTTAGATATATATGAGTTACAATTAATTGATTTACGTAGAATAGTTAATAAATTATTATTCCCATTAATAGCGTTTAATTAATTTAAGGAATAATTGGCTCTGAGATAATTATTTTAATATATTATATTGTTATTTAAATTTATCTTAGGTACTTTTTAATCGGTTGTCTTTAGTTTGAGTGCGAAGCCGGGCCGGGATTGAGCGAGTTTCTGAGACCACCCGATCTTTTAACTCTAATTAGTTGATTTTAAGGTCTATCATCACATATTTCAAAATGTGTATGTATATTTATTTAATAGAAAATAATAATAATAATAATAATAATTGTCACGCCCCGACCCGACCCCGAAAAGGCCAAGCCCGGACCCGACACACGGACGGAGTCTCCCCTGTACCGTGGACGTTCCGAAACCCTACATTCAATATAATATTCGAGAAACCACAACATTCATTTGAGACAAGCCAACATTCTATTAGAAAACATACATCTTTTCATTAACAACTTTGCAACCCAAAAATGATATGCATACTACACAATTATTTATGCCACTAAACAATTAACCAATAGCATGCATTTCCTTACTAGCCACATGAGTATATATTTACAACATTACAACCTTTAATCCTTTATAACATAAGACCATCTAGGCCTCAAAATAGATACTACATACAAGGCTATAAGCCTCAAAATAAAGCGACAACTAAGTATTAAACACATCAAGCATGGCTCGCACAAAAGTCTGGCAACCAACCACCAGCAAAGCAAAGAAGTGCTATCACGAAAACACCTCCACCTGCTCCTCTTCCTCTATTACCTCAATAGGGTCTGCTTCAACTACTCCTGTAAAAATATAGTATAGAAATGAATGAGCAAAAACTATTGCTCAGCGAGGGCAATTGGTCTCAAGGACGAAGATGAGAGGAGTATGCAATGCAATTAGTCAAGCAATTCATACAAATATCAAATAGAGATACAACAAAGCCATCAATAAAGCAAGACAAGCATTAAAACTATAAACACTCATTCAAAGGATACGGTACTCTTTTCACGAGCAACTTTCAATCATGAACTCGATGACGACGCGCTGGCCCAAACCACCTTATAACACCAGTTTGGAATACCCCGAAAGTATCCATCAATCTACGACCCAAATCTCCCTGGGAGGCAACCCAAGCGAGAAGAGGGAATAGGACACGGAGCTAGAGCAACCAACACTGGCAACCCGAGGCTACCCAGAGAGGCCCATCACTCACGCGCCTGACACTATGCAATGCAAGACTCGATACAAGACGATAAACGAGCAATAAAGCCACACGTGGGAGAATAACAAAGTAGGTTACTCTCGCACGCAATAGCAACAGTTGATAAGCATTTCAATCAGAATCAATTCAAACAAGTATATCAAGCAACCCTAAGCATTCTATAGGCATAATATCAAGAAAACAAACAAAATCACAAATCGACCCCAACTATCAAAATGCTACCATTTCCAAACGAGCCACGAGTTCTGGAAACCGACTTCGCCAATCCGCCTAGGTCACCATAAGGCACGTCTAAAGACCCCGAAACCCTACTTAACCCTAGAATTCACGCAAAGTCCCGATTTCCCCCTTTGCTCGTTTGAACTACAACTATACCAACCAAACACCCAACCAACGCCATAATCGCACCAAAAGTGCTTCCATGGCCTCCCGAAACAATGCCAACACACAAAACGAGAAAACGCCAAACTTGACCTAAACGACCCCGACTTTCACCAAGGCATATTTCTCATTTTTTTCATTACGCAACCTAAACAAACCATGCATTTAAGCATTCTAGCATACCTAGCACATTTTCACATCAACAGAAAGCATAACAGCGCAACTTCATCGTTTCAAGGGTTTACTATTCATAAACTACTATTCAACTAACAATTTAAATTGCAATCTCAACATTTAACCGCAGAAAATGTTAAAAAGCTATAAATACACGTTCTACAATTGTCAAGGAACATTCTAGAAGCATCAAAACGCTTTAAACAACAATCTACGGATAAAACTCAAAATCACAAAGTTGACATACATATCATTTAAATGCGCAAATAACGTGCTTCCCTCACCTTAGGCACTCCTAGTCGCTAGGAAAACAACGCTGGTTGCCTCGGAAACCACCCCGCACGAGCTCACGCGAAGATTGGAAGTTGGAAGGTTGAAATTCTTTTTTTTTTCTTCTCTCAAAGTCACGGCCTGCTCAAGGTTTTTTTTCAGCTTTTATGTTTTATTTTCTTTGTTATTTGCTTATTTAAAAGATGACAACTTGGTCAAAATAGTCAAGCCTTGGTCAACTACTTAAAATTTGGTCAATTTAGCCTATTTTGTGCATTTTAAAGCCATAATAACTAATGAAATATTAATTCTAGCTAACAATAATTAAAACATAAAATTTAAGACACCAAACACTAGTTTTCACTATTTGCTGAGGACTGGAAAACACTCTCTAGCTATCGTTCCCGAAATGCAATGCACTTTGCAACAATAAAGAAATAACAATTTGATTTCTAAGTACTTAAGAAAATATAATTTTCAAAATAATAAACAAGGAAATTTCCACATTCCGGGCTCGGGTATTACACCATCTCCCCCTTAAAACAATTGCGCCTACACAATTCTTACCTGGTCGACAAATAACTCCGGATACTGATTCCGAACCTGGTCCTCTCTTTCCCAAGTCGCTTCCTCAAACCCATGATGATTCCACAAAACCTTTACTAACGGAATACTCTTTCTGTGAAGCTCCTGAATTTTTCGATCCACAATTCGAATCGGCTTCTCTTCATAAGACAACTTTTCTTCAATCTGCAAAGGCTCTGGTTCAAGTACATGTGAAGGATCTGGATGGTACTTCTTTAACATAGACACGTGGAAAACATCGTGCAGTCTCGACAAGCTCGGAGGCAAAGCTAACCGATAAGCCAAAGGACCTACCTTTTCGGTGATCTCATACGAACCCACATACTTGGGACTAAGTTTCCCGCTCTTACCATGCCGAATCAATCCCTTCCGAGGAGAAATCTTAAGAAACACCCAATGTAATACCCGAGCCCGGAATGTGAAAATTCCTTGTTTATTATCTTGAAAATTATATTTCCTTAAATTCTTTGTGAATTAATTGTTACTTTCTCGCCGTCGCAACGTGCATTGCATTTCAGGAGCGATAGCTAGAGAACGATTTCCAGTCCTCAGCAAATAGTGAAACTAGTGTTTAGATGACTTAAATTTTATATTTTAAATGTTGCTAGCTTTAATTGATCTTTCCTTAGCTAAAATGGCTTTAAAATGCACAAAATAAGGGCCTTTGACCAAGTTTTAAGTGGTTTGACCTAGGATTTTGACCATTTGACCATTTAGCATTTAAATAAGCTTTTAACTTAGCAAAATAAAAAAAACAGCAGCTGAAACAGAGAGTCCAGGCCGTGAGCTCCAAGGGGAAAAAAAAAACCTTTCAACCTTTCAATCGTTCAATCTTCGCGTGAGCTCGTGCGGGGTGATTTTCGAGGCAACTAGCGTTGTTTTCCTAGCGACTAGGAGTACCTAAGGTGAGGGAATCATGTTATTTGCGCATTTAAATGTTAAGTGTATCAACTTTGCAATTTTTAGATTTTATCCGTAGATTGTCGTTTAAATCATTTTGATGCTTCTAGAATGTTCCTTGGCTATTGTAGAATGTGTATTTATAGCTTTGTAACATTTTCTGATTGCAATTTAATTTGGATGTTGAATAGTGTTTTATGAATAGTAAAACCTTGAAACGATAAAGTTGCTCCGTTATGCTGTCCGTTGATGTAGGAATGTGCTAGGTGTGCTAGAATGCCTAAATGTGTGGTTTGTTTGGGTTGCGTAGTGAGAAAAACGGGAATTAAGCCTTGTTGAAAGTCGGGGTCGTTTAGGTCGACTTTAGCGTTTTCTCGTTTTGCGTGTTGGCATTATATCGGGAGGCCATGGAAGCACTTTAGGTGCGATTATGGCGTTGGTTGGGTATTTGGTTGATATAGTTGTAGTTCAAACGAGAAAGGGGAAAATCGGGGCTTTGCGCGAGTTCTAGGGTAAAGTAAGGTTTCGGGGTCTTTAGACGTGCCTTATGGTGACCTAGGAGGTTTGGTGAAGTCGGTTTCCAGAACTCGTGGCTCGTTTGGAAATGGTAGGGTTTTGATAGTTGGGGCCGGTTTGTGTTTTTGCTTGTTTTCTTGATTTTATGTCTATAGAATGCTTAGGGTTGCTTGAAATACTTGTTTGAATTGATTTGGATTGAAATGCTTATCAATTGCTGCTATTGCGTGCGAGAGTAACCTACTTTGTTATTCTCCCACGTGTGGCTTTATCGCTTGTTTATCGCCTTGTATCGAGTCTTGCATTGCATAGTGTCTCGCGCATGAGTGATGGGCCTCTCTGGGTAGCCTCGGGTTGCCAGTGTTGGTTGCTCTAGCTCCGCTGCTATTCCCTTTCTCGCTTGGGTTGCCTCCCAAGGAGATTTGGGTCGTAGGTTGATGGATACTTCCGGGGTATTCCAAACTGGTGTTATAAGGTGGTTTGGGCCGGCGCGTCGTCATCGAATCCTTGAATGAAAGTTGCTCGTGAAAAGAGCATCGTATCCTTTGAATGAATGTTTATAGTCTTTAATGCTTGCCTTGTTATAATATTGGCTTGTTTGGATCTTTAAATGATAATTGTATGCATTGCTTGGCTAATTGCATTGCATACTCCTCTCATCTCCATCCTTGAGACCAATTGCCCTCGCTGAGCAATAGTTTTTTCTCATTCCTCTCTATACTACATTTTTTTACAGGAGTAGTTGAAGCAGAACCTATCGAGGTAATAGAGGAGGAGGAGCAGGTGGAGGTGTTTTCGTGATAGCACTTCTCTGCTTTGCTGGTGGTTAGTTACCAGATTTTTTGTGCGAGCCTTGCTTGTTATGTATATTGCTTGGATGTCGCTTAATTTTGAGGCTTGTAGCCTTGTATGTATTTTCTAGTTTGGGGCCTCTACGGTCTTATGTTGTATAAGTTGAAAGAATGTAAAGTTGTAAACTTATACCTTGTGACTAGTAAGGAAATGCATGCTAATGGAATTGATTAGTGGCATAAATACTTGTGTAGTATGCATATCATTTTGGGTTGCAAAGTTTATTAATAAGAAATGTATATTTTAAAGAAAGTTGGCTTGTTTTGATTATTTTATGGCTTTCGCAAGTATTATATTGATTTTAGGGTTTTCGGATCGTCCGCGGTACAGATGAGACTCCGTCCGTGTGTCGGGTCCGGGCTTGGCTTTTTGCGGGGTCGGGTCGGGGCGTGACATCTTTAGGTGGTATCAGAGCATGATAATCTTGAATGAGCCGGGATATGATTCTCGGTCTGTAGGGTAAAGGTCTGAAATGCTAAAGTGTTTATGTATGATTGCTAAGTGAAAAGAAAATGTTATAGCATGACTTTGTGAACTTGGAATGTTTATGTGTTTAAGTGAAATAGTTTGGCAAGTTGAACTTGTCTTATATGAATTGTGTGATAGAATATTGGATTGTTAATGACTTGAGTGTTATCTAATCTTATGTGCTATATTTCTGTCTATAAACTGCTTTTAAATGTTGCCAGCTATTGTGAATTGCTACTATGCCGCCACGTCGTGGTACTCAAGGTATAGGATCAGATGAAGAGGCAGCAGAACAGGGTCAACAGCCGTTGCCTGAGCAGTTTATGGCTACCATGACTACTGCTGTAGACCGGATTACACAGGTGCTGCATGAGCAGAGGCAGGACAGGAATAATCCCCAGGGAAATCAAGCTAATCCTGGTGGACAGGGGTACAGAGTTGAGAATAATCAGTTAGAGAAATTTCTGAGGCACGAGCCGGGAAAGTTCTTCGGAGAGCCGGATGATGAGGCGGCCGAGAGATGGATTAATCGTGTTGAGAAAATTTTCACCGCTTTGAGGTACACAGATGAGGCAAGAATAGATTATGCGTCATTCTTGTTTGAGGGTGATGCAGAGCAGTGGTGGAATACTGTCAGATTGAGGTGGGATTGTGAGGATGTTCCACATTTATGGGATGATTTTGTGAGTGAGTTTCGGGACAAATATATTCCCGAGATGGCCATGGAAAGGAGGGAGGACGAGTTTGTGGCCCTGAAGCAGGGAAATATGACTGTTGCACAGTACGAGGCTAGGTTTGTTAGCCTGTCGAGGTATATGCCCGAGTTGGTACGGCCGGCTAGGAGGATGATTCATAGGTTTGTCCGTGGGCTGAGAATGGACATTCAGTTGCATTTGACTGGGCAGACCTACACTACTTTTCCCAAGGCATTTCAGGCAGCCTCGAAGTTTGAGAAACGGAAGGCTGAGATGTTAGCTGAGAGCAGTCAGCCGAGTAAGAAGCAGTATTTGGGCCAGAGCAGCCAGAGTCAGCCGAGGCAGTATCAGACTTCTGCACAGGGTCCTCAGCAATGTCCGTATCAGCCACAGTAGCAGATTCAGGCTAGGCCAGCTGTGACTAGACCCCAGCAGGGAGCTACAGTTCCTACTACCGCCAGAGCCCCAGCACCTACAGGAAACACTGCAGTAAGGCAAAATCAGAAGTGTAACTATTGTAATCGATCAGGGCATATTGAGGCTAACTGCTGGAGGAAGAGTGGTAAATGTACGGGTTGTGGCAGTGATGATCATAGGGTGAGAGATTGCCCTAAGTATAACAATGTTCAGGGCCGTGGTAGAGGCCAAGGTGTTCAGAATAAGGCTGTAGGTGCACGTCCAAAAAGTTCAGGCTAGGGTCTTTGCACTAGATGCGGAGGAGCTGCCCGATACTACAGCTATTGTGGAAGGTACCTTTCTTCTCAATACTCAGCCAGTTAAAGTTTTGATTGATCCCGGAGCTACACATTCGTTTATAACTCCTGCATGTGCACGATCTGTGAATGTTTGCATTGATAAATTGCTTCATGAAGTTGAAGTTAGTACTCATTTGGGTGCCAAATTTGTTACTGAGTCTATTTACAAATCTTGTAATATATGTATTGAGAACCGTAAATTTCCTGCTGATTTAATTATATTGCCATTCCGTGACTTTGAAATCATTTTGGGAATGGACTGGTTGGGAAAGTATTATGCTCAGTTGGATTGTAGAACAAAGGTCGTTTATCTTCAGGTTCCTGACCTACCGGTACTAGAGATTGTTGGGAGTTGCAGGGCTGCCCGAATTCCACTTTTGTCAGCGATCAAGACTTCTAAGTTGTTGAATAAGGGTTGTGAAGCTTACTTAGCTTATTTGATCAATCAGCCTACTGATAAGTTGAGTTTGAATGAGGTTCCGATTGTTAGAGACTTCCCTGGTGTATTTCCCGAGGAATTACCGGGTTTACCACCGGATAGGGAGATTGAGTTCGTGATTGATCTTGTGCCAGGCACTGCACCAATTTCTAGGAGTCCTTATAGAATGGCATCGGCTGAACTTCAAGAGTTAAAAATTCAGCTTCAGAACTTGCTTGAGAAAGGGTTTATACAACCTAGTTCTTCGCCCTGGGGCGCACCTGTGTTGTTTGTGAGAAAGAAAGACGGCACGCTACGGTTATGCATTGATTACAGGGGACTTAATCAAGTCACGATTAAGAACAAATACCCCTTGCCATTGATTGAAGAATTGTTTGACCAGTTGCAGGGTGCGAGTGTTTACTCCAAATTTGACTTGAGGCAGGGTTACTATCAACTTAGGATTCGGAGTGACGATATACCGAAGACGGCTTTCAGGACTAGATATGGCCACTATGAATTTGTTGTTTTGCCGTTTGGTTTGACGAATGCACCAGCCACATTCATGGACTTGATGCAGAGAGTTTTCCGACCTTATGTTGATCAGTTTGTCGTAATCTTTATTGACGACATTTTAGTGTATTCGAAAAACGAGGCTGAACATGAGCAACACTTGAGGATTGTGCTTCAGACTTTGCAGGAAAACAAGCTTTTTGCTAAATTTAGCAAGTGTCAGTTCTGGTTGAATCAAATATCTTTTCTAGGCCATATCATTTCAGATCGAGGAATTTCAGTGGACCCAGCTAAGATTGAAGTTGTTTCATCTTGGAAGAGACCTGAGACGGTGTCAGAGATTCGAAGTTTTCTTGGATTGACAGGTTACTACCGGAGATTTGTTAAAGACTTTTCCAAAATTTCTGGGCCTTTAAGCCAGTTGACTCGAAAGAAAGTTGCTTACAACTGGGATGCCAAATGTGAATCCAGTTTCCAAGAATTGAAGAAGAGACTAACTACAGCTCCTATACTAGCTTTACCTGAGGGAACATAGAACTTTGTTGTCTACAGTGATGCATCTAAGGAAGGATTGGGCTGTGTTTTAATGCAGAATGGTAAGGTGATTGCTTATGCTTCTAGGAAATTGAAACCTTATGAAGTCAATTACCCTACACATGATCTGGAGTTAGCTGCAGTTGTGTTTGCTTTGAAGAAGTGGCGTCACTACTTGTGGGGTTGCAGATTTGAAATATTTACTGACCACAAGAGTCTCAAGTATTTGTTTTCACAGAAGGATTTGAATATGAGGCAGCGGAGATGGCTAGAGCTATTGGGTGGTTACAACTGTTCTATTAACTACGTGCCAGGTAAGGCAAATGTTGTTGCTGATGCTTTGAGCCGAAAGGCTACTGTTGCAAGCTTAATTATCAAGGATTAGGAGACTTTGGAAGAAATTTGTTCATGGAAACCAGAAGCTACTGAGGTAGGGATTCGATTTTCTAGTTTACAAATTCAGTCAGGGTTGCTAGCACAGATCAGAGAGGCTCAGAAGACTGATCCTCATATCTTGAAGATCCAAGAAAAATCAAAAGGGGGAGAGTCGGAGTTTAAATTACATGCAGATGGTATCTTCAGATTCAGGGATAGAGTATGTGTTCCTGATGATCCAACTTTGAAGAATAAGATCCTGTCCGAGGCACATAATTCGAGGTACACGATTCACCCGGGCAGTACAAAGATGTATAGAGATTTGAAACAACACTTCTGGTGGAACAATATGAAGAGGGAGATTGCTGGGTATGTATCCAGATGTTTGACTTGTCAGAGGGTTAAAGTTGAGCATCAGAGGCCAGCCGGACTTCTACAGCCGTTGTCGATTCCGCAATGGAAGTGGGTACATATAACAATGGATCTTGTGACCGATCTTCCTAGATCTCCGAGAGGATGTGATTCTGTTTGGGTTGTTGTGGACCGCTTGACTAAAGTTACACATTTTATTTTCGTGAACAAACAGGATAGCCTTGATAAGCTAGCTGAGCTTTATGTTGCTAATATTGTGAGATTGCATGGTGTGCCACAGAGTATAGTGTCAGATAGGGATCCCAGATTCAGATCTCGTTTTTGGTAGAAGTTGCAAGAGGCCATGGGAACTAAGTTGAGCTTCAGTACTGCATATCATCCGCAAACTGATGGCCAGTCTGAGAGAACCATCAGGATCTTGGAAGACATGCTTCGGGCATGTGTGCTTGACTTTGGGAAGAATTGGGAAAAGTTTTTGCCTTTAGCAGAGTTCGCCTACAACAATAGTTATCAATCTACTATAGGTATGGCTCCCTACGAGGCGTTGTATGGTCGGAAATGCAGATCCCCATTATATTGGGAAGAGGTTGGAGAGATGAGAACAGTTGATCTGACTGTGTTACCTGAGATGATTAAGATGGTAGATAATGTTCACCTTATTCGCCAGCGTATGCTTACAGCTCAGAGTCGTCAGAAGAGTTATGCGGATAAGCACCGTCGGGATCTTGAGTTTGATTTGGGAGATTGGGTGTTTCTTAAGATTTCTCCACGGAAGGGATTGATTCGGCACGGTAAGAGCGGGAAGCTTAGTCCCAGGTATGTGGGTCCATATGAGATCACCGAAAAGGTAGGTCCTTTGGCTTATCGATTAGCTTTGCCTCCGAGCTTGTCGAGACTGCACGATGTGTTCCACGTGTCTATGTTGAAGAAGTACCATCCAGACCCTTCACATGTACTTGAACCAGAGCCTTTGCAGATTGAAGAGAAGTTGTCTTATGAAGAGAAACCGATTCGAATTATGGATCGGAAAGTTCAGGAGCTTCGCAGAAAGAGTATTCTGTTAGTAAAGGTTCTGTGGAATCATCATGGGTTTGAGGAAGCAACTTGGGAAAGAGAGGACCAAGTTCGGGATCAGTATCCGGAGTTGTTTGTTGACCAGGTAAGAATTGCGTGGGCGCAATTGTTTTAAGGGGGAGAGGGTGTAATACCCGAGATCGGAATGTGAAAATTCCTTGTTTATTATCTTGAAAATTATATTTCCTTAAATTCTTTGTGAATTAATTGTTACTTTCTTGCCGTCGCAACGTGCATTGCATTTCAGGAGCGATAGCTAGAGAACGATTTCTAGTCCTCAGCAAATAGTGAAACTAGTGTTTAGATGACTTAAATTTTATATTTTAAATGTTGCTAGCTTTAATTGATCTTTCCTTAGCTAAAATGGCTTTAAAATGCACAAAATAAGGGCCTTTGACCAAGTTTTAAGTGGTTTGACCTAGGCTTTTGACCATTTGACCATTTAGCATTTAAATAAGCTTTTAACTTAGCAAAATAAAAATAAAAACAGCAGCTGAAACAGAGAGTCCAGGCCGTGAGCTCCAAGGGAAAAAAAAAAAACCTTTCAACCTTTCAATCGTTCAATCTTCGCGTGAGCTCGTGCGGGGTGATTTCTGAGGCAACTAGCGTTGTTTTCCTAGCGACTAGGAGTACCTAAGGTGAGGGAATCATGTTATTTGCGCATTTAAATGTTAAGTGTATCAACTTTGCAATTTTTAGATTTTATCCGTAGATTGTCGTTTAAATCGTTTTGATGCTTCTAGAATGTTCCTTGGCTATTGTAGAATGTGTATTTATAGCTTTGTAACATTTTTTGCTGTTAAATGTTGAGATTGCAATTTAATTTGGATGTTGAATAGTGTTTTATGAATAGTAAAACCTTGAAACGATAAAGTTGCTCCGTTATGCTGTCTGTTGATGTAGGAATGTGCTAGGTGTGCTAGAATGCCTAAATGTGTGGTTTGTTTGGGTTGCGTAGTGAGAAAAATGGGAATTAAGCCTTGTTGAAAGTCGGGGTCGTTTAGGTCGACTTTAGCATTTTCTCGTTTTGCGTGTTGGCATTATATCGGGAGGCCATGGAAGCACTTTAGGTGCGATTATGGCGTTGGTTGGGTGTTTGGTTGATATAGTTGTAGTTCAAACGAGAAAGGGGGGAAATCGGGGCTTTGCGCGAGTTCTAAGGTAAAGTAAGGTTTCGGGGTCTTTAGACGTGCCTTATGGTGACCTAGGAGGTTTGGTGAAGTCGGTTTCCAGAACTCGTGGCTCGTTTGGAAATGGTAGGGTTTTGATAGTTGGGGCCGGTTTGTGTTTTTGCTTGTTTTCTTGATTTTATGTCTATAGAATGCTTAGGGTTGCTTGAAATACTTGTTTGAATTGATTTGGATTGAAATGCTTATCAATTGCTGCTATTGCGTGCGAGAGTAACCTACTTTGTTATTCTCCCACGTGTGGCTTTATCGCTTGTTTATCGCCTTGTATCGAGTCTTGTATTGCATAGTGTCTCGCGCGTGAGTGATGGGCCTCTCTGGGTAGCCTCGGGTTGCCAGTGTTGGTTGCTCTAGCTCCGCTGCTATTCCCTTTCTCGCTTGGGTTGCCTCCCAAGGAGATTTGGGTCGTAGGTTGATGGATACTTCCGGGGTATTCCAAACTGGTGTTATAAGGTGGTTTGGGCCGGCGCGTCGTCATCGAATCCTTGAATGAAAGTTGCTCGTGAAAAGAGTATCGTATCCTTTGAATGAATGTTTATAGTCTTTAATGCTTGCCTTGTTATAATATTGGCTAGTTTGGATCTTTAAATGATAATTGTATGCATTGCTTGACTAATTGCATTGCATACTCCTCTCATCTCCGTCCTTGAGACCAATTGCCCTCGCTGAGCAATAGTTTTTGCTTATTCCTCTCTATACTATATTTTTTTACAGGAGTAGTTGAAGCAGAACCTATCGAGGTAATAGAGGAGGAGGAGCAGGTGGAGGTGTTTCCGTGATAGCACTTCTCTGCTTTGCTGGTGGTTGGTTACCAGATTTTTTGTGCTAGCCTTGCTTGTTATGTATATTGCTTGGATGTCGCTTAATTTTGAGGCTTGTAGCCTTGTATGTATTTTCTAGTTTGGGGCCTCTACGGTCTTATGTTGTATAAGTTGAAAGAATGTAAAGTTGTAAACTTATACCTTGTGACTAGTAAGGAAATGCATGCTAATGGAATTGATTAGTGGCATAAATACTTGTGTAGTATGCATATCATTTTGGGTTGCAAAGTTTATTAATAAGAAATGTATATTTTAAAGAAAGTTGGCTTGTTTTGATTATTTTATGGCTTTCGCAAGTATTATATTGATTTTAGGGTTTTCGGATTGTCCGCGGTACAGAGGAGACTCCGTCCGTGTGTCGGGTCCGGGCTTGGCCTTTTGCGGGGTCGGGTCGGGGCGTGACACCCAATCTCCCAAATCAAACTCAAGATCCCGACGGTGCTTATCTACATAACTCTTCTGACGACTCTGAGCTGTAAGCATACGTTGGCGAATAAGGTGAACATTATCTACCATCTTAATCATCTCAGGTAACACAGTCGGATCAACTGTTCTCATCTCTCCAACCTCTTCCCAATACAATGGGGATCTGCATTTGCGACCGTACAATGCCTCATAGGGAGCCATACCTATAGTAGATTGATAACTATTATTGTAGGCAAACTCCGCCAAAGGCAAAAACTTCTCCCAATTCTTCCCAAAGTCTAGCACACATGCCCGAAGCATGTCTTCCAAGATCCTGATAGTTCTCTCAGACTGGCCATCAATTTGTGGATGATATGCAGTACTGAAGCTCAACTTAGTTCCCATGGCCTCTTGCAACTTCTGCCAAAAACGAGATCTGAATCTGGGATCTCTATCTGACACTATACTCTGTGGCACACCATGAAGTCTCACAATATTAGCAACATAAAGCTCAGCTAGTTTATCAAGGCTATCCTGTTTGTTCACGAGAATAAAATGTGTAATTTTAGTCAAGCGGTCCACAACAACCCAAACAGAATCACATCCTCTCGGAGATCTAGGAAGATCGGTCACAAGGTCCATTGTTATATGCACCCACTTCCATTGCGGAATCGACAACGGCTGTAGAAGCCCGGCTGGCCTCTGATGCTCAACTTTAACCCTCTGACAAGTCAAACATCTGGATACATACCCAGCAATCTCCCTCTTCATATTGTTCCACCAGAAGTGTTGTTTCAAATCTCTATACATTTTAGTACTGCCCGGGTGAATCATATACCTCGAATTATGTGCCTCGGATAGAATCCCATTCTTCAAAGTCAGATCACCAGGAACACACACCCTGTCCCTGAATCTGAAGATACCATCTGCATGCAATTTAAACTCCGACTCTCCCCCTTTTGCTTTTTCTTGGATCTTCAAGATGTGAGGATCAGTCTTCTGAGCCTCTCTGATCTGTGCTAGCAACCTTGACTGAATCTGCAAACTAGCAAATCGAATCCCTACCTCGGTAGCTTCTGGCTTCCATGAACAAATTTCTTCCAAAGTCTCCCAATCCTTGATAATTAAGCTTGCAACAGTAGCCTTTCGGCTCAAAGCATCTGCAACAACATTGGCTTTACCTGGCACGTAGTTTATAGAATAGTTGTAACCACTCAGTAGCTCTAGCCATCTCCGCTGCCTCATATTCAGATCCTTCTGTGAAAACAAATACTTGAGACTCTTGTGGTTAGTAAAAATTTCAAATCTGCTACCCCACAAGTAATGACGCCACTTCTTCAAAGCAAACACAACTGCGGCTAACTCAAGATCATGTGTAGGGTAATTGACTTCATATGGTTTCAACTTCCTAGAAGCATAGGCAATCATCTTACCATTCTGCATTAAAACACAACCCAAACCTTCTTTAGATGCATCACTGTAAACAACAAAGTTTTCTGTTCCCTCAGGTAAAGCTAGTATAGGAGCTATAGTTAGTCTCTTCTTCAATTCTTGGAAACTGGATTCACATTTAGCATCCCACTTTCTTCCGGGTCAACTGGCTCAAAGGTCCAGAAATTTTGGAAAAGTCTTTAACAAACCTCCGGTAGTAACCTACCAACCCAAGAAAACTCTGAATCTTTGACACCGTCTCAGGTCTCTTCCAGGACGAAACAACTTCAATCTTAGCTGGGTCTACTGAAATTCCTTGATTTGAAATGATATGGCCTAGAAAAGATATTTGATTCAACCAGAACTCGCACTTGCTGAATTTAGCAAAAAGCTTGTTTTGTTGCAAAGTCTGTAGCACAATCTTCAAATGTTGTTCATGTTCAGCCTCGTTCTTCGAGTACACTAGAATGTCGTCAATAAAGATCACGACAAACTGATCAAGATAAGGTCGAAAAACCCTCTGCATCAAGTCCATGAATGCGGCTGGTACATTCGTCAATCCAAACGGCAATACAACAAATTCATAGTGACCATATCTAGTCCTGAATGCCGTCTTTGGTATATCGTCACTCCGAATTCTGAGTTGATTGTAACCCTGCCTCAAATCAAATTTGGAGTAAACACTCGCACCCTACAACTGGTCAAACAATTCTTCAATCAACGGCGAGGGGTATTTATTCTTAATCGTGACTTGATTAAGTCCCCTGTAATCAATACATAATCGTAGTGTGCCGTCTTTCTTTCTCACAAACAACACAGGTGCACCCCACGGCGAAGAACTAGGCTGTATAAACCCTTTCTCAAGCAAGTTCTGAAGCTGAATTTTTAATTCCTGAAGTTCAGCCGATGCCATTCTATAAGGACTTCTAGAAATTGGCGCAGTGCCTAGCACAAGATCAATCACAAATTCAATCTCCCTATCCGGTGGTAAACCTGGTAATTCCTTGGGAAATACACCAGGGAAGTCTCTAACAATCGGAACCTCATTCAAATTCAACTTATCAGTAGGCTGATTGATCAAATAAGCTAAGTAAGCTTCACAACCCTTATTCAACAACTTAGAAGTCTTGATCGATGATAAAAGAGGAATTCGGGCAGCCCTGCAGTTCCCAAAAATCTCCAGTACCGGTAGGTCGGGAACCTGAAGATAAACAATCTTTGTTCTACAATCCAACTGAGCATAATATTTTCCCAACTAGTCCATTCCCAAAATAATTTCAAAGTCAGGGAATGGCAGTATAATTAAATCAGCAGGAAATTTACGGTTCTTAATGCATATATCACAAGATTTGCAAATAGACTCTGTAACAAATTTTGCACCCAAAGGCGTACTAACTTCAACTTCATGCGGCAGTTTATCAATGCAAACATTCATAGATCGTGCACATGCAGGAGTTATAAACGATTGTGTAGCTCCGGGATCAATCAAAACTTTAACTGGCTGAGTATTGAGAAGAAAGGTACCTTCCACTATAGTTGTAGTATCGGGTAGCTCATCTGCATCCAGTGCAAAGACCCTAGCCTGAACCCTCTGTGCTGGACTTGCACCTGCAGCCCTATTCTAAACACCCTGGCCTCTAGTACGGCCCTGAACATTCCTATACTTAGGGCAATCTTTCACCCTATGATCATCGCTCCCACAACCGGTGCATTTACCACTCTTTCTCCAACAATTAGCCTCAATATGCCCCAATCGATTACAAAAGTTACACTGCTGATTTTGCCTTACAACAGTGTTTCCCGTAGGTGCGGGGGCTCTGGTAGTAGTAGGAACTGTACCTCCCTGCTGGGGTCTAGTCACAGCTGGCCTAGCCTGAATCTGCTGCTGTGGCTGATACGGACGTTGCTGAGGAACCTGCGCAGAAGTCTGATACTGCCTCGGCTGACTCTGGCTGCTCTGGCCCAAATACTGTTTCTTACTCGGCTGACTGCTCTCAGCTATCATCTCAGCCTTCTATTTCTCAAACTTTGAGGCTACCTGGAATGCCTCGGGAAAAGTAGTGTAGGTCTGCCCAGTCAAATGCAACTGAATATCCATTCTCAGCCCACGAACAAACCTATGAATCATCCTCCTAGCTGGCCGTACCAGCTCGGGCATATACCTCGACAAGTTGACAAACCTAGCCTCATACTGTGCAACAGTCATGTTCCCTTGCTTTAGGGCCACAAACTCATCTTCCCGCCTTTCCATAGCCATCTCGGGAATATACTTGTCCCGAAACTCACTTACAAAATCATCCCATAAATGCGGAACATCCTCACAATCCCACCTCAATCTGACAGTATTCCACCACTGCTCTGCATCACCCTCAAACAGAAATGACACATAATCTATTCTTGCCTCATCAGTGTACCTCAAAGCGGTGAAAATTTTCTCAACACGATTAATCCATCTCTCGGCTGCCTCATCATCCGGCTCTCCGAAGAACTTTCCCGGCTCGTGCCTCAGGAATTTCTCTAACTGGTTATTCTCAACCCTATACCCCTGTCCACCAGGATTAGCTTGATTTCCCTGGGGATTATTATTCATGTCCTGCCTCTGCTCATGCAGTACTTGGGTAATCCGGTCAACTGTTGTAGTCATAGTAGCCATAAACTGCTCAGGCAACGGTTGTTGACCCTGTTCTGCTGCCTCCTCATCTGACCTTAGACCTTGAGTACCACGATGTGGCGGCATAGTAGCAATTCACAATAGCTGGCAGCATATAAAAGCAGTTTATAGACAGAAATATAGCACATAAGATTAGATAACACTCAAGTCAATAACAATCAAACATTCTAACACGCAATTCACATAACACAAGATTGACATGCCAAACTAATTCACTTTAAACACATAAGCACTCTAAGTTCACAAAGTCATGCTATAACACTTTTCCACTTAACAATCATACAATAACACTCTAGCATTTTGGACCTTTACCCCACAGACCGAGAAACATATCCCGGCTCATGCAAGACTATCATGCTCTGATACCACCTAAAGATGTCACGCCCCGACCCGACCCCAAAAAGGCCAAGCCCGGACCCGACACACGGACGGAGTCTCCCCTGTACCGTGGACGTTCTGAAACCCTACATTCAATATAATATTCAAGAAACCACAACATTCATTTGAGACAAGCCAACATTCTTTTAGAAAACATACATCTTTTCATTAACAACTTTGCAAACCAAAAATGATATGCATACTACACAATTATTTATGCCACTAAACAATTAACCATTAGCATGCATTTCCTTACTAGTCACATGAGTATATATTTACAACATTACAACCTTTAATCCTCTACAACATAAGACCATCTAGGCCTCAAAATAGATACTACATACAAGGCTATAAGCCTCAAAATAAAGCGACAACCAAGCATTAAACACATCAAGCATGGCTCGCACAAAAGTCTGGCAACCAACCACCAGCAAAGCAAAGAAGTGCTATCACGGAAACACCTCCACCTGTTCCTCTTCCTCTATTACCTCAATAGGGTATGCTTCAACTACTCTTGTAAAAATATAGTATAAAAAGGAATGAGCAAAAACTATTGCTCAGCGAGGGCAATTGGTCTCAAGGACAGAGATGAGAGGAGTATGCAATGCAATTAGTCAAGCAATTCATACAAATATCAAATAGAGATACAACAAAGCCATCAATAAAGCAAGGCAAGCATTAAAACTATAAACACTCATTCAAAGGATACGGTACTCTTTTCACGAGCAACTTTCAATCACGAACTCGATGACGACGTGCCGGCCCAAACCACCTTATAACACCAGTTTGGAATACCCCGAAAGTATCCATCAATCTACGACCCAAATCTCCCTGGGAGGCAACCCAAGCGAGAAGAGGGAATAGGACACGGAGCTAGAGCAACCAACACTGGCAACCCGAGGCTACCCAGAGAGGCCCATCACTCACGCGCCTGACACTATGCAATGCAAGACTCGATACAAGACGATAAACGAGCAATAAAGCCACACGTGGGAGAATAACAAAGTAGGTTACTCTCGCACGCAATAGCAACAGTTGATAAGCATTTCAATCAGAATCAATTCAAACAAGTATATCAAGCAACCCTAAGCATTCTATAGGCATAATATCAAGAAAACAAACAAAATCACAAATCGACCCCAACTATCAAAATGCTACCATTTCCAAACGAGCCACGAGTTCTGGAAACCGACTTCGCCAATCCTCCTAGGTCACCATAAGGCACGTCTAAAGACCCCGAAACCCTACTTAACCCTAGAATTCACGCAAAGTCCCGATTTCCCCCTTTGCTCGTTTGAACTACAACTATACCAACCAAACACCCAACCAACGCCATAATCGCACCAAAAGTGCTTCCATGGCCTCCCGAAACAATGCCAACACGCAAAACGAGAAAACGTCAAACTCGACCTAAACGACCCCGACTTTCACCAAGGCATATTTCTCATTTTTTTCATTACGCAACCTAAACAAACCATGCATTTAAGCATTCTACATACCTAGCACATTTTCACATCAACAGAAAGCATAACGGCGCAACTTCATCGTTTCAAGGGTTTACTATTCATAAACTACTATTCAACTAACAATTTAAATTGCAATCTCAACATTTAACCGCAGAAAATGTTAAAAAGCTATAAATACACGTTCTACAATTGTCAAGGAACATTCTAGAAGCATCAAAACGCTTTAAACAACAATCTACGGATAAAACTCAAAATCACAAAGTTGACATACATATCATTTAAATGCGCAAATAACGTGCTTCCCTCACCTTAGGCACTCCTAGTCGCTAGGAAAACAACGCTAGTTGCCTCGGAAACCAACCCGCACGAGCTCACGCGAAGATTGGAAGTTGGAAGGTTGAAATTCTTTTTTTTTTCTTCTCTCAAAGTCACGGCCTGCTCAAGGTTTTTTTTTTCAGCTTTTATGTTTTATTTTCTTTGTTATTTGCTTATTTAAAAGATGACAACTTGGTCAAAATAGTCAAGCCTTGGTCAACTACTTAAAATTTGGTCAATTTAGCCTATTTTGTGCATTTTAAAGCCATAATAACTAATGAAATATTAATTCTAGCTAACAATAATTAAAACATAAAATTTAAGACACCAAACACTAGTTTTCACTATTTGCTGAGGACTGGAAAACACTCTCTAGCTATCGTTCCCGAAATACAATGCACTTTGCAACAATAAAGAAATAACAATTTGATTTCTAAGTACTTAAGAAAATATAATTTTTAAAATAATAAACAAAGAAATTTTCACATTCCGGGCTCGGGTATTACAATAATAATAATAATAATAATAAAATAAATAAATAAACAGAAAAATAAACTCAGCCACATAAAAGTTATACCTCAACCACTCTCATGTACTCAGACGCGCGTAGCCACACAAACCCACCAACACAACTTTGATTTTTCATCTCTCACACGACACACACATGTACTTCACCTACACACATTAAATCAACACTCATCTCACCACTTTCACTCCACATTCACGTCGGGCAGAGGGGAAAACAAGGAAAGAAGAAGAAAAGTTTGGGCAGAATTAATAGCAGCCGCGGTGAGAGAGAGAGAGAGAGAGAGAGAGAGAGAGAAAGAGAGAGGCTGCAGCTTTGGCGAAAAAAGAAGAAGATAACATTTTAATTAGGGAACAAAGCCTCTCATCCGACGGCAAGGCCCACGAAAGGGGTAGGAACCAGATCCGAAGAGGGAATTCGAACAAGTGAGGGATTCACTTAACTCTTGTATTTGAATTTGGGTGTCATGTATATATTTTACTAGTTATAAGGCAGATTCGTAGTATTTGGGTTTGACATTGCTATGAACTTTAGCTTTATTTACATTATGGGTATAATCTTTAAAGTAGTTGGTTTTGATTATTGAAAGTTACTTTGCTGAAATCCTTTGTTAGCTAAATTACATAGTTGCATGCTAGGTGTTTGTTGATAAGTTTCAATGAGATGTATTGAACTATAGGAGTTAATTAAGGTGTTAAACTACTAGGAATCCAACAAACAAATTATTTAGACCTTGTGTAAGTGTGCGTGAGTGAAATAGTGGCCTTTGGCCAAGCAGATTTGGCGCCGGCAGTGGCGCCGACGCTGGTTTATTTCCGGCAGTTCACTGCTGATAGTGGACTGCCAGTGCTCTTACTTTCTTGTCCTCTAGTGTTTAGTAATTGTTGTATTAAGTATTAATTAAATAGTGTGCTTCCTGTTTAGCCTTGTACCTTAAATATAAAATTGAGTATTGAACCATTGTTTTGATTAGTAAAGAGTAGTTAGCTAACTCTAGGAGAAAATAGACTTGGTAGTTGGGGTTTAACCATGATAAAAAATGGGTTAGGAGCAATACAGAATAGGATAACAGTTAATCTAATTAGGTTGTGTTTAACATGCTATTTAATTAGTCAAAGTAAAAATGTCACTTATTCTAACTGTAAGTGACACAATTTTAGCATTTAAAGTGCGTACTAACGAGAATGGGAGTACATAGGAGTAAACTTATCATATATGGATATGCTTTACATGGTGACCCTGAATTTCCAGGGTATTAATTCTAGGCTAAGTGTTAATATGACAAGTATGCTAACTTATGCCTCAAAAGGGAAAAGTTCTTGTTTAAGCTAAAACCTAGTCATTAATGAATATATTTTAAGTTTTGAGTACAAAGTAAAATATTATGACTGATCTTTAAGCTGGTATTAAAGAGTAATGTATTGGTGAATCTTTATAGTATTAAGGGTGTATCCTAAAATAAGCTTTATAAATATAGTTATCCAGGAATATATCAAGATATAGGAGTGAAGTAGAATACCGAGTCTCATCTTCTAACTTTATAATGAAGTGTGTTATAGTAATGGAATTTAGAAATGCTAATAGGTTATTGTAAAGATAATATTATTACACGCTAATTGTAATAGGTAGAATGATTTAAAGTGACACTAGGCAAAAGGTTAGTATAAGGTAGTGGTTTAATTTAAGTGAAATTGTTATGCATCGATAAGTAGTGATGTTAAGTATTGTTGATTGTTGAACACCTGAATCCTTATCTTTTCGTGTGCTAAAGCTTTAACTAACAACATATGCTCATGTGTAGAAATATAAAAAAGGATTCAGTGAACTTAGTATAAGGCTTGGTTATCTCCTAATTATTAAAGTCAGTTAGTAGTCAAATAGCTCATGGTTGACTTTTACTACTGGTTGATTTATTCAATCCCTTACAAGCCATTATTTACTCATTAATGCCAATCATTTGAGTGAATAGACAAGTTGCATGTTCAAACTGGAGTCCTTTAATGGCTTTGACTCTAGAGCTATGTGTTTGAGGTCAACCTACTTTGTTGTCCTCATTTCTGTGCCCAGTAATAAATAAATGTTGCATGTACTATTTATTTGTTATCTTGTGATTGATTTTGGGGTTGCGCAACCTTTTCGGACATGGTAGCGTCGAGAAACACGGGCGGCATCGGGTTTGCCGTGCTCCCTCGACTACCATGGTGCCTATTGCCTTCTCGCTGAGGCATACTCTACTACCCCAGAGGCGTGGTTCACCTGCTGGGCATAGACCTATCTCAGGAGAAAGGGTCGTAGGATCGGGATACATCCGGAGTATCCCAACTTGTTGGAGTAAGGGTTTGCCGGCAATTGCTTGAAGAACATGGCTCGTGGTTCGAGATTAAAAGCAAGAAGATGAACCGTATCCTTTTTAATATGATTGTTACTTATAATTGTATTCCTAGTAAAAAGTTGATTAATGTTGAGTTGTTGTTTAATGTGTGAGATGTTCTATTGCTGTTTATGATTTATTTCCGAGCTAAAATTTCTGAAGTAAGCTTGTAGCTTTATTTCCTTGACTTAGCATTTAGTCTTACAATTGATTTTATCACTTAGTCTTATTGTTACTTGAGCTACATGATACACTTGTTTATCTGCATTGCATGAGAATCTTGTGAAAACCTCTCCGGGTATTTGTACACCTCCCTCACTGAGTATACTCATAATGTATACTCATTCCTCTTTTCTTTAACTATTTCAGGCAAGGCAGGCTCAGTTCCTCTGGAGACGGAGGAGGAGGCTCGGGAGTCTCCTTGAGTTCTTGTATGGTGTTGTGTGGTAGTTCCTGTAAATGTAGTGGTTGATATGTAATCTTTTGAGGCCTGTGTGCCTTGTAAATATTTGATAAATGTAAATATGTAACTAAGCTAAAGTTCACCTAGGCTAGCGGTTCGTAATATTTATGGAGGACATTAAGACTGTTAGCTATCTAATCTAGAACTCTATAGACTATTTTGCTAAGACTAGATAAATAGCGTTATCTTGGGAATTTCAATGCCTTATGTTATTTGTGGAGTTTTTGTGTGAAAATTGCTCTGGAAACAAGTGTTGGAATATCCTATAAACAGGGAAGACTCCGCCCGTTTTTCCTCGTTTTTCGTGCCTCGGGTTTGGGTTTGGGACTCTAATCTCGTGAGGGATCGGGGTGTTACATTTTGTATCTTAAGTTTTTTTGTTTTTTGTTTTTTTTTTAATTTTTTTTTTCAAATAAAGTTAAAGGAGTTTAAATGAAGATAAGATAGAGTCCTAAAATACATAGAATAGAAAATTAAGATATAATCATAATCTAATTTAATAAATAAAGATTTTAGTTGAATGTCATTTAAACAAGGTCCAATATAATGAAAAGTTCCACGTTAGACTTCTTTTCAATGCAATTTTATTTTTACCAAAAAAAGAAAATCTACTTTAAACCTTTTTTTAATGCAATTTTATTTTTTTACCCAAAAAAAGGAAATAAATGTTACACGTTGGACCTCCTTTTCAATACAAATTTCATTATTTAACAAAAAATGAAATTTCACATTAGATTACTTTTTTCATGCAATTTCCTTTTTGAATAAAAAGAAAATAAAATTTTCACATTACATTTTTTATTGAGCGATTTTATTTTTTACCCAAAACAAAAAAATCACGTCTAACTTCTTTTTCAATATAGTTTCATTTTTAACCAACAAAAAAAAAAGTTCTACATTGAACCTCTTTTCAGTATAATTTTATTTTTTATCAAGAAAAAAGAAGTTCAACTTGGACCTCTGTTTTAATGCAATCTCATTTTTTATCCAAAAAAAATGGACGAGTTCAATTTTGAATCTCTTTTTCAATCAAATTTTATTTTTGACAAAAAAATAGAAAAGAAAAGTTTCATATTGGACCAAACCTAATCATTGATATGAACATAAGAGATGACAAAGAAAATCATAAATAAGTAAGAAAACATAACAGATGATGGCAAATATAATTTCCTTAATCTCATTTTACTGATAATTAAATTTGTTTTTATTTCAACATTATCTACGTGCCATTTAACATAGAAAATGACAGGTAAAGACAAATATGTATCAAATATTTAATCTTTTGTATATAGTAAGATTCTTTTTTTTTGTGAGCTTTATATTTTTAAATTAATCAATCTTTTAATTAAAGTATAAATCAATTTTTATGAGAGAGGCTTTGTCATATAGAAAACGAATGTCAATTTTTTTTCATTTATTTATGGCTCTTTTATGTAATTTTTACTATATGAAATTGAATTTTCTAAATTAATCAAGCTTTTAATCGAAAAATAAAGTAATTTTATAAGGGAGGTTTTGTCATTTAAAAAATAAAGGTATATTTTTTATTATTATTATTTATGATTTTAAATTTAAATTTCAATATATGAATCGAATGTGTAATTTTTAGATAGAAGTAAAAAGAAAGAAAATTGACATTTTTCTCGATGAAATTTTATTTTTGATAAAAAAGAAGAAAGTTCCACATTTAACTTCTTTATCAATGCAATTTCATTTTTGACTTAAAAAGAAGTTCAATTTGGACTTCTTTTTCAATGCAATTTTAGTTTGAACCAAAAATAAAATAAAATTAAAAAAAAGTTCAATGTTGGATCTCTTTTTTAATGCAATTTTGTTTTTGACCCTTAAAAAAGAAACGTTCTAGGTTGTACGATGCCTAACCAGTGTTACGAAGCTTGTGAGATGGAAAATAAGATGATAAATAAATAGATAAATAACATAATAGATGAAGACAAATATAATATCTTAATTTTATTTTTATTTATAAAATATACCACCTAAACTTGTTTTCATTTTGATATTATCTACATGTCATTTAACACAAAAAATAACATATGAAGATAAATGTGAATCGAATTTTAAATTTATTGGATGTCAGTAAGATTCTTTTTTTTTTGTGAGATTGAAAATTTTAAATTCACCAAGCTTTCAATTAAAAAATAAAACAATTTTATGAGAGAAACTATTTAATTTTAAAAAATGAATGGGAATTTTTTTTTCACCTATTTATGATTCATGAATGTAATTTTTGCTATATTAAGTGAATTTTCTAAATTGATCAAGCTTTTAATTGAAAAATAAAATTATCTTATGAGGGAGGCTTTGTCATTAAAAAAACAATGTAGAATTTTCTTTTTGCTTATTTATAATTTTTTAATTTGATTTTCATTGTATAAATCAAATATTTAAGTGTTTTCATTCAAAGTAAGATTCTTTTATTTATTTATTTATAGAACTTGTACTTATTTGATTACTTGTAACAAAATGTTGCTTTTAGATAGAAGTAAAAATACTTGTTTCTTGTTGTGGTTATCTATTATGTTTAGAACAATATTTTCAACATTCTCAACAAATTATAGAATGCATTTGTGATATTTTTTGGATCATATTACATAAAATTCATCTTATTTGAAAAAGGGTGTAGCAACTTCTATTACTGTAAACACCGTTAAAATTACAATTGTTAATGTAAATAGCATTCAGTGAATATAAAAAGGAATATTAATTCAGTTATTAGATATCTAAAGTTACCATTATTAATATCCATGATTGTATCTCTATCATTGTACACTTGATCAAGTATTTTTCTAAACTTATATTTAATTTAAGAATAGACATATATTGCTAACTAAGAAATTAAAAATAGATCAGGTAATAAATTTTAAGGGATACTATTATACTTTTTTTTTTTAAAGTGAGTCAACTTTTAATTATAATCTTTATGAATGATTAATTATTTATATCATGTGACAGGTCACTTGAGAACTTTGGGGCGTTGAATTCTGAAATAGTTGTTGCTTAGCTTATAGAATGGGTATAGATACACACAATTATTACAAGATCATACACAATGCAACTCTAACAAAACATTACGATTTGTTAATCCTTCTTCCTTTTCATACCAAATCTCTTCGAAAGCGAAAAAAAAAAAAAAAGATCTCACATTAAAACCTCTGTAGTTAACCTCTATCTCAACTTTTTCTTAATGATTAAACTTGGCCAATATTTGAAAAAAGTATATACTAAAATCTGGTTAAGAAATGGTACACATTGGAACTGTATGTATATGTAACAGAGATACCAATTTAGGTAGCTATGTGAAGTCTCCATATTTTATGAAGCACAACATAAATCTAATTCAAGTTGGAGACATTATAAACTCCTAAATTACTAATGTTTTTTTTTGCCACTATTGTTTACATATATCCAAATTTGTTATTATGTTCCCCGTAAATGCATATCATGTAAAATATAAAAGGGTAATAAAAAATAGTAGCAAGATACCATGTGATGAATGTCCACAATTGTTGTACTTGAATCATTATACCTCTTTGCAACTATTATATAGGTTATAAATTCAATTGTGGAGGTTCTCTCAAACTTAACATGGTATTTTATGTAACAATCCATTGTTGAAGTTTGCATAAGTTTGTTAGGATTTGATTTTTTTCTAATATTTAAATGGATACAAGTCTACCTTCCTTATCTACATCAAGATAACCATGAGAATAAAATTGTAAAACCTCATTAAACTGGAATTTAATGGATATGCATTAACTTGAAGTTTTTAATTTTAGTTTTGTCAAAATAAACTGAAATTATTAAGTAAATGTTGCATTTCCATATTTGGGGTCTTCGAAGCATAAAAGATCTGATCATTAGAAGTGATTGAACAAGTAAATAAAGGAAGGTAAATAATCTCATTTTCAAGTGACTAATGCATAGCAACACTTGAATGAGAAGCAAAAAAAAGAGAAAAAGACTACAACTCATACAAATTCACAATAATTTGATTCAAAAATATAAAGAAGTTGTGTGTATAGGTTTTGTTAAATAAACTTCTACACATAGAGATAAAAGAAGTTTAAATGAAGATAAGATACATTCCTATGATACCTAGAATACAAACATTAGATATAATTTAATTTAACAAATATGTTGGTTAGTTTTGTATATGAATTTTGTTTTATCAGATGTATTTAAAATCGAGATAGTACAAAATTAAAAAATTTCACATAACCAGATAGCATTTTTATTTTTTTAGTAGGGTATTAATTTGCTTAAATTCAATCTAATGGTTAGTCGTATGTTTGGATTTTATCGATCATTTAAATCAGAAATTATGAATATTAATTTTTTTAAGAGTGCTAATTTATTTACTTACATGTCGCATGATGGCTTTTTCTCAAGGGATGTTCTTTTGCTTATACGTGACAAGATGGTTGTTACTTTATAATGTTGATAGATATATAATTTAATAAATTAGGATTTTAAGCAAATTCCAACATAGAAAAAACAAACATGTTAAACCTCTATCAAATTGGGACCAAAACTGCATGATCTAAAATGAAGATATCGAGCCAATTGTATCATTTGATTGATGACAATATGTCTCCCAAATGATTCCTATAATAAAAAAATTAATATTTATAAGGAAAAAATTATTGCTCATTTTTTAAATATTTTTGTAAAAATATATTGGTTTCAATATGTAGAAAGGTGCCAAAAAAACTTTAACCAAAAAAAGAGAAAAGAATGAACATAATATCCTAGGAAACATTGAGCTATTTGCATCATTCGATTGATGACGATATATGGTTTCCTAAATGATTCTCATAATTAAAAATTAATATCTATATAGGAAATAATTATTGCTAATTTTATTTTTCTCTATTTCGTGGAAAGTTTTTTGGCTTCCTGGAAAGTTTATTTCAAAAACATTCTCCAAAAAGATTGACAAAAACAATATGTAATATTATACTGAAAAATATCAAAATAAAGTACAAAAATAACTTTGTAGTCGATCATATCCATCAAACAACAAAAATCGAACAAAATCAATGAATGACTCTTGACTGCAAATCGTTTCTTCCTTAATCATCTTCCTTATTTTAGTAAGATACATCTCAAATCCAATTTTATCATTCTCTCTATCTATTGCATATCCCAAACCCTTTTCGAGGATGTGACCCAAAAACTTGAACCCCTCGACAATATTTTCAAAGCACTGATATATTACACCAATTTTTTGTAGCATAAAAAAAAAAAACAATAATGAGTAAAAATAATAAGAAAACAAGATTAGTATAATAATTATGAAACGATTCGACTGTTGTTATATCAACAATCATCTTGTCACCAATGTTTGCAGAACTTGATCCAATTGGTACTTTAATGTCCACTCATGATATGACCAATCAATGTCATCTTATGTCCTTCTAACTGTTTAAGCAAACTAAATTAGATAGGCAAAGTTGAAATAACCATCAGACAAGAACAAAATCATATCAAACGTGAAATAATAGAGGAAAGAAAACAACGAAAATATGATCATTTTGGTCATGAGGAAATAAAGTTTTATTTATTTTTTTTCATTAATTTTCTAATCTAAGCACATTCTTTGCTAATGGCAGTAAGAAAGGGAAGCAAACGTGCAACATGTTTTCGTTCAAGATGTATCCCATATATTGCTTCATTTGGACAAACGTAATTGACTAAAAAAAAGATGCATATAGGATATTTGGTTTCATAAAATATGTGTTAATAAATTAAGACATGTCTCTAAACTAATTCCTCTATATCAATAATCGAGCATTGTGGCATTATTCTTTATCTATATTCATAAAACGCGAGCATTGTGGCATGCTAAATCATTAAAATGTCTTTGACAATATCTGTAATGCCCTGATCCCTCACGAGACTGGGACTCCTATTTATCATGCTATTCTCACCCAATTCTAAACCCCGGCAAGAATATTCACGAAATTCTCCGTAGAAATACCACTGAAAATACCAAATATGAAATCCAGAGATAAGTACGCCAAATAAAGGATCCATTTAAAATACCCACACAAAATTCCCATAAGTGAATCCCCTTGAAGACAAATACCGCACAAGAATTCCAAATATTATTACTGAGTAAAATGTCCTGACGAGAATCCCAAATGAAAATACCAATAATAATACCAAATGAGAATCCAAATTCCGAATACCGAGAAAATAATGAAGAAAAATACCCAAGGAGACTTCCAAACTGGCTTCTCGAAATACTTTGTGTTGATCACTGATACAAGCTATAGTCGGCTCTGTTGGTCCACATCTTCAGAAATTCACTTCTGGGTATTTCTATAGGGGAGAGTTTACTTACCATTGTAAAGGGTAATATATAGGTATGCATGCAGGGAAAAGTATATAAAATACATATGCTTCACAAATATACCACATAGAGGCACACATAATCACATATTTGCACATAGCAATTGTTATTCACTTATTGCACAAAGAGGTCACATAGGTGCACACATAATCACATATTGCATAATCTTCATATTTCACGCAATCATAGCATATAAGAACACATTTTCACTCAAGTAAACACAACCCACATGCAAGCACATACTTATTCAAGACTCACTTCACAGGCACGCACTCAAGGTTCACAACCAAACAAGCCGAGGACCCTGTCCCGACTGTGAGCTGCTAAGCTTTGATACCACTTCTGTAACGCCTCGATCACTCACGAGATCGTGACTCCTATTTATCATGCTATTCTCACCCAATTCCAAACCCCGGGCATGAAATTTAGGGGAAAACAAACGGAGTTTCTCCTATATATAGGACTATCTGAAAACCTGCAAACAACAACATACAACCACAAGACCATAATCCACAACTTCAATCTGTTTCATCCCTATCAGCATCCAAGTCAACTAAACCGAAGAGTAAACAATTGAAGTTATTACAAACCACTAGCACCTAACTATCACCCAAGACTAAAACTTTAATATTACATTTCTTAAGACAACACAAATACATATATGACCATAAGGTCTCAAATAGTATACAGGCATATAATGTACACATTCTTCCTTGTTCTACATACTGATAGAGCAGGCAGGCCACATAGGAGGCAATCCCATTTCCAGCTTATAGCACTGATCTTGAAAGGTGTTAGAAACGAGGGTGAGTATACAACATGTATACTCAGTGAGGGAGGTGATGCATCATACCGAGGCATGCAATATGATATGCAATCACAAGAAGTAATATATATAACATAAAACAACAAGATCAAATAGCCAAGTAATTAACCACATTAAAAAGGATACGGTTCCACTTCAGGTTTCAATCTCGAACCACGAGCCACGAACTTCACGCAAGTGCCGGCAAACCCTTACTCCACCAAGTTGGGATACTCCGAATGTATCCCGATCCTTCTCCTGAGGTAGGTCCATATGCCCAGCAGGTGAACCACGCCTCTGGGGTAGTGGAGTATACTCAGCGAGAAAGGGAATAGGCACCATGGTAGTCGAGGGAGCATGGCAAACCCGACGCCGCCCGTGTTTCGTGACGCTACCATGTCCGAAAAGGTTGCGTAACCCCGGGTCAAGATCACGAGAGCCAAGTATATCAAATATCACATAAGAGGAACGACAAAGCAGGCCGTCCTCGCAGTTAATCACAAATAACATAAGAAAACACAAGATAGCGAGTAATTAGTACATATAAACTATTTCAATTACTAAAGAATACAATCTAGAAACAGTAAAATAAGTTAAAATGCATAGAAGATATGAAGACTCCCTCACCTTAGAAAAGCCAAGAATCTATTCCAATTCCACCAAATCTTCTTTAATTACCACTTAAGACCCTTACCTAAATTCAACAACTTTATTTAACTTAAGACAACTCAACTATTTCTAAACAAGTTATCTTGTATGCCATAATCACTGTGAAACCCCACTTTTCTGCTTTAACTCGATTTACGTGTTTTATCTCGTTTTACGTGCATTTGACCTGTTTATGTGTTATATGACCTAGAATGTTATAATTTTGATGTCAATACTCCTAATACGTGCTAAATGTGCATTCATGAAATTTTCATCAAAAACGGAGTCAGAAATTTTATCGTCGATTTTCAGTGAATAGTGTTTTCGAAACACGTCCGCTATAATTTTGAAACTGGTCTTTTTAACCCTTCTAGACTTAGTCCACGGACTTTAATAGACCTGTGTTTGATGAAAACGGTTTTAAAATCGGCTTAAGAATTTATTAGGGTTTTTACACCGACTTTTGCGAAAATCGAGTTTTAAGCCGACTCGGGTAGAATTCTTTGAATGTAAAACTTCTTGTCACCTAAAAATAATCCACTTGAGATATCTTGGGGGTTTCATATTTATTTTTAACTTGGTGAGCACTAAAATGCAATTAAAGTCATTAAAAACACAAAAATACATATTAAAACTAACTTTGACTTTGCATTTTTTTAATTGACCAAGCTTTTTATTATATAATGTCATCAACACACACTCACACAACACAAAACACACTCCAAAAACACACACAAAACTGTGGCTCCTTGGAGGAGAAAGATAAGGCATTTTCAAAGCATTTTTCTCACAGATTTTGCGTTTCAAAGCCGAATTGAGTGATTCAAAGCTTGAAATTGATTGTTTGGCATCCATTCTACACATTTCTTGCATCAAAACACATTAAAGGTGAGAGAAAAATTCTAGATCTCAAAATGTCATTTTTGTGTTTTTGCGTATAAATGAAGATTGAACCGTTAGAATTGAAATCTGATGTTAGATTATTGCTCCTTGCATGCTAGGGATCATTATATACTAATACTACGAGTTTCTGTCGGATATAGCATAATTTTTATTTTTCGGGTATTTAATTTTGATTAAAATGTTCAAAGTTGAATTAAATGAGTTGTGTTGATCGAAATCGATTGCCGTCGATTTCTAAATACTTGATAATTACGTGTTAGCGCTGTTGTAATGCCGAATTTTCGATTACATTGTTCGTGTGAAAATCCGGAAAATCCAGCCATGACGTCATAGGGTTTTAGGGTTATCGGGCATGTTTTGGAGGTGTTATGGTGGATTTCCGAGAGGGCTAATGTAGTAGGTTGAATGGGTGAGTGATAGGAACTGATTTGACAATGTTTGGATTAGTAGATTGGAAGTTATGAGTTTTAGAAGATAGGTTGTCATTCTTTAATTTCTTGAACGATGCCTTAGATGGTTGGGTAGTGTTCGAGTGATGAATGGTGAGTTGTTGTTGAGTAATTTAGAGTTTAATTATGAATATTATGCATGTCCGGTTAGATGGCCTACTTTGTCATCTAACTACGTTGTTTGATGTTTAATTTAATATTGATGTTATATTGATGTTATATTGATGTTATTGATTGATTATTATTGAATGCGGGAATCGGGCACTCTTGTTGCTGATCTCCCAATTGATTGATCGATTTATGCTTGCATGATGATTGATGAATATGGAGCCTTGGTATGTGTGTGCCACCTCTCGGGCAGCGTCGGGCTGTCGGGTTGAAACCGGCATGACTGCCATAGGCTACCCCCAGCTCGCATGACGGAGATGTCATGGAGGGAAGGGGATAGTGAGGTACCTCGGGTGCGTGAGTAATGGGGAGTTATAAGAAGAACGGTTGAGATCGTGATGGCGTTTGGAGCTACACCAAATAGAGTATCCTTATTGAATGGTCATATAGTTATGTGATGATAGCTTTATTTATGTTATTATTGTTGTTGTGTGTTTACTTGCTCAAAGGACTAAATCCAAGGAGCGTAGTGAATACTGTCGAGATCTATCGGATCCTCACTGGGCTTATGTATATAAGCTCACTCTCTATTAATGCATGCATACAGGTGTACTTTTACAGGATTACGGGTACGTGCCTCCTGAAGAGGAGAATGTGGAAAATGTGCTTTACGTGGACGAGTCATATGTTCCCGAGTCTTATCCATGATTATACGTTGTTTAATGTCATGTATATTAGTTTAATAGACTTTTATATGCTTTGTGGTTCTTATTGTAATAGATGTTGGAAGATGATGATCCAAATGGTGTTAACTTAGTGGCTTTCTTTTGTCTATGGTTAAGTTGTAAATATGTCTCAACTTATTTTTGAAATGTATGATAAGGTTGAGGTATTGTATGTTATGTTGGAACGGAGGCGCATAACTATGAATGAGTTGATGAAAGAATATTTAATGTATGAAATAGTTGCGTTGTATGTTGTTGATTTAATTGAGGAATTACTGGATGTATGATGTTTTATGAGGTTGGTTTAGAACCTCGGAAATCTGTTTACTGTCGTTATGCCGCCGAAATTCCGTTGCGTCCTGACTGATCGTAGGTGGGGTCGAGTTGGGGCGTGACAGTTTAAGTGGTATCAGAGCGCATGTTAGCTGTCAGCCGGGGTATCCTCGGAATGTGGGTAGTGGTCTAAGCATGCAAGTATGTATTAAGTGAATGAAAAGTGAAACATTTGTTAATATGTTTATGTGATTAATTTACTTATGTGTCTAACTTTCTATGTGACCAGTATGCCTTGAGTGTTAAGTGAACTAATGTGGTCAATATGTTTTATGTGATAACGTGCTATACGTACTCAATGTGTTGTGATTAATGTGCATTATGTGATTAATGTGCATTATGTGATTAATGTGTATTATGTGACAATTGTGTTTATGTGATTTTGTGCCTTGTGTGAAGTTAGTTGTTTATGTGCTTTTAATTGTTTATAACTAGCTTATGTGAAACAACGTGCTTTAGGTGGTCAATATACTTTAAGTGACCAATGTGAGTTACGTGATCAACTTGTCTTATGTGAAGTTTGTTGCTTATATGACTTTAATTGTTTATAACTTACTTATGTGATATAACCTGTTTATGTGACGTTGGATTCTTATATGTTGAATTGTGTGTTATATGATAATGTTGCATTGTATGATAATTGCGCATTACGTTATACTTGTCTTTCATATGATATAGTTGCATACATGTTTTAACTCGTGAGTGACCTTTTAATGTCTAGGGTGACTGTAAGAGTTTTCGGAAATAGTGGTAGGCCATGATTTTGAATTATTATTATTCTAGAAGTTTATCAGTTAGATTTTAATTGTTATGTTTATGGATTTTAGTTTCGGCTTAGTGGATTGATCTTGATGTTCCTTTAGCGAGAATGAAGTTGTTCGAGGAAATAGCAACGTATCTTGATGATTATAATTACTTTTGTTGCTATGTTTAACTTGTTATTACTTGGAGATGAATCATAAGTTGAGGTTTCCGTGAGGTTATCATTAGATACTTTTGGAGTCTCAACTCAGATTATACTTTCTTGAGGTTATTTTAGAATGAATTTATTTGAGGAATTAGTGATGTATATTTGTGAATGGAATGAAGTGTGGTATAACATGTGAATATGTCTACTATTTGGGATTGCTATATTATTAATGGATATTTTGGAGTTTTGATCTTTAGACCTTGGAAACAATTGGAGTGATTCCTGACTAAAGTTACTTTATTCGAAGATGCAATTGTTCGGAGATAGAATTATTTGAGGAAATAAGAATGCATTTTGGTGACTGAACATTTACTTACCTACATTAAGCTTTTGAGTTCTAGGTGGTATGACTTTCTAAATTGTTGATTGAGGATTCTCTTGTGTTATAATGGGTTAGCATGAATCTGTATTGTGTTATCAGATTTTGGAGTCTTCATTAGTTAATCTTGTTGGGTAATCGGTGAATTATCTTGTTTAGTGATTGGTCTGGTACGGAATGTAAAATTTTGGAGTGATTTATCTTGTCGGGTGATTGTTATGACTCCTTAGGTTCTTTAGATCTCCTTAGTGTCTTGTTTTGGAGGAAGATAGATTGTAGGATTTGACTTGTTGGTGTTTAAGTGTGTAGATGGGACACCCTTCTTGTACTCCATAATTCTATCGGTCTTATTATTATCTTTTACTCTATTCTCACTTATTTGAGAGAGAGTTACACTTTTCTAGCCTATCAATTGTTTCTTGAAAGTTTTGCTTATTGGATTAATGGATCCTATACTCATTTGACATTGTTTCTATTCTTAACATTCATATTTGTTTCTTATAGCAATGTCGCTTATTGGAGTTAAGGTTTGAGACTTCTATATTTCATTCTATATCTCTAGCCATTCGTTTCAATATTTCATTTCATCATATTACTATTCATTTGAAAGTAATTTTTCCTTTGGTATACCATTTTATTTGTTCGAATTCCACTTGTTTGATGTACTCTCTACCTAAGTACATCATTGATATTCTTGTTGATCTTTGTTAATCATATTGTTTCATTATTAAATCCTGAGCCATTACTTTGCTAGTAATTGCTCATTTAATATACTCAGCATTGTCCTTTCTTATTTATTCTTCTTTGGTTATTGCGTGCTGAGATACTCATTATCTTGACACTCATATTTTCTATTGAATTAATCATCTCTTATTTCTTAATTTCATTTCGCCTCAAGTACAACTTACTTGTTGGTTCCTTGAACAATCATCGAGAATTGAAATATCTACTTGTTCAAGAATTTTTGTTCAAGATACTCAGCACTGTTTTGACTCGTCATCATCCTTTGTTCGTACTTATTTAACTGAAAGGTGCTGAGACATTTCTTATCTTAGTTATCATGCTTCCTTATTAAACTATTAGCCTCTTGATTCTCTAACTTGTTTGACCTCTTGCTCCCTTGATTGTTGGCTCAAATATGACTTTCCATATTCTTAATTCATTGTAAATTTCATAAGAGCCATATTCTGACCAATGTTACTTTTGAGATATTTCCTTGATCGGTAATCATTCATGTTATCGTAAATGAGTTTTTTTTAAACCCTCGGGGTGTTCATAGAACTCTTTTGTGTAGTAGGAGATGATTGATAAGTAGTGGTGTCATGCTAGGACTTTGGAGTTGTGATTTCTTTCATATGCAATAAGATATTAGGTAGGAGAGAATTATGAATTGGAGATTGTCTTGGAATTATGATCATCAACTTGCAGTCAACAGAGTTTGTTCTTTTGAGGTCTTTGGTTAGGTATTATCCTAAGAGATAAATGAGAACTAAGAGAAGTATTGTTATGTGTAACGATTGAGGATTTAATTGTCTATCAGTTCAAGAATTGCGCGGACGCAATTGTTTTAAGGAGGGGAGAATGTGAAACCCCACTTTTCTGCTTTAACTCGATTTACGTGTTTTATCTCGTTTTACGTGCATTTGACCTGTTTATGTGTTATATGACCTAGAATGTTATAATTTTGATGTCAATACTCCTAATACGTGCTAAATATGCATTCATGAAATTTTCATCAAAAACGGAGTCAGAAATTTTATCGTCGATTTTCAGTGAATAGTGTTTTCGAAACACGTCCGCTATAATTTTGAAACTGGTCTTTTTAACCCTTCTAGACTTAGTCCACGGACTTTAATAGACCTGTGTTTGATGAAAACGGTTTTAAAATCGGCTTAAGAATTTATTAGGGTTTTTACACCGACTTTTGCGAAAATCGAGTTTTAAGCCGACTCGGGTAGAATTCTTTGAATGTAAAACTTCTTGTCACCTAAAAATAATCCACTTGAGATATCTTGGGGGTTGCATATTTATTTTTAACTTGGTGAGCACTAAAATGCAATTAAAGTCATTAAAAACACAAAAATACATATTAAAACTAACTTTGACTTTGCATTTTTTTAATTGACCAAGCTTTTTATTATATAATGTCATCAACACACACTCACACAACACAAAACACACTCCAAAAACACACACAAAACCGTGGCTCCTTGGAGGAGAAAGATAAGGCATTTTCAAAGCATTTTTCTCACAGATTTTGCGTTTCAAAGCCGAATTGAGTGATTCAAAGCTTGAAATTGATTGTTTGGCATCCATTCTACACATTTCTTGCATCAAAACACATTAAAGGTGAGAGAAAAATTCTAGATCTCAAAATGTCATTTTTGTGTTTTTGCGTATAAATGAAGATTGAACCGTTAGAATTGAAATCTGATGTTAGATTATTGCTCCTTGCATGCTAGGGATCATTATATACTAATACTACGAGTTTCTGTCGGATATAGCATAATTTTTATTTTCCGGGTATTTAATTTTGATTAAAATGTTCAAAGTTGAATTAAATGAGTTGTGTTGATCGAAATCGATTGCCGTCGATTTCTAAATACTTGATAATTACGTGTTAGCGCTGTTGTAATGCCGAATTTTCGATTACATTGTTCGTGTGAAAATCCGGAAAATCCAGCCATGACGTCATAGGGTTTTAGGGTTATCGGGCATGTTTTGGAGGTGTTATGGTGGATTTCCGAGAGGGCTAATGTAGTAGGTTGAATGGGTGAGTGATAGGAACTGATTTGGCAATGTTTGGATTAGTAGATTGTAAGTTATGAATTTTAGAAGTTAGGTTGTCATTCTTTAATTTCTTGAACGATGCCTTAGATGGTTGGGTAGTGTTCGAGTGATGAATGGTGAGTTGTTGTTGAGTAATTTAGAGTTTAATTATGAATATTATGCATGTCCGGTTAGATGGCCTACTTTGTCATCTAACTACGTTGTTTGATGTTTAATTTAATATTGATGTTATATTGATGTTATATTGATGTTATTGATTGATTATTATTGAATGCGGGAATCGGGCACTCTTGTTGCTGATCTCCCAATTGATTGATCGATTTATGCTTGCATGATGATTGATGAATATGGAGCCTTGGTATGTGTGTGCCACCTCTCGGGCAGCGTCGGGCTGTCGGGTTGAAACCGGCATGACTGCCATAGGCTACCCCCATCTCGCATGACGGAGATGTCATGGAGGGAAGGGGATAGTGAGGTACCTCGGGTGCGTGAGTAATGGGGAGTTATAAGAAGAACGGTTGAGATCGTGATGGCGTTTGGAGCTACACCAAATAGAGTATCCTTATTGAATGGTCATATAGTTATGTGATGATAGCTTTATTTATGTTATTATTGTTGTTGTGTGTTTACTTGCTCAAAGGACTAAATCCAAGGAGCGTAGTGAATACTGTCGAGATCTATCGGATCCTCACTGGGCTTATGTATATAAGCTCACTCTCTATTAATGCATGCATACAGGTGTACTTTTACAGGATTACGGGTACGTGCCTCCTGAAGAGGAGAATGTGGAAAATGTGCTTTACGTGGACGAGTCATATGTTCCCGAGTCTTATCCATGATTATACGTTGTTTAATGTCATGTATATTAGTTTAATAGACTTTTATATGCTTTGTGGTTCTTATTGTAATAGATGTTGGAAGATGATGATCCAAATGGTGTTAACTTAGTGGCTTTCTTTTGTCTATGGTTAAGTTGTAAATATGTCTCAACTTATTTTTGAAATGTATGATAAGGTTGAGGTATTGTATGTTATGTTGGAACGGAGGCGCATAACTATGAATGAGTTGATGAAAGAATATTTAATGTATGAAATAGTTGCGTTGTATGTTGTTGATTTAATTGAGGAATTACTGGATGTATGATGTTTTATGAGGTTGGTTTAGAACCTCGGAAATCTGTTTACTGTCGTTATGCCGCCGAAATTCCGTTGCGTCCTGACTGATCGTAGGTGGGGTCGAGTTGGGGCGTGACAATCACATTTTATACTTTAATTTAACACATAATCCAAGCAATCACTCAAGTAGCCAAGTATTCCAGTCATAATCATAACTTCACACATAAAATACAATTTACAAGCAATATAAACAATATAACAAGATATAAGCATGTTCACTCCACATAACACATTCGATATCTCAAGATAGCAAGTTAATAAAAAGTCGGGAGGTTAGCAAAGTAGGCTAACCTTACCCACGTATCAATTTATAACTCAAGTAATAATAAATATAACAATTATAGCATGTATATCAATTCAACTATCTAGCTATGCAACAAGTTCAAGAAATTCTCAAATAATCCAACAAATCTCTTTCTAAATGCTTGCAAATCAAGTTCTAAACTTCACGCAAGATAACTATCTTCAAATCTACACTTACTAATCTCATGTAATTACATTATAATCCATATAAACGCAACAAAACCACATTATAAGCCATGTTAACACAAAACCCCGAAATGCCTCTTTGGTGATTTGTATTACAGCTACTCAATTCAATTATCAACTCAGTGCCATAATCACATTTTAAGAGTCTCCTAACACGTCTAAGGCCATCTATACATTCAAAAGAATCAAATTCCATAGTTCGTTTCAAAGTCCCCTTTGTAAATTAAGCCATAATTCCAATTCTAGTCAAGTTACAATCAATTTTATGATTCATATAGCATTCCTAAGGTTTCGAGCATCTAGTAGAAGCAACAAAACATCTAGAATTGTAAAATCCCTAACTCATGTAAAAGTTACTATTCATCTTCTCATACAATGTGCAAATTCAAATTCCAACCATAACAAATGCTATTAGGCTACAAAAGTGTGTTCTCTAGACATATTAGAAGCTATTAGAAGCATTTATAAGCCAATAATTAGCAAGAATCATCAAATGTAAAATCTCATATTACCCTAGCTTATTCAAATGCTTATATAATGAAATCTTCCTCACAATTAATGGTGTAGATGCTTTGGTAGTAGGCCTAAGGTGCTCCAAAAGATCCTCCAAACTCAAGCTATCCACAACTCTTTAATATCTAACATGATCCCATTATTAGCCAATTTCAATTAAGGCCTTCCGAATACACAAGTCATCCAACAAAACACTTTTTCAAATGGTTAGTATTCAAGCTACATAATTCACAAGTAATCACATAGGTGTCATTCATCGCCAACTTACTAAAGTTCACATTAATGGCTCAACTAGCAATTCCATATAATTAGATATACCTTAGCAACAACAGACATTAACAATTCCACCACTTAGTGACCCCAAGTAACAATATCAAATAATAATCCAACTAAGACATTTTCTAATTTCTCTTAACAGAAGCTTATTTTAATCAATTTATTTACATATTCTATTGACCTCCAAACTGATTGATTTTTGTGTAGAAACGTAGCTCTTCGAGTGTAGATGATTTTAGAATCAAACAGTGCCTAATTCCGAGTTAAATTCCATGAGTTATACCCTTTTCCGTGCAACTACTCTAAACTGCCCAGCACCAACAATTCTCCCAGACACATTTCGGAAATGGCTAAATCGAAGGCCTAAAACATTAGAATTAGCCTTAGCCCTAGAAATCAACATTTGCTCTAAACTGCCTAATATAGCTGCTGTAAAAATTTTGTTAATTTTCGAGCATGTTTGCTATGTCCGAAAGGCTCCAAAAGTCGGGTACAGTGCACTGATCCGAACAGAACACATACACACAAGCACACTTGAGTCCTTTTGCTATTTTATTGCTTGACTAACATGTTTTGGACTCTAACACTCCTAAGAGCTATTAATCAACAACTTCTAAGCCTAACTAGTCATCAAAATCTCAAGAATTCAAAAGAAACACAAAGGGGCTGAATTCATTTAAGCAAAACTACTTGAAATTCTTTGTTGATTCCTTGCTCATAAGTCATATTAAGCATGTTTCTAACATAGTACACTTACATTCATGCATTTAAACAAACACTTTGTCTACCATTTTACATTTAACTAACTAAACTTTATTCTATCAATAAACTACCATAAAAACTTCAAATGCTAGCAAAAGAACACTCCTACAACATTATGAACTCCAATACACAAGCTAGATATGTAAAAGAACACATTACCACTTTTGTCTACTTTGAAGCAAACTTAAAAAAAAACAAGAACAAGCAAAAATAATACACAAAGAGATGCTAGCCCTCACCTAGGTCCTTAGTTGAGCAAGATCATAGCTTGAATTTGCTTGGAAAACACTTGGATAGCATCAAAGATCAAGCCCTAGCTGAACTCTCTCTTCTCCCGTTTCTCTCTGCCTTTCACCATTTCTTCCTCTTTTTTTTTTTTTTTTGGTCTTCAAATAACTAATATAAGCTAACTAATGACTTACAATGAGCTTGGGCTTGCTAAATGGGCTTAGTTGAATTAATTAAAATGGTAACCAAAGGTCCAAGGTTAGCTAAAATCTCTAAAGGCCCAAATAAAAATTCTACAAAACGTTACTATTCTTTCGTAATACTATTCATTCAGGACATTAATATTTTTATATCTCACATTCTCGACATGTTATACACATAGTTCCAATGGACGAAATACGTCTAATAAGGTAAGTAATAAAGGAAAAATAAAAATTTTGAAAAATAAAACTAGTCAAATTTTACACCCCGAACACTATTCCTTTGTTATACTAATCAATTTTCTACCAACCTTCCCGAAACACCATGCACATAAAAAATTATGAACATATGCATGAAAATAAACATATAATGAAAATAAAATTTAAAATTTAAAAAATAACGTACTTCAAAAATCACCCCGGACTCAGGGCTCATTTTAATATGATGAAAACTAATTTATTAGACATAAGAAAGTAATATCACATTTTACAATAACAAAATAAGAGATTAAACATTTTATATAATTTAATTAAGTGTTAATTACACATTTAAAGAAATACTAAAAGTAAAATTTATATATATATATATATATATATATATATATATATATATATAAAGTTAAAATAAACACTTAAATTCAACCAATCAATTAAATTAACACATAAATATATGCAAATAGACACTATTCACTACATGCTAGGTCTGGAGTATCACAATATCAATAATGTGACATCAAGTGATTAAGCCTTACGATTGCTAACTAATTTTATAGATTAACTAATCCAAAACCAATTCTAACCAAGATAAGCAGAGTATAGATATTCATTAGCACAAAAATAGATCAGAGTAATTTATCCTCTAGTTGTTAATTCACAAATACCACATAAATTATATAAACATGGTCATAAATTGATTTAATGAAGCAAACATATAGAAACTATTAAATCGGCATACTGTACTTTGACACACCTTCTTATATTTTCAAAAATTGACTTGCTGGAGTGAAGTCCAAGTGAATCCAAATGGAGTATAATTGGTCCTTTTTCCAGCTTCCTTATTAGGTATGCAGATAATCACCAAGCTCCAGTGAAGGCTGTACAAAAATAAACCAGCCTGAAATAAGGATGCAGTATAAGTTCAAGAAAAATTAAAAACAAATCAGAAACACAAAACATCATAAAATTATGTATTACCGATTAATTACTACAGCAGGACAATAAAAGAAAAGTGGTGGAACATACGTTGTCCTCATGTAAAAGCTGCGCAAACGTTGATTTTCCAGCTGACTCTAATTTACTGGTATGAAGTAGAGATAACACTATTAATAAAGTAGAGATAACATTGTTAATAAAATAGAGATTTTTACTGATATAGATTAACAAAAATTAAATTTAAAATGAAGATATGATAGAGTTCTACGATAGATAGAAAAATCTTAACTAAATATAGGATTTAAATTTAAATAATATGATTTAGATAATAATGCATCTAATAATTATCGGTTACACTATAATCTGTAACAATTATTTAAAATTTTCAAAATTAAGATAAATTTCGATTTAGATAATAATGCATCTAATAATTATCGGTTACACTATAATCTGTAACAATTATTTAAAATTTTCAAAATTAAGATAAATTTCGATTTAGATAATAATGCATCAAATAATTATCGGTTACACTATAATCTATAAAAATCATTTAAAAGTTTCAAAATTAAGATAAATTTGTATTTATGTAATGTCCCAATCTCTCACGGAACCAGGACTCCTATTAATCATGCTATTCTCAACCCATTACCAAACCGGGTCACAAAATTTAGGGAAAATGGACGGAGTTTTCCCTGTTTTTAGGACTATTTGGATACCTATAAGAAGAAAAATAAAGCCACAAATACAAACCACAACATTCTCCATCTCCGACACCACCATTTCCCAACTTTAAGGCCATCTGAGCCTTAAGCAAAACAAGACATGGTAAACACATACAAGCATGCAGTTAACAATCCTGGAATCTTTATATGTTGTCCGCTTATCATACCACTTTATATTATTAATGAGACTTTCTTATAATCTAAAGTCAAACAACTACTAGCTTTCATTAACACACAAGCAAGCAACATAGAAAGTAAGTAAGGTTAAACTATTACAGACCACTACCATTCCAGCCGAACATCAACCTAACTATTACAATTCCAACAACTCCAAACATATATACAACCCATAGGCAAAATAGAACATAATATAATACGAACAAAGCCTTCCACAGTTTAGCAGGCAAACACTCCAATCTCAAGCAATAACACACAACAATCAAGGCAACTCCTCCAACTGCACCCCCTGAAATATGTTTAATGAGGTATGAGCAACACAATTGCTCAGTGAGGGATATAGTCTAATAGGACGTGCAATGCAACAGTTAACACAAGTAAAGCATTTAAACAACCTACGAACAATTTAAATAACAAGTTACCACGCATTAAAAGGATACGATTCACTTTAACCCCAACATTCCAGAATTCTATTGGGCTTCAATCACGAACCACGATCCTCGATCCACGAACCTCGATCGATGTACCGGCATAAACCCCGATCACTCCAGTGGGTGTACTCTGGATGTACCCCGAAAATCCTACGACCCAACACCCCGTGGCAATCTTCGGACCAGGCGAGTGAGGGACTAGAGCACGGAGATCGAATATCCACTAGCAAGCCCGCTGCCGCCCAGCCGATATCCAATACATCCGTCCCTGACACTATGGTTGCGCAACTACTATGCAATGCACTTAATCCAATGACAATATAACAATAATATAAGTCAATAACACATAGGAGGGACAACAAAGTAGGTTGCCCTCAAAAGCAATTAAGATATAAAAAGAATATAACTCAAACAATTATCCTAAGTCATACAATTTATTAAAGAGAAAATGAACCAAAATGCACAAAAGGATGACAATCCCTCACCTTTTAGGAAGTCAAACCTGTACGAATTAAGCCAAAATTCCCTCAAGCTTCTCCAAAAGCATTAATTCCCTTCAATTATCACTACCTAATACAATCAACTATATGCATAAGAAGTGATTCCTTGTTCTCAACTAAAGCTAGTTCATAAAGCCATTAATTTATCCAACTCAATTTGTGACGCCCGAGATTTTATCACATAATTCGTTATAACTGTTGCATACTTATTTGAGCATTCTTACGTGCATCACCTTTCTTGCTTAATTACTTTATCTTGAGGTTACTATTCATAAGATTTTCGACCTTCTCGAATGTTGGATTTTATATTTTTCCTAGGTCATATGACATTTAGAAAGAATCGAGACCTTGTTATTCTGGACTTTCGAGCTCGGGAGCATGCATTTGGAAAATAGTTTTTGCATCATTTGAATAGTGTTACGTACGTAACAACCTTAGTTTGAATTAGTTAGCATTAGATTAAAGTTTAAGCTCATTTGACCAATCTTTTATGAGGTTTGACTTAGCAAAATTCAGCATATATCATATACAAACATAACATAAAACAACACAAACTTATATCATCAAAAACAATTGAAAAAATTACCCTTTTGTCCCCTCCTTTGGCCGACCACTTCAAGGAGAGAAAAGAGGAAATTTTCTTCATCAATCTTGCTAGCTTGACTCTTGGCTTGGATCTTGGAGTTGTTTGAGCATCCTAGGGTTCCCTAACAAGCTTCTACACATCATAAATTGTGAGGGAGTTTCATTTTTGTGAAGTTTAAAGTTATTGCATTTTTGTTGAATTTCTTGATTTGTTGATTATAGCTATAATACTTGTTATGAATGCTTAATATGTGTTCATTAGAGCCTATAGAGTAAACTTTTATAGCTTGATAGCACAATCTATGGTTGGAAGCTTGAATGTTATGAAAGAGATGATGAATAGTGTTTGTGTTTAGGGTTTTGTAAAAATTTGCTAATTAGCTTGAATTGAGACTTCAATTAGATGCTCTAGGCCCTAGTGAAGCTAGTTGAGAGACCACGTGAAGTTGAATCACCCAAAACCGAGCTAAATTGCAAAATTAGTCGACTTTAAAAGGAGGACTTTTCTCGTTGTGCAATTCGGGCACGTTTGGGCTATGGTTTGGGTATCCTTGGGGTAAAAGTGCTTCCGTTATGCAAAATTGGGGTTCAGATAGTATAGTTGTAGTTAAAACCCACTCGAGGCCTTCCCGAGCTTTTACTTCTAAAACGGGTTTTGATGATCTTAATAGGTGTCTTTTGGCGTAATTAGGATTATAGTATGATTAGTAAGTAGTTAGAAACCTTGATATGTGCATAGGAGAAGGAAAGATTGGTTAAAGAAAGGGGAAAAGTAGTTTTTGGCTATTTTTGATGCATTTGGAACTTGTTGTTGAGTTATCATGTATTGTATTGAATATCTAAAGTATAATTGAGCTATTTGAGTTGCTTTTGGGGAAAAGTTATGTTGATTGCTTCTTTTGAGACCTTAAAGTTATTTCGTGCTTAAGTGAGCTTATATTGTGCTTATATGTGAGGGCGGCCTTGTGATACCCTGAACCTGGCATGTATTCAATAGCATTTAAAGTTTATTTAAATTGCATTTTATTGACCTTTCACCTTCTTTGACCAAACTAGTTGACTTTTCATCTACATTGACCAACTAGGACAAGGTGGAAATTTTTGAAATGTTTAATAAAGGGCAAACTTAGGATTAGAAATAAAAAAAATGCAATGTTAAGTTAGTCAAATTTTGGGTCAACTTTGGAATTAAATCTGAACCAATTGGGGAAGAGTTAGGTAGCAAATTATATATGGTTGGAAAGCTCTATGAGTCTAGTTTCTGAGGCTTCAAACCGTTCGTGAATTGGAGTTTTCTAGAAGAAGTTATGGCCGTTTTCGTAAGGTCGCGCATAGCTGTTTTGGTTTAGCGGGTTGACCGAATCTTTGACCTTTGACTTCTTGTCATTTTTTTCCTAAATAAGCAGAATGCACACGAAAAAAAAACAGAGAAGAAAGGCTTGAAACTATGAGGAAAAGAAAGAAAAAAATTTCAAAACAAATCAACAAATCTTCACTTGAGCTTGCTTAGGATCATTTTCTGGCCATTCAATGTTGTCTTTCTAGTGCCTAGGAGTGTCTAAGGTGAGGGAAGCACGTTATTTGCGCATTTGAATATTTTGTGTATTAACTTTGATTTTTGAGATTTATCCGTATATTGCTTTTTTAATCGTTTAGAGGCTTAAAGAATGTTCCCTAGCAATTGTAGAACATGTATTTATAGCTTTGTAACATTTTCTGCGGTTAAATCTTGAGATTGTAATTTTAATTGTTAGTTGAATAGTAAACTATGAATAGTAAAACCTCGTTTCGATAAAGTTGCGCTGTTATGCTTTTTGTTGATGTGAAAAGGTGCTAGGTATGCTAGAATGCCTAAATGCATGGTTTGTTTAAGTTGCGTAATGAAAAAAATGAGAAAAATGCAATGGTGAAAGTCGGGGTCGTTTCGGTCAAGTTTGGAATTTTCTCAATTTGCGTGAAGGCATTGTCGAGGTACGTCATGGAAGCACTTTTGGTGCAGTTGTGACATTGGTTGGGTAATCGGTTGAGGTAATTGTAGTTCAAACGAGCAAAGGGGGAAATCGGGGCTTTGCGTGAATTCTAGGGTATAGTAGGGTTTCGGGGTCTTTAGACGTGCCTTATGGTGACCTAGGAGGATTGGTGAAGTCGGTTTCCAAAACTCGTGGCTCGTTTGGAAGTAGTAGCGTTTGGTAAGTTGGGGTCATTTGGTGTTTTTGTTGGTTTTCGTAGAGTCTTGCTTGTAGAATGTTTGTTAATGCTTATATTGCTTATAGAATGCTTATATTGCTTATAGAATGCTTATATTGCTTATAGAATGCTTATATTGCTTATAGAATGCTTATATTGCCTATAGAATACTTATTATTGCTTGATATTGTTTGTTGGTGTTGTTCTTATTGCTTATTTGATTAATAATGCTCGATATCTTGTTTGTCGCCTCTAATCTGTATTGTTGTGCTATCGCTCGTTTATCGCCTTGTATCGAGTCTTGCATTGCATAGTGTCAGGGCAGTGTGATGGGCCTCTCTGGGTAGCCTCGGGTTGCCAGTGTCGGTTGCCCTAGCTCCGTGTCCTATTCCCTTTCTCGCTTGGGTTGCCTCCCAGGGAGATTTGGGTCGTAGAATTGATGGATACTTCTGGGGTATTCCAAACTGGTGTTATAAGGTGGTTGCGCGCTTATTGTCATCGTTGTCAACATCAAGCTCGAGATTGATGTATTGCTCGTGAAATGGTACATTGCTCGTATGAGTGAACCATAGCCTTCAGAGTGTGGTATAGCTTTGAATGGTTGTGTTAATGCTTTCAGTAATTGCTTATTGTATTGATTGTTTGTCTTGAATGCTTACTTATCAGATATATCGCTTAACTGTCTTATGTGCATTGCACGAATTTCTTTCTCTCCAACTCGATATCTGTCTCGCCCTCACTGAGTATACGTGTTGTGTATACTCACTCCTCACCACCACATTTCAGGAAATGTCATGTTAGCTAGAAAGTTCGTGATTTCGTGAAAGTTCGTGCCTGAAGAGTTGTCTTGCGTGCCTATGTGGCTTGAGTGTCGAAGTTGTAAAGATATATGCTTCCATATGTTGTATGTATTTATTGTTAAAAGAAATGTAATTTAAAGTTAGCTAAGTAGTTGAGGTGAATTGATAAGCTAGTTTATGTAATCAGTTAGCATAGCTTAACTTCAATGCATGTTTGTAATGTCCAAAGGAAAAGGGTAAGAATGGCATGATAGTTTATTTTATGCAGTAGCTTAGTATGGTTTAATTGTCTGGTTTGAATGTACTTGTCAAAATGAAAAGAGATAGGTTAGCTTTTAAATTGGAAATGTATGTATACTTGCTGAGTTTAATTGTTAAGAACCGAGGCTCGGATGGCCTTGAGGAAGTTTTGTATGGTTGGACATGGTGTTGGTCCATTTATATGCTATTACAAGTTCCGCAATTTGCCTAGAAACAGGGGAGACTCCGTCCGTTTTCCCTAAAATTTTGCCCGGGTTTGGATTTGGGTTGTGATTAGATTAATTGTTAGAACTCCCGGTCTCGAGAGGGATCGGGGTGTTACAGGTGGTATCAGAGCTTGTCTAGCTCATAAGCCGGAACAGGGTCCTCGGTCTGGTGGGTAGTGATCCTTTAATGTGTGCTTGTTAAGTGTGTCTTGAAAGTGTATGCTTGTATGTGAGATTGTGTGTCTTGACTTGAATGTATGCACTTATGTGATATAGTTATGTGTTATGTGTTAAATGTTTCTCAAGAAAGGTGAAATGTCTAGTTGTCTATCGAATTGACTTATTGAATTGGCATCGTGAATTGAATCGACCTTGTGAATTGTTATTTGCTTGAAGTATTGCTTGTAATGTATGTATTGAAATGTCTTGAATTGGTTATGCTGTGATTTGAATTGATTATGTTGTGCTTGACTTGATTATCGTGATTGAGTGACTTTGTTGAATAAACCCTTTTGTGAACTTGCTTGCATAATAGTATAAGGCATGTGTATAACTGCGATATATTGGCATTCATACATGTCCTATTGAAATGGTAAGTAAGTCTTCTTCCTCCCCTGAAGAGAAATGGTTAGTAGCAGGCCCTCCAAGTAATATGGATTGACGTGAATAAGCAGTATTTGACTAGCCTTTATTTGGCAGTTGGTGTTTACTTTTGGAGCTCGGTTATTGGCGAATCTCTAAGGTCTTCCTCTGTGATTAACAGTTGTGAAGAGTAGCTTTCTCTTGGGGTTTTATTTGATTGTTCTCTGGGGCATTCTTTGGTTTTCTCAATGGGTATTCTTTGGAGACTTCTGTTGGTACTTTTCGGTGGACTTGGCTATTGGGGTTTCAATTGGATTTACTGCACGGTATTATCTATGGTATATGTGTCTCGGTCTTTATTGGTGTGATACTGACATCCCTGATTGGAAATTCTTCAATGGCATTTTATAGAATTCTTAGTGGACATTCTACTAGTATCTTTCCTTGATGGCACTTATTGGAAGTCTTACACTTGGAATCCTGTTCAGACTTATTATCTCATATTGCTTATGGTATGCTGTGGAATACTTTGGGCTTTCTTGATGGTAAATTGTATAAGTTCTCACCTGGTGAACAGTGAAGAGGCCTTGGAGTTTGGTTTTGTATGTTGTACACCTGCTCGGGAATCTTACTCGGATTTCTCATCTAGTTGGAAAAATTATATTTGTTATTTAACTTGACTGTCTTATTAGACACATGATAATTCCTCTAGTATTTCCTTAGACATTCTTCTCAGCATTTGATAGCGATACTCGGAATCTAATGGGTTGTCCTATGGGGTTATTATTTGGAAGGCTTCTTTGGAACTTTAGAAGTATATTTGATTGGGTTTCTTGGTATTTTCTTCAGCACTCTTAACAGGGAATTCTTCTATGAAATTCATGACCAGGTGGGTATTTCTTGGACCTCTGGATAGAACCTTTGATTGAGCCTTTATTTGGCTTTTTGCTTGGGGATTCTCGGGCAGTAATAGTTGAACTTCTACTAGAGATTCGTGTATGGGGTATTCATTTGGTATTCCTCTTATCATTAATATGTGATGTGATTTTATCTACAGTATCTTTGCTTAGGTCTTTATTGGTATTATCTAGGCGCTTTTGGTTGGAATTTTATTCTTCTTCGGTATTCGTGTCAACGGGATTCTTCAACCGATGAAGATTAGTCAGAATTAGATTTCAGATGATGCTGAGTTCTATTGGAAGAAGAATTGCGAGGACGCAATTGTTTTAAGGGAGGAATGATGTGATACCCCGAACCTGGCATGTATTCAATAGCATTTAAAGTTCATTTAAATTACATTTTATTGACCTTTCACCTTCTTTGACCAAAATAGTTGACTTTTCGTCTACATTGACCAACTAGGACAAGGTGGAAATTTTTGAAATGTTTAATAAAGGGCAAACTTGGGATTAGAAATAAAAAAATACAATGTTAAGTTAGTCAAATTTTGGGTCAACTTTGGAATTAAATCTGAACCAATTGGAGAAGAGTTAGGTAGCAAATTATATATGGTTGGAAAGCTCTATGAGTCTAGTTTCTGAGGCTTCAAACCGTTCGTGAATTGGAGTTTTCTAGAAGAAGTTATGGCCGTTTTCGTAAGGTCGCGCATAGCTGTTTTGGTTTAGCGGGTTGACCGAATCTTTGACCTTTGACTTCTTGTCATTTTTTTCCTAAATAAGCAGAATGCACACGAAAAAAAACAGAGAAGAAAGGCTTGAAACTATGAGGAAAAGAAAGAAAAAAATTTCAAAACAAATCAACAAATCTTCACTTGAGCTTGCTTAGGATCATTTTCAGGCCATTCAATGTTGTCTTTCTAGTGCCTAGGAGTGTCTAAGGTGAGGGAAGCACGTTATTTGCGCATTTGAATATTTTGTGTATTAACTTTGATTTTTGGGATTTATCCGTATATTGCTATTTTAATCGTTTAGAGGCTTAAAGAATGTTCCCTAGCAATTGTAGAACATGTATTTATAGCTTTGTAACATTTTCTGCGGTTAAATCTTGAGATTGTAATTTTAATTGTTAGTTGAATAGTAAACTATGAATAGTAAAACCTCGTTTCGATAAAGTTGCGCTGTTATGCTTTCTGTTGATGTGAAAAGGTGCTAGGTATGCTAGAATGCCTAAATGCATGGTTTGTTTAGGTTGCGTAATGAAAAAAATGAGAAAAATGCATTGGTGAAAGTCGGGGTCGTTTCGGTCAAGTTTGAAATTTTCTCGATTTGCGTGAAGGCATTGTCGAGGTACGTCATGGAAGCACTTTTGGTGCAGTTGTGACATTGGTTGGGTAATTGGTTGAGGTAGTTGTAGTTCAAACGAGCAAAGGGGGAAATCGGGGCTTTGCGTGAATTTTAGGGTATAGTAGGGTTTCGGGGTCTTTAGACGTGCCTTATGGTGACCTAGGAGGATTGGTGAAGTCGGTTTCCAAAACTCGTGGCTCATTTGGAAGTAGTAGCGTTTGGTAAGTTGGGGTCATTTTGTGTTTTTGTTGGTTTTCGTAGAGTCTTGCTTGTAGAATGTTTGTTAATGCTTATATTGCTTATAGAATGCTTATATTGTTTATAGAATGCTTATATTGCCTATAGAATACTTATTATTTCTTGATATTGTTTGTTGGTGTTGTTCATGTTGCTTATTTGATTGATAATGCTTGATATCTTGTTTGTCGCCTCTAATCTATATTGTTGTGCTATTGCTCGTTTATCGCCTTGTATCGAGTCTTGCATTGCATAGTGTCAGGGCAGTGTGATGGGCCTCTCTGGGTAGCCTCGAGTTGCTAGTGTTGGTTGCCCTAGCTCCGTGTCCTATTCCCTTTCTCGCTTGGGTTGCCTCCCAGGGAGATTTGGGTCGTAGAATTGATGGATACTTCTGGGGTATTCCAAACTGGTGTTATAAGGTGGTTGCACGCTTATTGTCATCGTTGTCAACATCAAGCTCGAGATTGATGTATTGCTCGTGAAATGGTACATTGCTCGTATGAGTGAACCATAGCCTTCAGAGTGTGGTATAGCTTTGAATGGTTGTGTTAATGCTTTCAGTAATTGCTTATTGTATTGATTGTTTGTCTTGAATGCTTATTTATCAGATATATCGCTTAACTGTCTTATGTGCATTGCACGAATTTCTTTCTCTCCAACTCAATATCTGTCTCGCCCTCACTGAGTATACGTGTTGTGTATATTCACTCCTCACCACCACATTTCAGGAAATGTCATGTTAGCTGGAAAGTTCGTGATTTCATGAAAGTTCGTGCCTGAAGAGTTGTCTTGCGTGCCTATGTGGCTTGAGTGTCGAAGTTGTAAAGATATATGCTTCCATATGTTGTATGTATTTATTGTTAAAAGAAATGTAATTTAAAGTTAGCTAAGTAGTTGAGGTGAATTGATAAGCTAGTTTATGTAATCAGTTAGCATAGCTTAACTTCAATGCATTTTTGTAATGTCCAAAGGAAAAGGGTCAGAATGGCATGATAGTTTATTTTATGCAGTAGCTTAGTATGGTTTAATTGTCTGGTTTGAATGTACTTGTCAAAATGGAAAGAGATAGGTTAGCTTTTAAATTGGAAATGTATGTATACTTGCTGAGTTTAATTGTTGAGAACCGAGGCTCGGATGGCCTTGAGGAAGTTTTGTATGGTTGGACATGGTGTTGGTCCATTTATATGCTATTACAGGTTCCGCAATTTGCCTAGAAACAGGGGAGACTCCGTCCGTTTTCCCTAAAATTTTGCCCGGGTTTGGATTTGGGTTGTGATTAGATTAATTGTTAGAACTCCCGGTCTCGAGAGGGATCGGGGTGTTACAGGTGGTATCAGAGCTTGTCTAGCTCATAAGCCGGGACAGGGTCCTCGGTCTGGTGGGTAGTGATCCTTTAATGTGTGCTTGTTAAGTGTGTCTTGAAAGTGTATGCTTGTATGTGAGATTGTGTGTCTTGACTTGAATGTATGCACTTATGTGATATAGTTATGTGTTATGTGTTAAATGTTTCTCAAGAAAGGTGAAATGTCTAGTTGTCTATCGAATTGACTTATTGAATTGGCATCGTGAATCGAATCGACCTCGTGAATTGTTATTTGCTTGAAGTATTGCTTGTAATGTATGTATTGAAATGTCTTGAATTGGTTATGCTGTGATTTGAATTGATTATGTTGTGCTTGACTTGATTATCGTGATTGAGTGACTTTGTTGAATAAACTCTTTTGTGAACTTGCTTGCATAATAGTATAAGGCATGTGTATAACTGCGATATATTGGCATTCATACATGTCCTATTGAAATGGTAAGTAAGTCTTCTTCCTCCCCTGAAGAGAAATGGTTAGTAGCAGGCCCTCCAAGTAATATGGATTGACGGGAATAAGCAGTATTTGACTAGCCTTTATTTGGCAGTTGGTGTTTACTTTTGGAGCTCGGTTATTGGCGAATCTCTAAGGTCTTCCTCTGTGATTAACAGTTGTGAAGAGTAGCTTTCTCTTGGGGTTTTATTTGATTGTTCTCTGGGGCATTCTTTGGTTTTCTCAATAGGTATTCTTTGGAGACTTCTGTTGGTACTTTTTGGTGGACTTGGCTATTGGGGTTTCAATTGGATTTACTGCACGGTATTATCTATGGTATATGTGTCTCGGTCTTTATTGGTGTGATACTGACATCCCTGATTGAAAATTCTTCAATGGCATTTTATAGAATTCTTAGTGGACATTCTACTAGTATCTTTCCTTGATGGCACTTATTGGAAGTCTTACACTTGGAATCCTGTTCAGACTTATTATCTCATATTGCTTATGGTATGCTGTGGAATACTTTGGGCTTTCTTGATGGTAAATTGTATAAGTTCTCACCTGGTGAACAGTGAATAGGCCTTGGAGTTTGGTTTTGTATGTTGTACACCTGCTCGGGAATCTTACTCGGATTTCTCATCTAGTTGGAAAAATTATATTTGTTATTTAATTTGACTGTCTTATTAGACACATGATAATTCCTCTAGTATTTCCTTAGACATTCTTCTCAGCATTTGATAGCGATACTCGGAATCTAATGGGTTGTCCTATGGGGTTATTATTTGGAAGGCTTCTTTGGAACTTTGGAAGTATATTTGATTGGGTTTCTTGGTATTTTCTTCAGCACTCTTAACAGAGAATTCTTCTATGAAATTCATGACCAGCGGGGTATTTCTTGGACCTCTGGATAGAACCTTTGATTGAGCCTTTATTTGGCTTTTTGCTTGGGGATTCTCGGGCAGTAATAGTTGAAATTCTACTAGAGATTCGTGTATGGGGTATTCATTTGGTATTCCTCTTATCATTAATATGTGATGTGATTTTATCTACAGTATCTTTGCTTAGGTCTTTATTGGTATTATCTCGGCGCTTTTGGTTGGAATTTTATTCTTCTTCGGTATTCGTGTCAACGGGATTCTTCAATAGATGAAGATTAGTCAAAATTGGATTTCAGATGATGCTGAGTTCTATTGGAAGAAGAATTGCGAGGACGCAATTGTTTTAAGGGAGGAAGGATGTGATACCCCGAACCTGGCATGTATTCAATAGCATTTAAAGTTCATTTAAATTGCATTTTATTGACCTTTCACCTTCTTTGACCAAACTAGTTGACTTTTCATCTACATTGACCAACTAGGACAAGGTGGGAATTTTTGAAATGTTTAATAAAGGGCAAACTTGGGATTAGAAATAAAAAAATGCAATGTTAAGTTAGTCAAATTTTGGGTCAACTTTGGAATTAAATCTGAACCAATTGGGAAAGAGTTAGGTAGCAAATTATATATGGTTGGAAAGCTCTATGAGTCTAGTTTCTGAGGCTTCAAACTGTTTGTGAATAGGAGTTTTCTAGAAGAAGTTATGGCCATTTTCGTAAGGTCGCGCATAGCTGTTTTGGTTTAGCGGGTTGACCGAATCTTTGACCTTTGACTTCTTGTCATTTTTTTCCTAAATAAGCAGAATGCACACGAAAAAAACAGAGAAGAAAGGCTTGAAACCATGAGGAAAAGAAAGAGAAAAAGAAAGAAAAAAATTTCAAAACAAATCAACAAATCTTCACTTGAGCTTGCTTAGGATCATTTTCGGGCCATTCAACGTTGTCTTTCTAGCGCCTAGGAGTGTCTAAGGTGAGGGAAGCACGTTATTTACGCATTTGAATATTTTGTGTATTAACTTTGATTTTTGGGATTTATCCGTATATTGCTATTTTAATCGTTTAGAGGCTTAAAGAATGTTCCCTAGCAATTGTAGAACATGTATTTATAGCTTTGTAACATTTTCTGTGGTTAAATCTTGAGATTGTAATTTTAATTGTTAGTTGAATAGTAAACTATGAATAGTAAAATCTCCTTTCGATAAAGTTACGCTGTCATGCTTTCTGTTGATGTGAAAATGTGCTAGGTATGCTAGAATGCCTAAACGCATGGTTTGTTTAGGTTGCGTAATGAAAAAAAATGAGAAAAAATGCATTGGTGAAAGTCGGGGTCGTTTCGGTCAAGTTTGAAATTTTCTCGATTTGCGTGAAGGCATTGTCGAGGTACGTCATGGAAGCACTTTTGGTGCAGTTGTGACATTGGTTGGGTAATTGGTTGAGGTAGTTGTAGTTCAAAGGAGCAAAGGGGGAAATCGGGGCTTTGCGTGAATTTTAGGGTATAGTAGGGTTTCGGGGTCTTTAGACGTGCCTTATGGTGACCTAGGAGGATTGGTGAAGTCGGTTTCCAAAACTCGTGGCTCATTTGGAAGTAGTAGCGTTTGGTAAGTTGGGGTCATTTTGTGTTTTTGTTGGTTTTCCTAGAGTCTTACTTGTAGAATGTTTGTTAATGCTTATATTGCTTATAAAATGCTTATATTGTTTATAGAATGCTTATATTGCCTATAGAATACTTATTATTTCTTGATATTGTTTGTTGGTGTTGTTCTTATTGCTTATTTGATTGATAATGCTTGATATCTTGTTTGTCGCCTCTAATCTATATTGTTGTGCTATCGCTCGTTTATCGCCTTGTATCGAGTCTTGCATTGCATAGTGTCAGGGCGGTGTGATGGGCCTCTCTGGGTAGCCTCGGGTTGCCAGTGTCGGTTGCCCTAGCTCCGTGTCCTATTCCCTTTCTCGCTTGGGTTGCCTCCCAGGGAGATTTGGGTCGTAGAATTGATGGATACTTCTGGGGTATTCCAAACTGGTGTTATAAGGTGGTTGCGCGCTTATTGTCATTGTTGTCAACATCAAGCTCGAGATTGATGTATCGCTCGTGAAATGGTACATTGCTCGTATGAGTGAACCATAGCCTTCAGAGTGTGGTATAGCTTTGAATGGTTGTGTTAATGCTTTCAGTAATTGCTTATTGTATTGATTGTTTGTCTTGAATGCTTACTTATCAGATATATCGCTTAACTGTCTTATGTGCATTGCACGAATTTCTTTCTCTCCAACTCGATATCTGTCTCGCCCTCACTGAGTATACGTGTTGTGTATACTCACTCCTCACCACCACATTTCAGGAAATGTCATGTTAGCTGGAAAGTTCGTGATTTCATGAAAGTTCGTGCCTGAAGAGTTGTCTTGCGTGCCTATGTGGCTTGAGTGTCGAAGTTGTAAAGATATATGCTTCCATATGTTGTATGTATTTATTGTTAAAAGAAATGTAATTTAAATTTAGCTAAGTAGTTGAGGTGAATTGATAAGCTAGTTTATGTAATCAGTTAGCATAGCTTAACTTCAATGCATGTTTGTAATGTCCAAAGGAAAAGGGTCAGAATGGCATGATAGTTTATTTTATGCAGTAGCTTAGTATGGTTTAATTGTCTGGTTTGAATGTACTTGTCAAAATGAAAAGAGATAGGTTAGCTTTTAAATTAGAAATGTTTGTATACTTGCTGAGTTTAATTGTTGAGAACCAACGCTCGGATGGCCTTGCGGAAGTTTTGTATGGTTGGACATGGTGTTGGTCTATTTATATGCTATTACAGGTTCCGCAATTTGCCTAGAAACAGGGGAGACTCCATCCGTTTTCCCTAAAATTTTGCCCGGGTTTGGATTTGGGTTGTGATTAGATTGATTGTTAGAACTCCCGGTCTCGAGAGGGATCGGGGTGTTACAGGCCTACTTTGTCGACCCTCTTACGTGTTATGTGACATTTTGATGCTTGTGGACTTGTCTCGGGGTTGCGCAACCTTTTCAGACATGGTAGCGTCGAGAAACACGGGCGGCGTCGGACTTGCCGTGCTTCCTCGACTACCATGGTGTATATTCCCTTTCTCGCTGAGCATACTCCACTACCTCAGAGGCGTGGTTCACCTGCTGGGCATGGACCTACCTCAAGAGAAAGGGTCGTAGGAGCGGGATACATCCGGAGTATCCCAACTTGTTGGAGTAAGGGGTTTGCTGGCAGTTGCGTGAAGTTCGTGGCTCGTGGTTCGAGTTTGAAGACTTGAAGTGGAACCGTATCCTTTTTAATGTGGTTAATTACTTCCTACTATATCTTGTTCTTTATGTTATATATATGATTTCTTGTATCTGCATATCATAATGCACGCCCGGTATGTTGCATCACCTCCCTCACTGAGTAACTTGGTTACTCACTCCTCTTTTCAACATATTTCAGGAAAAGCTGAAGATTGGATTGCCTCATGTGTGACCTGTTTGCTCTATCAGTGTGTAAAACCTGGAAGAATGTGATCATGATATGCTTGTAATGTATTGGAGACTTTGGGCCCATGTATGTATTTATGTTATATCAAGGAATGTAATATTAAAGTTTTAGTTTTGTTTGATGATTAGGTACTAGTGAGTTTGTAATATCTTCTATTTGCTTTACTTTATTACTTAGTAGTGTATGCTTGAGTGGATGATGAAAACTAGTTAGTTGGTTGGACACACATTATAAGAAAGCTTGATTGATAGTATAGAGTGGTATGATAAGTGGAGTAAAAAGATAGAACTTCAATGGATTTAGTTTTGCATGCTTGTGTGATATGTCGTAGGGTTCCAAGGCTCGGATGGCCTTGAGGAGCTTGTTGGCTTTATGAATCTTGAAAGCTAGGTTGTATGAATGGTTGATTGTGATTCAGGACTTGTATGTGACTGTTGGCAAGTTTCTAGATAGACCTATATATAGGGGAAACTCCGTCCGTTTTTTCGTAAATTTCATGCCCGGGGTTTGGAATTGGGTTGAGAATAGTTTGAATAATAGAAGTCCCGGTTCTGTGAGGGATCGGGGCGTTACACTATTTGATTCCCTTTAATTCACATAACTAACAATATATTTCATTATTCAACATGCATTCTAATCATTATTGACACAACAGATAACTCAAGTGATCACATGTGCAACATTCTTTAATGTTCTAAGTATTACTCAAAGACAATAGTATAATAACTAACATATACATAGCAATGATAATTTATATAAGTAGAAACACTATATAACATCTAACCAATAAGTTATATAATCACAGTTTCACATATACAATACAATTAATAAGCAATATAAACATGTTTACTCAATCGTTAACTAGTAACCATATGATTTAATTCACAACTTCTCCAAATAGATAAACTTGTCATACAAGTACAATTAAACATTTATCCAACCAATTAAGAATCAACTAACAACAATAGTATAACAAGTTAAGCATATAAATGAGGGACAAGAAGGTAGGTTGCTCTCACACAAGTATAACATTATATGATTAGCATAAGAAGCAAGAAACACAAGACTATAAGCTATAAACATGAAATTAACCATCGGTGCACAAAAGGGATCAATAACATACTTTCACGAAATTTCACCAATAGCTCAAATATACTATAGAAATGCATTTAAACACACTATAAGCAATTACAAGGCAATACAAGTACCAAAACACTTAATTCATTCATTTCCCCCTTTGTTCAACTAGGCTAATTAGCTTCCTACCAGAATTCAAGGATCAAGTTAAGCTAGCTAACCATCCTACCAATCTAAGGATACCTAAATACCTCATTTAGAGCATCCAAATCATAACCTAGAGCACAAGTACACGGAAATACCGAAAATGCCTCTTTGTGGGTTTACACTACAAGTAACAATTCCAGAACCCAAACAAGCGAAACGAAGGCACTTCTAAGGCTTCAATACTTAATAAATACTACCCATAATCTCGAAACGTGCCTGGATTTGAGTTAACCCCGAAACCCCTTATTAAAGTAGCCTAATTTGATCAAATTATTCAAATTTTGTACATGAAAAGCGCAACTAACATTTTTCTCACGCTCAATGACCTAATTAGCAACTACTAGAAGCATTGAATCAAATTAAATTGCACAAATTTTCGGAACCCTAGAAATTTCACTATTTATCATCTTCCTCAAGTGACACCTTGCTAAAAACTCAACACCAAGCTATAATATTTCATATGGATGTTCTCTAGCATGTATACATACTATATAAAGCAAGAAACAAGCATGTTATAGCTCAATATAAGCAAAATCCGAAAATTCAAAAACTTGGCATAAACTTTAAACCATGAAAATGATGCAACTCCCTCACCAAAATGTGCAAGGAAGCTAGGATAGGGCTTGGAGAAGCTTGGAACCACTTGGAGAAGACTTGGCAAAGCTTGGAAGATCAAATTGAGCAAAATTGGCAAGAAAAGCACTATTCCAGTAATTGGCTTTTTTGGCTGATTTTTGGCCTTTTTTGCTTATTTGAGTATTTTTTGTGTTTTGTTAAGTATATATATGTATAGAATGATTATATGGGTTGATGGGTTGGATATTGGATTTGGATTGTGGGTTAAAATGAATTTGAGTTTAGGTGTATTAGAATAAATGCAAAAAAACTTCTTTAAGCCCAAAATAATACATAGTTTTACTATTGATATAATATCAATATATTTTTGCAAATCACTCGTCATATATGCAATGAATATAATTTTTATGAACATAGGCTAATTATAAGTTAAGTAATAATAGAAAAATATGAAATTCGGGAAATAAGATAATAAAAATTTTAGTTTGGGCTTAATTTAATAGAAAACTTTTTAAATGCAAGTTTTACTAAAAAGTCTATGATGAAAATAATTTAAATGTTCATTTATTATTTACTAAAGTAAATAAACTTAAAATTTTGATATTTAAAAGCAATTTAACAAATATTAGCGCATAGAGAGTAAATAAACATTTAATAGCATTTTATAGGAAAATTAGGCATTTAAACAAATAGTTGCACACATAAATGCACATGAATGATAAATGCATGCACTGGGAGCCGGGCGTCACAATTTACTTGTAATTGAATTATTATTTCAAAATTAAAATTTAAGATACTGTAGAGATACTCATTAATTGACACGTGGCAAGATGGTTGTTCTCTTAGAATATATAACTAGTCTTATACTCGTGCGATGCACGAGTGTATTGTAAATATTCTAAAATATGGAACCTACAATTAATTAATTAAATTTTTTACTTACATTATTGAGAGACTATAATGTATAGGTACTCTAAATACTATGTCATTACCAATATATATATATATATATATATATATATATATATATATATAAGCACCTATTTTTTAAAAAATCTGACAGTAAGCACTATTTTACATAGATCAAGTTTTCAAAAGATACATGTATGTATCTCCTTTCCTTAGGTTGTTATATCCTAAGTTTTTTTTTGTTTTTCAATGTTTTTTTTTCAAATAGAGATAAAGGAGTTTAAATAAAGATAAGATAGAGCACTCCCAAAATACATAGAATATAAACTTAAGATATAATCATAATCTAATTTAATAAATCAAGATTTTAATTGAAAGTCATTTAAGCAAGGTCCAGTGTAATGAAAGGTTCCACGTTGGACCTCTTTTCAATGCAATTTTATTTATACCAAAAAAAAAAATCCACTTTAGACCTTTTTTCAATGCAATTTTATTTTTTTTCCCAAAAAAAGAGAAATAAATGTTACACGTTGGACCTCCTTTTCAATACAAATTTCTTTGTTTACCAAAAAAAGAAGTTTCACATTAGACCACTTTTTCCATGCAATTTCCTTTTTGACTAAAAAGAAAAGAAAATTTTCACATTAGACTTTTTCTTGAGTGATTTCATTTTTTACCCAAAACAAAAAATTCATGTCAAACTTTTTTTTCAATATAGTTTCATTTTTAACCAAAAAAAAGTTCCACGTTGGACCTCTTTTCAGTATAATTTTATTTTTTATCAAGAAAAAGGAAGTTCAACTTAGACATCTTTTTTAATGCAATTTCATTTTTTATCCAAAAAAATGTCTAGTTCAATGTTGAATCTCTTTTTCAATCAAATTTTATTTTTGAAAAAAAAAAGTTCCACATTGGACCAAACCTAATCATTGCTACGAAGCTAAAGAGATGACAAAGAAAATCATAAATAAGTAAGAAAACATAACAGATGAAGATAAATATAATTTCCTTAATTTGATTTTACTGATAATATTTAACACAGAAAATGACAGGTAAAGACAAATATGTATCAAATACTTAATCTTTTGGATATAGTAAGATTCTTTTTTTTTGTGAGCTCGATTTTTTAAAATTAATCAATCTTTTAATTAAAGCATAAATCAATTTTTATGAGGGAGGCTTTGTCATTTAAAAAAATGAATTTCAATTTTTTTCACTTATTTATGGCTCTTTTATGTAATTTTTACTATATGAAATTGAATTTTCGAAATTAATCAAGCTTTTAATTGAAAAATAAAATAATTTTATGAGGAAGGTTTTGTCATTTAAACAATAAAGGTAGAATTTTTTCGATTATTTATGACTTAAAATTTAAATTTCAATATATGAATCGAATGTGTAATTTTTTAGATAGAAGTAAAAAGAAAGAAAATGGACATTTTTCTCGATGAAATTTTATTTTTGATATAAAAAATAAGAAGTAGAAAAGTTCCAAATCTAACTTCTTTTTCAATGCAATTTCATTTTGGACCAAAAAAAAAAGAGAGAGGTTCAACTTGGACCTATTTTCAATGCAATTTTAGTTTTGACCAAAAAAATAAAATTAAAAAAAGTTCAATGTTGGATATCTTTTTCAATGCAATTTTATTTTTGACCAAAAAGAAAAAAGAAAAGTTCTAGGTTGGACGTTGCCTAACCATTGTTACGAAGCTTGTGAGATCGCAAATAAGATCATAAACAAATAGATAAATAACATAACAGATGAAGACAAATATAATTTCTTATTTTTATTTATTTATAATATCTACTGCCTAAACTTGTTTTCATTTTGATATTATCTACATGTCATTTAACACAAAAAATAACATATGATGACAAATGTGAATCGAATATTAAATTTATTAGATGTAAGTAAGATTCTTTTTTTTTTGTGAGATTGAAAATTTAAAAGTCACCAAGCTTTTAATTAAAAAAATAAAAGAAATTTATGAGATAAACTATTTCATTTAAAAAATGAATGTGGAATTTTTTTCACCTATTTATGATTCATGAATGTAATTTTTGCTATATTAAGTGAATTTTCTAAATTGATCAAGCTTTTAATTGAAAAATAAAATTATTTTATGAGGGAGGCTTTGTCATTTAAAAAACGATGTAGAATTTTCTTTTCACTTATTTATAATTTTTTAATTTGATTTTCATTTATAAATCAAATATTTAATTCTTTTAGATAGAAGTAAGATTATTTTTTATTTATTATAAAAATGGTACTTATTTGATTACTTGTAGCATAATGGTGCTTCTAGATAGAAGTAAAAATACTTTTTTCTTGTTGTGGTTATCTATTATGTTTAGAAGAATATTTTCAACATTTCAACAAATTATAAAATGCATTTGTGACATTCTCTTGATCATATTACATAATAGAACTATGATAATTCATCTAATTTGAAAAAGGGTCTAGCAACTCCTATTACTGTAAACACCGTTAAAATTACAATTGTTAATGTAAACAGCATTCGGTGAATATAAAAAGGAATACTAATTCAATTATTAGATATCTAAAGTTACCATTATTAATATCCATGATTGTATCTCTATCATTGTACACTTGATCAAGTAATTTTCTAAAATTATATTTAATTTAAGAAGAGACATCTATTGCTAACAATGAAATTAAAAACATATTAGGTAATAAATTTTAATGGATACTTTTATACTTTTTGTTTAAAATTAGTCAACTTTTAGTGTAATCTTTATGAACGATTAATTGTTTATATATTGTGACAGGTCACCTAAGAACTCTATGGTGTTGAATTCTGAAATAATTGCTGCTTAACTTATAGAATACGTATAGATATAGACAATTATTACAGGATCATACACAATGCAACTCTAACAAAAATTTACAATTTGTTAATCTTTTTTTCCTTTTTATACCAAATCTCTTCGAAAGCCAAAAAAAAAAAAATCTCGTACTAAAACCTCTGTAGTTAAACCTCTACCTCAACTTTTTCGTAATGATTAAACTTGGCCAATATTTGAAAAAAGTATATACTAAAATATGGTTAAGAAATGATACACATTGGAATTATATGTCTATGTAACAGAGATACCAATTTAGGTAGCTATGTGAAATCTCCACCTTTTATGAAGCACAATATAAATCTAATTGGAGTCACTATAAGCTTCTAAATTACTTTTTTTTTTACCACTATTGTTTACATATACCCAAATTTGTTATTACGTTCCCCATAAATGCATACCATGTAAAATAAAAAAGGGAAGTAAAAAATAGTAGCAAGATACCATGTGATGAACATCTACAATTGTTGTGCTTGAATCATTATACCTCTTTGCAGCAACTATACATGTTGTAAATTCAATTGTGGAGGTTCTCTCAAACTATTTGACATGGTATTTTATGTAACAATCCACTATTGAAACTTGCATAAGTTTGTTAAGATCTGACTTTTTCTAATATTTAAATGGATACAAGTCTACTTTCCTTATCTACATCAAGATAACCATGAGAATATAATTGTAAAACCTCATTGAACTGGAATTTAACGGATATGCATTAACTTGAAGTTTTTTAATTGAAGGTTTGTAAAACTAAATTGAAATTATTAAGTAAATGTTGCGTTTCCATATTTGAGGCCTTTGAAGCATAATAATAATTTGACAAAAGAAAAATATAATAACAATAACAATAACAACACCTCATTAGAGAACAATTAAACAAAGGAAGGTAAATAATCTCATTTTCAAGTGACTAAAGCCTAGTAACACTTGAATGAGAAGCAAAAAAGAGAGAAAACGACTACAACTCATACAAATTCACAATAATTTGATTAAAAAATATAAAGAAGTTGTGTGTATAGGTTTTGTTAAATAAACTTCTACACATAGAGATAAAAAGAAGTTTAAATGAAGATAAGATACATTCCTACGATACCTAGAATACAAACTTTAGATATAATCTAATTTAATAAACCTGTTGGTTAGTTTTGTATATAAATTATCAGATGTATTTAAGATCGAGATAGTACAAAATTGAAAATTTTCAAATAACCAGATAGTATTTTTATTTTTAGTAGGGGTATTAATTTGCTTAAATTTAATCTAATGGTTGGTTGTATGTTTGGATCTTGTCAATCAAATAAATTCGAAATTATAAATATTAATTTTTTTAAGGGTGCTAATTTATTTACTTACATGTCGCATGATGGCTTTTTCTGGAGGGATGTTCTTTTGTTTATATGTGACAAGGTGGTTGTTGCTTTATAATGTTAATAGATTTATAATTTAATAAATTAGGATTTTAAGCAAACTCCAACATTAAAAAAAAAAATTCATGTTAAACCTCTATCAAATTGGGACCAAAACTGCATGGTGTAGAATGAAGATATTATGACCCAAAAAAAAAAGAATAAACATAGTATCCTAGAAAATATCTAGCCAATTGCATCATTTGATTTTTGACAATATGGTGTAATGCCCCGATCCCTCACGAGACCGGGGTCCCAATCCCAAAACCCCAGGCACGAAAATTTAGGGGAAACGGACGGAGTCTCCCCTGTTTATAGGACTAATCAAAAACCTACAAGTAACAAGTATAACCACAATACAACACCCCAACTTCAATTGTCCAACTTTTCCTATTCTCAAGGTCATACGAGCCTTAGACAAAACATAACCATACAAGCATGCAATTAAAAGGCAATAAAATCTATCTTTAGCTATTACATGCCAACTACTCTATCAACCACATAAGTTCTTAATTTAATTTACTATCCAACAAGCCGTACAAAATACATACAAGACTTCAAGGGGTTTCAAAACAGAACAAAAATACATTATGTTCCATCTTCACAAATAGCTTCCAACCACATCAAGATAAGCAACCAACAACACGGTACACAAGGTAGTTGTTCTAACTGCACCTGAAACATGTTAAAACGAGGAATGAGTAACTAAAGTTACTCAGCGAGGGAGGTGACGCAGTAAACCAGGGTGTATTTTCGTGAGATGCAACAAGATAAAAACATTAATAACACAAATAAACAAGTTAATTAGACAAGTATTTAACCACGTATAAAAAGGATACGGTTCCACTTCAAGTCTTCAATCTCGAACCACAAGCCACGAACTTCACGCAATTGTCGGCAAACCCTTACTCCAACAAGTTGGGATACTCCGGATGTATCCCGATCCTACGACTCTTTCTCCTGAGGTAGCACTATATGCCCAGCAGGTGAACCACGCCTCTGGGGTAGTGAAGTATGCTCAGCGAGAAAGGGAATAGGCACCACGGTAGCCGAGGGAGCACGGCAAGCCCGATGTCTGTGTTCTCGACGCTACCATGTCCGAAAAGGTTGCACAACTCGACACGAATTCAAGAATTCACGAGATAATATCAAACAAACACGAGTAACCACGAGATAACAAATAAATGGTATATGAAAACTTTATCAATTAGTTAAATCATATAATCTAAAAACAATTAAATAAACTAAGATGCACAAAAGGGTTAAAGACCCCCTCACCTTAGAAAAGCCAAGAATCCATTCCAATTGCACCAAATCTTCTTTAATTACCACTCAAGACCCTTACCTAAATACAACAACTTTATTTAACTTAAGACAACTCAACTATTTCTAAACAAGTTATCTTGCATGCCATAATCACATTTTATACTTTAATTTAACACATAATCCAAGTAATTACTCAAGTAGCCAAGTATTCCAATCATAATCATAACTTCACACATGCAATACAATTTACAAGCAATATAAACAATATAACAAGATATAAGCATGTTCACTCCACATAACACATTCGAGAGCTCAAGATAGCAAGTTAATAAAAAGTCGGGAGGTTAGCAAAGTAGGCTAACCTTACCCACGTATCAATTTATAACTCAAGTAATAATAAATATAACAATTATGGCATGTATACCAATTCAACTATCTAGCTATGCTACAAGTTCAAGAAATTCTCAAATAATCCAACAAATCTCTTAACAGAAGCTTATCTTAGTCAATTCAGTTACAAATGCTATTAACCTCCAAACTGACTGATTTTTGTGTAGAAACGTATCTCTTCGAATGTAGATGATTTTAGAATCAAACGGTGCCTAATTCCGAGTTAAATTCCATGAGTTATACCCTTTTCCGTGCAACTACTCTAAACTGCCCTGCACCAACGATTTTTCCCAGATACATTTCGAAAATGGCTAAATCAGAGGCCTAAAACATTAGAATTAGCCTTAGCCCTAGAAATCAACATTTTCTCTAAACTGCCTAATCTGTTGCTGTACAAATTTCATTAATTTTAGAGCATGTTTGCTATGTCCGAAAGGCTCCAAAAGTCGGATACAGTGCACTAATCCAAACAGAACACATACACACAAGCACACTTGAGTCCTTTTGCTATTGTCTTGCTTGACTAACATGTTTTGGACTCTAACACTCCTAAGAGATATTAATCAACAACTTCTAAGCCTAACTAGTCATCAAAGTCTCAAGAATTCAAAAGAAACACAAAGGGGTTGAATTCATTTAAGCAAAACTACTTGAAATTCTTTGTTGATTCCTTGCTCATAAGTCATATTAAGCATGTTTCTAACATAGTACACTTCATTCATGCATTTAAACAAACACTTTGTCTACCATTTTACATTTAACTAACTAAACTTTATTTAATCAATAAACTACCATAAAAACTTCAAATGCTAGCAAAAGAACACTCCTACACATTATGAACTCTAATACACAAGCTAGATATGTAAAAGAACACATTACCACTTTTGTCTACTTTGAAGCAAACTTTAAAAAAAAAACAAGAACTTGACAGCAACTTAAAATAAGAAAATTTTCATCTCACATTCATAGCAGACTCAAGTTAAAGATAACATTTAACAAGCCAATAAATAACCACTTCACAATTAACTTACATTCTAACTAAACCACTACACAATTAAACTAACTCTTCAATCTAAAATTAAATCATAAGCTTAAAGAATTCCAATCAAATTAGCATTCAAGATAAATATTAGATCTAAATCACATGCATTTATAGTTAAACAATCATTTTCATGTAGGTAGTATGACATTCAAGCTAATTACCTTATTTGAACAAGAAACACAACTCGGTTATGAACTAGTAACCAAAATAATAAAGCAACATAATATACACTAACACTTAAACCTCAATTTCCAGCTTTAACTAACATGAATCTCTTAGTCTCTACAACAAATATAACACAATAAACAAACTAAAGTTAAGTATGAGGCCTAAAATCTCCATTTTCTCCTTTAAGTTCAATATGCCGAAACTAGTTTTAGCCAAGGTTTAATTAACTAAAGTATCTAACTATCCTCAACTACATTTATGGAACCTAAACCAAACATTAAACTAGTATTTAAGGCCCTAATTGTATTAATTCTAATGGGCGCATACAAAGAGGCATAAAAATCGACGTCCTCGGAATTTGATAAATTTTAACGTGGTACCGTTTTATCAACCCAACATCACATATGTATCATTAGATTAAAGTTTTGAGCAAGATTTAAAGGGCCTGCGTGAATAGTATCCCATTAAACTAACTTTAACTAATTGATCTTGCATTTCAAGCATTGACAACCCATTCAAGGCTCTAATCTAGGTTTAATAACTCCTAAATCACATGTATATAGCAACAAATTAAGCTAGAACACAAAGATTTTACTATTCACATTTTTTACTATTCATCACCTTCTACAATGTAACATTCACCATTCTAACCATTCAAGATGCCAACTAACTTCAAAAGAGTACTCTACAACATTAATAAGAGGTACTACAAGTATCTATGAGCAAAGATATAGCAATAATCAACAATTTTAAAAATTCAAGTTTAAACCCTAGAAATTTAAATGCATATAACATGAAATCTCTCTCACATACCAAGTTGTAGGAGCTTTGTAGTACTCTAGGATACCTCAATCTACCTCCAAGACAAAGCTAGAAGATCCAATTGGCAAGATTTGAGGACATTTTCTCTTCTTCTTTTTTTTCTCATGAAAATTGGCCCCAAGGCCATTTTTTTCCCTCTTTTGTTTTTTTTCCTTGCTTGGTTTAGCTTATAAAAGAAAAGATGACAAGGTCAATGGGTTTGGTCAATGGGTAGGGTATTTGGGTCAAATAGTTGTAATTGGATCAAATAATAAGCAAATGAGTTATTGAAATGTTAAATTAAAAGCTGAAAATACTATTCATTAGAGAACACTAATCCAATTTTTATTCAACGTTCCCGAAATGCTATGCACGCAAACTCAATGAACGTATGACACATAAATGACAAGTAAGTAAGGAAAAATATAAAATTCAGAAAAAGTAGCAGAAAATTTTCATTTCCAGACTTGAGTTATTTAAGCAATTAATGAAAAAAAAAATAGAATCTAACACTTAAATACAAAATAATAAAATATAATAATTTTAATATTAAAATAGTTACCCTATTTAATTTTACTAAACTCTATTTGCACGTATTTCAAAAATATAACAAATAGTGCAATTAATGAATGCATTGAATTAAGTTATTCACTTAATCATAAATAAACTTTTAAAGTAACACATAAATATATGCGAATATGTACTGTATACTATATGCTGGGTCTGGGTAATCACATATGGTCTCTCGAATGATTCTCATAATTAAAAATTAAAATCTATAATGAAAAAAATATTGCTCATATTTTTCATTTTTTTGTAGAAATATATTGGTTTCAATACGTAGGAAGGTGCCAAAAAAACTTTGACCAAAAAAAGAGAAAATAATGAACATAATATCCTAGGAAACACTGAGCGAATTGCATCATTCGATTGATGACAATATAGTCTCCTAAATGATTCTAATAATTAAAAATTAATATCTATATAGGAAATAATTATTGCTAATTTTTTTTCTATTTCGTGGAAAGTTTATTGGCTTCCTGGAAAGTTTATTTCAAAAATATTCTCCAGAAAGATCAACTAAAATAATATGTAATATTATATTGAAAAATATCAAAATAAAGTATAAAAATAAGTATAATATCAACATAAAGTAGAAAAATAACGTTGTAGTAGATCATAAATATCACATGATATATAACCCATCAAACAACAAAAATCGAACAAAATACTTTTGAATACAAATCTTTCACTTATCATCTTCCTTGTTTTGGTAAGATACATCTCAAATCCAATTTTATCATTCTCTCTATCTATTGCCTACATCTTCCTTGTTTTAGTAAGATACATGTCAAATCCAATTTTATCATTCTCTCTATCTATTGCCTATCCCAAACCCTCTTCGAGGATGTGACACATAAACTTGAACCCCTCGACAACATTTTCAAAGCACTGGGATATTACACTAATTTCCTGCAGCATAAAAAAAATTAACAGTGATGAGTAAAAATAATAAGCAAACAAATTTAGTATTAGTAATAATTATGAAATTGATTCCACTATTATATGAACAATCATCTTGTCAACAATGTTTGTAGAACTTGATCTGATTGTAATAACATCAAATAATTTGACAAAAAATAAAAACCAAACTGAGAAAATAAACTAATTACAAATTAAATAATAATAATTTGGAGTCATTGAATAAAAATACACTAAGATTTATTTTATGAAAAACTATCACCTATTTTACAGATGCAGAAGAAAAAAACTACAGATCATATATATTCACATTAGGGTCATATGATCTATACAGAAAAATGAGTGTAAATGAAGATAAAATCTATTTCTAAGATACATAGAATACAAACTAAAGAATGATTATCTTCAGTTGCTTTAAACAATGGTAGTGTTCAATTAGATAGGCTGCTTTTGATCTGGAATAATTGGTTGTATCTTTTTTCATTCTAGCTAGATCTGTGTTCATCACTATGTGTTTATAAGAGACTTTGAAAGTTGTTTTGTAACGCCCTGAACCCAACTCCCACGCCTACAGGATACCCCTTGGGACTTAGGCCCAAGCGAGCACCGAGGCCATGGCGAGCAGGCCCAGTAACGCACTATGCACGTATTGTCCGCTTTGGAACCCATACTCCTCACAGTTTTGTCGCCTCCCAGCCACTGCCAGGAAAACGCGCGTACACGAATATACGAGACATCTCTATATATTCAATAGCCCAGAGACCTCTGCGTCTGATGTAGGATATTACACCCGCCCCCCCTTGGGGACCCAGCGTCCTCGCTGGCCATACGAACGCGTCGGCTCTGATACCACTTTGTAATGCCCTGAACCCAAATCCCACGCCTACAGGATACCCCCTGGGACTTAGGCCCAAGCGAGCACCGAGGCCATGGCGAGCAGGCCCAGTAACGCACTACGCATGTATTGTCCGCTTTGGAGCCCATACTCCTCATCGTTTTGTCGCCTCCCAGCCACTGCCAGGAAAACGCGCATGCACGAATATACGAGACATCTCTATATATTCAATAGCCTAGAGACCTCCGCGTTCGATGTGGGATATTACACCCGCCCCCCCTTGGGGACCCAACATCCTCGCTGGCCATATGAACTCGTCGGCTCTGATACCACTTTGTAACCCCCCGAACCCAACTCCTACGCCTACAGGATACCCCCTGGGACTTAGGCCCAAGCGAGCACCGAGGCCATGGCGAGCAGGCCCAATAACGCACTATGCATGTATTGTCAGCTTTGGAGCCCATACTCTTCACGGTTTTGTCGCCTCCCAGCCACTGCCAGGAAAATGCACGTGTACAAATATACGAGACATCTCTATATATTCAATAGCCCAGAGACCTCCGCGTTCGATGTGGGATATTACATGTGATGCCCGAGAATTTTATTACACATATTTTAAATAATTGTTGCATAAACTACTTGTGCATTTTACGTGCATTTCTTGTCTTCTTTAATTGTTTATTTTGAGGCATTATTCATAAAAAAATTTACGGTCTCGGATATGCGATTTAATATTTTTCCTAGGTCATATGATACATAATAGGAATCGGGAAATTTTTATTTTGGACTTTTGAGCTCGGGAGCATACAATTAGAAAATGTTTTCCGCATCATTTGAATAGTGTTACGTACGTAACAATCTTAGTTTGAGTTAGTTAACATTAGATTAAAGTTTAAGCTCATTTGAACAACCTTTTATGAGGTTTGACTTAGCAAAACTTAGCATATATCATATACAAACATAACATAACACAACACAAACATTATATCATCAAAAACAATTGCAAAAATTACCTTTGTGTCCCCCTCCCCCCTTGGCCGACCACTTCAAGGAGAAAAAAGAGGAAAATTTCTTCATCAATCTTGCTAGCTTGACTGTTGGCTTGGATCATGGAGTTGTTTGAGCATCCTAGGGTTCCCCAACAAGCTTCTACACATCATAAATTGCGAGGGAGTTGTATTTTATAGCTTTCAAAGTTTATGCTCATATGTTGAAATTATTGATTTGTTGATTATAGTTATAATACTTGTTAATATGTGTTTATTAGAGCCTATAGAGTAAACTTTTATAGCTTGATAGCATAATCCATGGTTGAAAGGTTGAATGTTGTGAAAGAGATGATGGATAGTGTTTGTATTTAGGGTTTTGAATAAATGTGCTAATTGGAATGAATTGAGGCTTCAATTAGATGTTCTAGACCCTAGTGAAGCTAGATGGGAGGCCACGTAAAGTTGAATCACCCAAAACCGAGCTAAATTGCAAAATTTGTCGACTTTAAAAAGAGGACTTTTCTCGTTGTGCAATCCGGGCACGTTTGGGCTTTGGATTAGGTATCCTTGGGGTATGGAAGCACTTTTGGTGCTTTCATTACACGAAATTGAGGCTCGGATAGTATGGTTGTAGTTAAAACCCGCTCCAGGCCTTCCCGAGCTTTAGCTTCTAAAATGGATTTTTATGATCTTAATAGGTGTCTTTTGGCTTAATTAGAGTTGTAGTATGAGTAGAATATGGTTTGGGAATCTTGAAATGCACATAAGAGAAGAAAAAGCTTGATTAAAGAAAGGGGAAAAGTGGTACTAGGATTCTTTTGACGCGTCTAAAGCTTGTTGTTGTGTTGTCATGCATTATATTGATTGTCTAGAGTATAATTGAACTATTTGAGTAGATTGTGGGAAAAAGTTATGTTGATTGCTTCTTTTGAGACTTTAAAGCTATTTTGTGCTTATGTGAGCTTATATTGTGTTTATATGTGAGGGTGTCCTACCTTGTCTACTCTCTTACATGTTATTTGATATTTTGATGCTTGTGGACTTGTCTCGGGGTTGCGCAACCTTTTCGGACATGGTAGCGTCGAGAACACGGGCGGTATCGGGCTTGCCGTGCTCCCTCGACTACCATGGTGCCTATTCCCTTTCTCGCCGAGCATACTCCACTACCCCAGAGGCGTGGTTCACCTGCTGGGCATATGGTACTACCTCAGGAGAAAGGGTCGTTGTGAAACCCCATTTTTCTGCTTTAACTTGATTTACGTGCTTTGTCTCGTTTTGCGTGCATATGATCTGTTTATGTGCTATAGGACCTAGAAAGTTATAATTTTGATTTCAATACTCCTAATACGTGCTAAATGTGCATTCATGAAATTTTCATCAAAAACGGAGTCAGAAATTTTATCGTCGATTTTCAGTGAATAGTGTTTTCGAAACACGTCCGCTATAATTTTGAAACTGGTCTTTTTAACCCTTCTAGACCTAGTCCACGGACTTTAATAGACCTGTGTTTGATGAAAATGGTTTTAAAATCGGCTTAAGAATTTATTAGGGTTTTTACACCGACTTTTGCGAAAATCGAGTTTTAAGCCGACTCGGGTGGAATTCTTTGAATGTAAAACTTCTTGTCACCTAAAAATAATCCACTTGAGATATCTTGGGGGTTGCATATTTATTTTTAACTTGGTGAGCAATAAAATGCAATTAAAGTCATTAAAAACACAAAAATACATATTAAAACTAACTTTGACTTTGCATTTTTTTAATTGACCAAGCTTTTTATTATATAATGTCATCAACACACACTCACACAACACAAAACACACTCCAAAAACATACACAAAACCGTGGCTCCTTGGAGGAGAAAGATAAAGGCATTTTCAAAGCATTTTTCTCACAGATTTTGCGTTTCAAAGCCGAATTGAGTGATTCAAAGCTTGAAATTGATTGTTTGGCATCCATTCTACACATTTCTTGCATCAAAACACATCAAAGGTGAGAGAAAAATTCTAGATCTCAAAATGTCATTTTTGTGTTTTTGCGTATAAATGAAGATTGAACTGTTAGAATTGAAATCTGATGTTAGATTATTGCTCCTTGCATGCTAGGGATCATTATATACTAATACTACGAATTTCTGTCGGATGTAGCATAATTTTTATTTTCCGGGTATTTAATTTTGATTAAAATGTTCAAAGTTGAATTAAATGAGTTGTGTTGATCGAAATCGATTGCTGTCGATTTCTAAATACTTGATAATTATGTGTTAGCGCTGTTGTAATGCCGAATTTTCGATTACATTGTTTGTGTGAAAATCCGGAAAATCCAGCCATGACGTCATAGGGTTTTAGGGTTATCGGGCATGATTTGGAGGTGTTATGGTGGATTTCCGAGAGGGCTAATGTAGTAGGTTGAATGGGTGAGTGATAGGAACTGATTTGGTAATGTTTGGATTAGTAGATTGTAAGTTATGAATTTTAGAAGTTTAGGTTGTCATTCTTTAATTTCTTGAACGATGCCTTAGATGGTTGGGTAGTGTTCGAGTGATGAATGGTGAGTTGTTGTTGAGTAATTTAGAGTTTAATTATGTATGTTATGCATGTTCGGTTAGATGGCCTACTTTGTCATCTAACTTAGTTATTTGTTGTTTAATTGATTATTGATGTTATTGATGATGATGATATGATTATTGATGATGATAAAATGATATTGATTGATTATTATTGAATGCGGGAATCGGGCACTCTTGTTGCTGATCTCCCAATTGATTGATTGATTTATGCTTGCATGATGATTGATGAATATGGAGTCTTGGTATGTGTGTGCCACCTCTCGGGCAGCGTCGGGCTGTCGGGTTGATAACGGCATGACTGCCATAGGCTACCCCCAGCTCGCATGACGGAGATGTCATGGAGGGAAGGGGCTAGTGAGGTACCTCGGGTGCGTGAGTAATGGGGAGTTATAAGAAGAACGGTTGAGATCGTGATGGCGTTTGGAGCTACACCAAATAGAGTATCCTTCATTGAATGGTCATATAGTTATGTGATGATAGCTTTATTTATGTTATTATGTTGTTGTGTGTTTACTTGCTCAAAGGACTAAATCCAAGGAGCGTAGTGAATACTGTCGAGATCTATCGGATCCTCACTGGGCTTATGTATATAAGCTCACTCTCTATTAATGCATGCTTACAGGTGTTGCAGAGCCGGATTACGGGTATGTGCCTCCTGAAGAGGAGAATGTGGAAAATGTGCTTTACGTGGACGAGTCATATGTTCCCGAGTCTTATCCATGATTATATGTTGTTTAATGTCATGTATATTAGCTTAATAGACTTTTATATGCTTTGTGGTTCTTATTGTAATAGATGTTGGAAGATGATGATCCAAATGGTGTTAACTTAGTGGCTTTCTTTTGTCTACGGTTAAGTTGTAAATATGTCTCAACTTATTTTTGAAATGTATGATAAGGTTGAGGTATTGTATGTTATGTTGGAACGGAGGCGTATAACGAGGATGGTTTATTGTATATTATGATTGTGTTGTATGTTGTTGTTTGAATTAAGGAGTTGCTGGATGTATGATGTTTAATGAGGTTGGTTTGGAACCTCGGTGTCCTATTTACTGTCGTTATACTGCCGAAATTCCGTTGCGTCCTGACTGATCATAGGAGGGGTCGTGTTGGGGCGTGACAGTCGTAGGATCGGGATACATCCGGAGTATCCCAACTTGTTAGAGTAAGAGTTTACCGGCACTTGCGTGAAGTTCGTGGTTCGAGTTTGAAGACTTGAAGTGGAACCGTATCCTTTTAATATGGTTAACTACTTGCTATTTAATCTTGTTGTTTATGTTATATATATGATTTCTTGTATCGGCATATCATAATGCACGTCCGGTATGTTGCATCACTTCCCTCACTGAGTAACTTGGTTAGTCATTCCTCTTTTCAACATATTTCAGGAAAAGCTGAAGATTGGATTGCCTCCTGTGTGACCTGCTTACTCTATCAGTGTGTAAAACATGGAAGAATGTGATCATGATATGCTTGTATTGTATTTGAGACTTTGTGCCCATGTATGTATTTATGTTATATCAAGGAATGTAATACTAAAGTTTTAGTTTTGTTTGATGATTAGGTATTAGTGGGCTTGTAATATCTTCTATTTGCTTTACTTTATTACTTAGTAGTGCATGCTTGTGTGGACGATGAAAACTAGTTAGTTGGTTGGACACAAATTATAAGAAAGCTTGATTGATAATATAGAGTGGTATGATAAGTGGATTAAAAAGATAGAACTTCAATTGATTTAATTTTGCATGCTTGTGTGATATGTTGTTGGGTTCCAAGGCTCGGATGGCCTTGAGGAGCTGGTTGGCTTTATGAATCTTGAAAGCTAGGTTGTATGAATGGTTGATTGTGATTCAGGACTTGTATGTGACTGTTGGCAGGTTTCTAGATAGACCTATATATAGGGAAAACTCCGTTCGTTTCTCCCTAAATTTTGTGCCCGGGGTTCGAAATTGGGTTGAAAATAGCGTGATAAATAAGAGTCCTGGTCTCGTGAGGGATCAGGCCGTTACAGTGTAGATACAGACTATTGAGTAGAGTTGGCAAATGGGCAAGCCCAGCACTGCTCGGCACAACCCGGTCGAATCGTGGGTTAAGAAAAATGAGCCCATCTCAGCACATATATTTAGTGGGCTGAGTTGGGCTGGTCTCAATTCTTGAAATATAGGATCCAGCTCGGCCCACGAGCCCGTTACCACAAGTCGCGAGCTGGGCTGGGCTGGGCCAACCCATCTTTTTTTTATATATTTTTTATTAGTGTGTTCTGAATTTTCATAGTTGGATTAATAACGAAAAATCTTAAGCTTAACCTTTTTTTACGAAAAAGTTAATTTAACAATTAACAAGATATAAGTTGATTGATAATATTAATATAAATGATAAAACATTACTTAACAAACCACAAGTTCATGAAACACGGATACGTTACTAATAAACATAAAAAAAGAACAGTACATAAATGCTTAAAGAAAGTTGGTGGAGAAGTTCTAAATTGATGACGAAATATACATTTACGTTCACAATAGTTACAAATTACATACTCATGTTCTTCAAAGTAAACAAAATGATTCCAAACATTTGAACGTAATCGTTGTGAAAAATTTTCTTCCCCCATAGCGATAAATATTGTGTATTCTCTTGTAGTAAAATAAAGAGATAATAGGTAGTAAAATAAATATATAATTTTGTAGTAAAATGAAGTTGAATACACTAACTATTTATTAAAAAAAATTACATATACAAATTATAATCTCAAGATGGGCTTTATCTGGGCTTGAGTTAGGCATGTGTTGGGTTTGAACTGGGCTGGACTGAGCTTATGGGTTGAGCTGGGCTAGGCTTAGGCACAAATGGGTTGGGTCCAAAAATATATGACTTAGCTCGGCCCACCTATATGTGGTGGGCTGAGCCGAGTTGAACTCATTTTCATTCGAGTTGGGCTAGGCCTGAATTTTCGTATGTTGGGCTGAACTGGGCCTATTTCGGCCCGGCCCAAATGATACCTCTAGATGTGGGTATTAAGCTATGTTTGGACTAAATGTAAAAAAAATGAGTTGTAAAATTTTAGTAGTAGATATGGGTTCAAACTGTTCTCATTAACCATAAAAGTGATGCATTAGTGCATGAAAAAATTTGGTTAGAAGTGATGTTGAATAAAATTTGTTAATTATTTGGCCTATATTGAGTAATGTTAACTTTTAAAATTTTGAGGATAATATTGAACTTTAAAAAATATGAAAGGGTATATTTGATAAAAATAAAATAAAATAGCTTTCCACATTATGTAAATTCAGTTTCGAGTGAACTTTTTTTTAAAAACTTCAATTTGGAGTTTTTTGTTTTTTAATTTTTTTCAGCTTAAGCTTTTACCTAAAAACATTTTTAAAAATGGACCAAACAGGTTAATTTCAATTTCTAAACTTACAAGAAGTGCTTTTAAATGTTTAAAAGTTAGGTCAAACATGACCTTAGTCTATAGTGCTCAACAAAAACAAAAGACTTAGTTAATATTTGTCATAGTCCTTATACTACGACCGTTGAACTTTTAGTCTCTTGACTTTTAAAGTGGACATTTTAGTCCTTGGACTATGGTCGTTAGGAACTTTTAGTCCCTTGACTTTTAAAGTGAACCTTTTAGTCATTGGACTATGGTCGTTAAGAACTTTTAGTCCCTTGACTTTTAAAGTGAACTTTTTAGTCACTGGAGTTATATCAGTGAGACATTGTTAATATAACGCCCTGATCCCTCACGAGACCGAAGTTCCCAATTCCATTCCCAAGGCACAAGAAACGAGGGGAAACGGACGAAACCTCCCCTATTTATAGGACAATCCAAAACCTGTAAACAATATTTACAACTACAAAACTATGGTCTAACTCCATTAACCCAATCAAGCATACACGACCAATAAACAATAACATAGTCCATTAAGCTATTACAAACCACCTACAAATCAAATACAAACAAGATCCAATACAATTACAAGCCGAGTTTCTATAGTTCCAATCAAATTACAATTTAAACCACTTTACAAATTCATATGGATTCGCAGGTACTAATAATGGAAGTCATCACAAGCAAATAAGGTAACTCTCGAGCTTTCCCTATATCACCTTGCGAAGGTGTTGAACCTGAAAGGTGTTAGAAACGAGGGTGAGTATACATCTGGTATACTCAGTGAGGGAGGGGAAACGGGAACAGTATACCAGGGTTCGTGCAATGCAGCAACTTAACACAATTAATGCAATAAATAACCAATGAATAACAATTCTAATACCACATTTTAAAAGGATACAATCAATAACCCTTATCACTCCAAATCTTCGATCCCCGATCCACAAACCACGATCTCAATCTCGATATGCCGGCATCCCTTACACCAATGGGTACTCCGGATGTACCCGATCCTATGACCCAACATCCCCTGACAATCTCCGGACCAGGCGAGTGAGGGAATAGCAGACGGAGCTAAGGCAACCAACACTGGCAAGCCCGATGCCGCCCAGCGAGGCCATCGCATCCGCCGCGACAATGAGGTTGCGCAACCACGATGCAATGCAAGAATGATAACAATGACAATATAATCAGGAAACACATTTAAGGACAAAAAGTAAGTTGTTCTCGCACCAAGTTACAATTTAGCAACAATAAGCATATATCAATTACGCAATTATACTAAACAATATACTCTTTTAGAAAGAAAATAAACTATAATGCACGTAAGGATGCAGGTCCCTCATCTCTACCGAGCTCCAAGATGTAAGTTTGAATCACATCATTTCCAGTCACCTTGAACCTATGAGCAAACATTACTTCAATTACTCTTTAACTACAACATTCATTAATTATTCAGCTAGGTTAACTAACTTATAACTTCGCTTATTTAGCATATATACAATATCTATTAGAATTCTATTTTTAACAAAACACCACTTTTATATACTTTAACTTAATATATATTCCATATTTTCAATAGTTTACAAGTTAATTAAGAAGATAGTTCAAAAACTTAAAGGAGAATGATTCAACCAGCATGCTATAACTAGATATAAACCGAGCTAGAATTTAGTTTAACTAACATCAACACATGAGCCTGCAGTTACTCATACTATTTCTCATTTTACTTTAGTTAATAACTTGTACAAGAAACTAATTCACTCCACATAACAATAAACTAACCATTAACTCAACTTAAAGAATTTCTCCAAAGAATTTATAGATAATAAAGGTTAGGTTACTTTAATGTTCAAATGGCACATTCATTCACAATGACACTACCCAGTCTTTTACTACTTTAATGAACTTCTAATTCATATTCTACTTTACTTACAATAGTTAGTAATATCTCTATGAAGATAGCCCAACATTAGCACATAGAGAAAGAAATGTATTTATCAACTAATAGAAAAGTTAACTATCAACCATTTAATAACTAACATACTATTTTAGTAAAATAACTATACTTCAAGCTAAGATTTTAACATATCACTAGTAGTATTAACTTAAGTTAATTACATTTAACATATAATAGACAACTATCAACTTACAATTAACCTTACATGTAGTTTCAAAAAGCATTAAACACATTCTTCCACATAGTTTACTTGACCTTTCTAAGTGTTCACTAGTTGCACATTGATAACAACAACTAATTCTAACAATTGAATTGTTTAGCATATATAGAAACATTACCTATGTCTAAAGGTGGTGACCATCACAACTCTACTAGCATTTCTCATTCACAGTCGAATAGAATAGCTTTCAATTTAAATTAACTTTACTAGCAATTAGATTTCAATTACAATTCATGAAAACAACATAACTATAAGAGCCCCATTACATTATTAATCATCCAAGGACACTACACAATAAGGTCTTGATCGAATACATCCAATTAGAACTGAATTATATCATTACTATAGCAAAATAACAACAAAATTCAGATTCTCGCGTAACAGGGCATTTCTGACACATCTCACCAAAATGATCATAACTTGCTCTAGACAACTCCAATTAATGCACCGTAAAAAGCTGTAGAAACTAGACTCGTAAGGCTTTCTAACGGTATATAATTCAACCCCTAATCCTTCTCCAATTAATACAGTTTTAAGCTCGAAGTTGCCTCAATTTTGCTAAAAAATCTGGACAGCCACGGTTGAACACACACACACATTAAGTTCTCAACGTTTTTAATTGAATTTCTTGCATGCATGGACTGATTTTCTTTAGCAATAACTTAGCAAGCAAATATTGTACCTCCTTTAGACATATTCACAAATACTTAACTCATAAGATCTCACTCAAAAAGATATACTTTCTATACAAACACACTTAATACTTAAACATAATCCAACTATAAACATGACCTAGAATTATTATCATGCTTATTCACCCAAATTACAATTTATAACTCACTCAATAGACAAATATAACAATTATAATAACTCAAATAGCTAATCATGCAATAAGCTCAACTAATTTACATAAACTCTAACAAAACTCCTTCAAAATACTTACAAATTAGATTCTAATCTTCACACAAGATAATGAACCTCAAATCTAACTATACTACATCTCTAATGACACTTTATGGCACCATTTAAGCCCTTAAAGTCTCACTTTAAAGTACAATTACCCCAAAAGTCCAAATTTACCACTTTATGCATTACACTACAAGTACTCTAATCGGAGTTCAATTAAGCGAAGCGAATACATTTCTAGCACCTCCTCACATACTAGACACTAGCCCTAATGCCCGAACAAACCCGGATTCACTTTCAACCCGAAACCCCTTTGTCAATCTTTGCTATTAAGCTCCAAATCGAAAGGCAAGGTTCAAGATTCCCAAACGAGTTATCCTATCCTTCAAACCACACCTTATGGCACCCCAAGGACTCTCGAGTTTACCCGTTAAACCTCGTTTACCATTAAATCCCCGATTTCCTCTTTGTGCGTTTATACTACAAGTACCAATTCCGGAATCCAAACAAGTGAAACGAAGGCACTTCTAAGGCTTCAATACTTAATAAAGACTAGCCATAACATCAAAATGTACCCGGATTCGAGTTAACCCCGAAATTCCCAATTAAAGTAGCCTATTTTGATCAAAATTCTCAAATTTTTCACATGGCAAGTATAACGAATATGTTTCCCATGCTCAAGGACCTAATTCGCAACTACTAGAAGCCTCGAATCGAATTAAATTGTAACTTTTTTTTCGGAACCCTAGTTTAGCACTATTCATCATCTTCTCCAAGTTGAATTTTGCATTTCTAGCCAATCAAAAACCTAACTAACTTCAAAAGTTTGCTCTACATACTTATTTAAGCATATTTGAAGCAATAAATTAAGCTAAAACACAAGAGTTTACTATTCACATTTTTTACTATTCATCATCTTCTACATGTGAAATCTTGTCAAAAAATTATTTTCAAGCTATACCAATGCATATACAAGGTCTCTAGCATGTAATAATACTATATAGAATAAGAATCAAGCATGTTATGGCACATTAATGGCAAAATTCGAAAATTACAAAATTGAACATAAACTTTAAAACTCCATGAAAATGAAAAAATCCCTCACAAAGTTTTTGTTCCAAAATGCGAAAAACGAACGGTAGAAAGATAGAGGACGCCAAGATGAGTCCGAATATGCAATTTGAGCTTCCAACTCCTTCATTTACACCTTTAAAGAGCCAAAATTGCATAAAATTTACTATTCCCGTAATAAGGGTTTGGTGGCTGATTTGGAGTGTTTTTTGGCAGATTTTGAAGTTGTAGGGTGTTAAAATGAAGTCAAAGGATCAAATGATAATATATGTGAGTGGAAAATCACTATTTACTTTAAAAACGTTATTTTAACACGCTAAAACTCAACTTTAATCTCATATTTTGTTGCAAATTCAGTTTTTTTCTAAACCAATAATCAAAATATAATGGTAGACTAGTTTTTAAAATGTTTAAAAGACTAGTTTTAAAAATTTTAGGAGAAAGATCAATAAATAGAACTTAAAACCCTTTAAATGCAATTCTCACTAAAAATTCTTATGAAAATAATATGAACGCACATATTTCATGTAATAAAAGAAATAAACATGAAATTATACATTATGTGACAAATAATCAATTTAAACAAGTAAAAACATGTAATTTATAATTTAAATAATCAAATGCACGTAAATAACAATTAAACAAGTATTTGCACATAAATTCGGGACCGGGGTCTCACAATTAATCCTAGATAGAGTTGGTATTTGGGACTAATAACGTCTCATTAATATAACTCAAGGGACTAAAAGATTTATTTTAAAGGTCAGTGGATTATAAGTTCCCAACAATTATAATTCATGGACTGAAAAGTTTATTTTAAAAGTCAAATAACTAAAAATTTATAATAGCCATAATCTAACGACTCAGACAAGTATTAACCCAAAAAAAATGTAGTGTATAGTGGTGAACTGTTGAGTTGGCCAATGAAACTCTCACAATATGCGGGGAACAAATTGTGTGGCATTTACCGTGTTAATTTGTGACTGATGATTGTGTAACGCCCCGAACCAACACCCCCACGCCTGCAGGATACACCCCGCCTATAGGGGACGAGCGTGCACCGAGGCCGTAGCGAGTGGGCCCGGAAGCGCACTATGTACGTATTGTCCGCTTTGGAGCCCATACCCCTCACGGTTTTGTCGCCTCCCAGCCACTGTCAGGAAAACGCGCGTACACGATACAAGGAGACTTCCCCTTATATCAAGCAGCCCAAAGACCTCCGCGTCCGATGTGGGATATTACACCCGCCCCCCCTTGGGGACCCAGCGTCCTCGCTGGCCATGCGAACGCGTCGGCTCTGATACCACCTTTGTAACGCCCCGAACCAACACCCCCACGCCTGCAGGATACACCCCGCCCATAGGGGACGAGCGTGCACCGAGGCCGTAGCGAGTGGGCCCGGAAGCGCACTATGTACGTATTGTCCGCTTTGGATCCCATACCCCTCACGGTTTTGTCGCCTCCCAGCCACTGCAAGGAAAACGCGCGTACACGATACAAGGAGACTTCCCCTTATATCAAGCAGCCCAATGACCTCCGCGTCCGATGTGGGATATTACAGATTGTGTGGCCTGTATAAGAATTTTTGGTTAACTTTTATGTAGTTGTTCGTATGTACTTAAGATAAAATAATGTAAATAATTTATTATTATTGAATTTCGAATAACATTACAATTTTGTGCATGAAAGAAAAGGGATAGCTTTCTTTCTTGGGTGCTCAACGTGTTTTAAACATAACCACAAGTCAAATGCAAAATGTTGGTGATATGGCAGCTAAACAAAAATCAGTTACCAATAGAGGGTAGACATGTTATTAAAAGTATAAATTTGAATAATATGTTTTTGGTTGTTAAAACATACACTTCATGTCCTAAAATAAGATGAGTTGTGGTCAGAAATGAAACGTTGCTTGAACTAATAATTAACTGATTCTTTTTAAAATTTGTTGATTGGACATTTAGAGATAAAGCACTATTTTTTCATGTGGGCTGTAAGAATGGTACCAAGTTTAGAGATTAATAAAAGAGTTATTTGAAAGTAGGGACAAAGCAATAAATTTTATATTAAGGGGATCAAGATTCAACTGAGAATGTGAAAAGGCAATCAAGGTTGTTGTGCTTTGTTGAAAAAAAATAAAAAATTGGGGGCATAATGTCACGCCCCAACTCGACCCCACCTATAATCAGTCAGGACGCAACGGAATTTTGGCGGCATAACGACAGTAAACAGATTTCCGAGGTTCTAAACCAACCTCATAAAACATCATACATCCCGTAATTCCTCAATACAACAACAACATACAACACAACCATATTATACAATAAAACATCCTCGTTATACGCCTCCGTTCCAACATGACATACAATACCTCAACTTTATCATACATTTCAAAAGTAAGTTGAGACACAACTACAACTTAACCATAGACAAAAGAAAGCCACTAAATATTAACATCATTTAGATCATTATCTTTTCAACAACTATTACACTAAGAACCGTAAAGCATATAAAAGTCCATTAAGCTAATATATATGACGTTTAACAACATAGAATCATGGATAAGACTCAGGGACATATGACTCATCCACGAAAGGCACGTTTTCCACATTCTCCTCTTCAGGAGGCACGTACCCGTAATCTTGTGAAAGTACACCTGAAAACATGCAATAATAGAGAGTGAGCTTATATACATAAGCCCAGTGAGGATCCGATAGATCTCGACAGTATTCACTACGCTCCTTGGATTTAGTCCTTTGAGCAAGTAAACACACAACAATATAAATAATGCTATCAAAACACACAACAACATAAATAATGCTATCATCACATAACTATATAACCAATCAATAAGGATACTCTATTTGGTGTAGCTCCAAACGCCATCACGATCTCAACCGTTCTTCTTATAACTCCCCATTACTCACGCACCCGAGGTACCTCACTAGCCCCTCCCTCCATGACACCTCCGTCATGCGAGCTGGGGGTAGCCTATGGCAGTCATGCCGTTATCAACCCGACAGCCCGATGCTGCCCGAGAGGTGGCACACACATACCAAGACTCCATAATCATCAATCATCAATCAATCAATCAATTGGGAGATCAGCAACAAGAGTGCCCGATTCCCGCATTCAATAATAATCAATCAATAACATCAATATAACATTAATATTAAATTAAACAACAAACAACGTAGTTAGATGACAAAGTAGGCCATATAACCGGACATGCATAATATACATAATTAAACTCTAAATTACTCAACCACAACTCACCATTCATCACTCGAACACTACCCAACCATCTAAAGGCATCGTTCAAGAAATTAAAGAATGACAACCTAAACTTCTAAAATTCATAACTTACAATCTACTAATCCAAACATTGCCAAATCAGTTCCTATCACTCACCCATTCAACCTACTACATTAGCCCTCTCGGAAATCCACCATAACACCTCTAAATCATGCCCGATAACCCTAAAATCCTAAGATGTCATGGCTGGATTTTCCGGATTTTCACACAAACAATGTAATCGAAAATTCGGCATTACAACAGCGCTAACACGTAATTATCAAGTATTTAGAAATCGACGGCAATCGATTTCGATCAACACAACTCATTTAATTCGACTTTGAACATTTTAATCAAAATTAAATACCCGGAAAATAAAAATTATGCTATATCCGACAGAAATTCGTAGTATTAGTATATAATGATCCCTAGCATGCAAGGAGCAATAATCTATCATCAGATTTCAATTCTAACGGTTCAATCTTCATTTATACGCAAAAACACAAAAATGACATTTTGAGATCTAGAATTTTTCTCTCACCTTAGATGCGATATAAGACTAGGAATGCGTGCTATGCGTGCCCAACAAGCAGAATCCAAGTCGGTGCGATGTTTCACGGACAAAAACTAGGTTTTTCTTTGAAAAATTGGATTGAAAGCTTGAGCTTTTCTCTTCTCTTTTCTCCCTCTTTTCTCTCGGCAATGTGTGTGTGTGTGATGGTGTTTTTGTGTTGTGTGAGTGTGTGTTGAGGACTTTAGCTTATAAGGTCAAATAATTAATTAAAGTCAAAGTTATTTTAAATAGGTATTTTTGTGTTTTTAATGACTTTAATTGCATTTTTGTGCTCACCAAGTTAAAAATAATTATGCCACCCCCAAGATATCTCAAGTGGATTATTTTTAGGTGACAAGAAGTTTTACAATCCAATAATTTCACCCGAGTCGGCTTAAAACTCGATTTTCGCAAAAGTCGGTGTAAAAACCCTAATAAATTCTTAAGCCGATTTTAAAACCGTTTTCATCAAACACAGGTCTATTAAAGTCCGTGGACTAGGTCTAGAAGGGTTAAAAAGACCAGTTTCAAAATTATAGCGGACGTGTTTCGAAAACACTATTCACTAAAAATCGACGATAAAATTTCTGACTCCGTTTTTGATGAAAATTTCATGAATGCACATTTAGCACGTATTAGGAGTATTGAAATCAAAATTATAACTTTCTAGGTCCTATAGCACATAAACAGATCATATGCACGCAAAACGAGGTAAAGCACGTAAAACGAGATAAGCAAGAAAGTGGGGTTTCACATTCTCCCCCCCTTATAGAAATTTCGTCCTCGAAATTCTTACTTGATGTACGGAAAAGATCTGGGTATTGTTGCTGCATCTGATCTCGTCTCTCCCACGTAGCTTCCTCAATGCCGTGATGCTTCCACAACACCTTAACCATCGGAATCCTCTTCGACCTCAACTCTCGGTCCATCTGATCTAGAATACGAATCGGACGCTCGTCATAAGTCAAATTCTCTCGAAGCTGTAACGGCTCTGGCTCAAGAATATGAGAAGGATCCGGATTATATTTCCGCAAATTAGACACGTGAAACACATCGTGGACATTAGAGAAGTTCTCCGGTAAAGCCAACCGATATGCCAACTTACCAACCCTGCCAGTAATCTCAAACGGCCCAACAAATCTCGGACTCAGCTTACCACCTTTACCATAACGAACAAACCCCTTTCGAGGAGACAATCTCAAGAAAACCCGATCTCCAACTGCAAACTCCAAGTCTCGACGACGCTTATCAGCATAACTCTTGAATCTACTCTGCGCCGTAAGCATTCTCTGCCTGATCAACTGAACATTCTCAATCTTCTCAAGAAGTTCTGGCATAATAGTCGGATCAACAGTCTTCATCTCTCCTACCTCGTCCCAATATAAAGGTGAACGGCACTTACGACCGTAAAGAGCTGCAAAAGGTGCCATTCCAATAGTAGCTTGATAACTATTGTTATAGGCAAACTCGGCAAGTGGTAGATGTTTCTCCCAGTTCTTCCCGAAGTCCAGAACACAAGCCCTAAGCATATCTTCCAGAATCTGAATAGTCCGCTCAGACTGACCGTCGGTCTGTGGATGATACGCTGTACTGAAGTTCAACTGAGTACCTAAGGTCTCCTGAAGTTTCTCCCACAAACGAGAAGTAAATCGAGGATCTCGATCAGAGACAATACTAGATGGAATACCGTGAAGTCTAACAATCTGATCCAGATAGAGATCCGTCAGCCTTGTAACCTCATCTCCCAACCTCATGGCAATAAAATGAGCTGTCTTCGTCAAACGATCCACGACAACCCAAACTGCATCATTACCCCTCGGTGATCTAGGCAAACCAGTGACGAAGTCCATCGTAATATGCTCCCATTTCCACTCTGGTATAGCCAACGGCTGAAGCAAACCTGCTGGTCGTTGATGCTCGGCTTTCACTCTCTGACAAGTCAAACATCTAGACACAAACTGAACAACCTCCCTCTTCATGTTGTTCCACCAGTAATGCTGTTTCAAATCCCGATACATCTTGGTTCCACCGGGATGAATAGTATATTTAGAATTATGAGCTTCCTCCAGAATACCTCGCCTCAAGCCCGGTTCATCGGGAACACAAACCCTGTTCCGAAACCGAAGAATACCGTCCTCATGCAGTTTGAAGTCAGACTGATCATCAGTGATCTGATCCTTGATCTTCTGAAGTTTAACATCAAGTTGCTGAGCTTCCCTGATCTGAGACAACAATAAAGGCTGAATACGGAGATGTGAACACATCACCCCAACCTGAGTGAACTCTGGTCTCCAATAACTAAACTTCTCAAGAACCTCCCATTTCTTGACAGCCAAACAAGAAATACTAGCCTTCCGGCTGAGAGCATCTGCCACAACATTTGCCTTTCCAGGCAGATAATTGATAGAACAATTATAATCTCCAAGAAGCTCCATCCACCTCCGCTGGCGCATATTCAACTCCTTCTGTGAGAATAAGTACTTAAGACTCTTATGATCAGTGAAAATCTCGAACTTACTGCCCCACAGATAATGACGCCACTTTTTCAGTGCGAAGACAACTGCTGCCAACTCAAGATCATGAGTCGGATAATTCACCTCATAAGGCTTCAACTTCCTGGAAGCATAGGCAATAACTCGGCCATCCTGCATAAGAACACATCCCAAGCCCTCCTTGGACGCATCACTGTAAATGACCATATTATCGGTCCCCTCTGGTAGAGCAAGTACTGGAGCGGTAGTTAACCTCTTTTTCAACTCCTGAAATCCACTCTCACACTTCTCGTCCCAATTAAAGATAGTCCGTTTCTGAGTCAACTTAGATAGTGGCCCCGCAATCTTTGAGAAGTCCTTGACAAACCTACGGTAATAACCCGCCAAGCCAAGAAAGCTACGGACATCAGTAACACTCTCTGGCCGCTTCCAAGACATCACCGATTCAATCTTAGTGGGATCTACAGAAATACCACTCTGTGTAATAACATGGCCAAGAAAAGAAATCCGTTGCAACCAAAATTCACATTTGCTGAACTTGGCAAACAACTGATGCTCCTGCAACTTCTCTAATACAAGCCGTAGATGTTGCTCGTGCTCCAATTCAGATTTAGAATAGACCAAGATATCATCAATAAAGATCACCACGAACTGGTCCAAGTACGGCTGAAAGACTCGATGCATAAGATCCATGAATGCTGCCGGTGCATTAGTCAATCCAAAGGGCATAACAACAAACTCATAATGCCCATACCGAGTTCTGAAGGCAGACTTCGGAACATCCTCCGTGCGAATCCGAAGCTGATAATACCCCTGCCTCAAATCAAATTTAGAATAGACTTTGGCTCCCTGAAGTTGATCAAACAACTCATCAATCAGTGGCAAAGGATATTTATTCTTGATAGTCACCTGATTCAACCCACGATAATCTATACATAACCTCAAGGTGCCATCCTTCTTCTTCACAAACAAAACAGGAGCTCCCCAAGGTGAAGAACTCTGCTGAATAAATCCTTTCTCCAACAACTCCTGTAACTGAGTCTTCAACTCCTTCAACTCAGCTGGTGCCATCCGGTACGCCGATTTAGAAATAGGTTGAGTACCGGGAACAAGATTAATCACAAACTCTATATCCCTCTCAGGCGGCAACCCTGGCAACTCCTCGGGAAATACATTAGGCTATTCCCGGATAATAGGGACTTCCTCTAGCTGTAGCTTATCAGATGGCTTGTTGATCAAATAAGCTAGATAACCCGAACACCCCTTACTCACCAACTTAACGGCTTTAGTTGCTGAGATAACAAAACTCGTCTTAGCACCCCGGTTACCCGCTACCTCAACTACTGGCTGATCTGGCAAACGAAACTGTACTACCTTGGTTCTACAGTTCAACTGGGCATCATACTTAGAAAGCTAATCCATACCCAGAATAACATCATACCCCCGGATAGGAAATAGGATAAGGTCCGAAGGAAAATTATGCCCCTTAACATGTATTATACAATCTTTACATACTAAGCCAGTAACATACTTATCAGTCAAAGAGGTACTAATTTCAACCACATAAGGCAATCTTTCAGGTTGCAATTTAACACGTTGCACACAAGCAGGAGTAATGAAAGAATGCGTAGCACCAGAATCAATCAACACTTTAACAAGTTGATCAAGTATAAGAAAGTTACCTTCCACAACTGCAGTCTCCTCAGGCATCTCCTCTAAGTCAACTGCATAAGCCCGAGCCTGAACCCGCTGCTGCTGTGGTACACTGTCTGTAGGCCTACCCTGGTAACCCTGAGTCGCTGCCCGACCCTCAGTCCTCGCATACTTAGGGCAATCCTTCGCCCTATGATCGCTGCTACCACAACCCAAACATGTCCCTGCCTTTACCCTGCAGTCGGACTCCACATGCCCTGGGCGCTTGCAGTAATTACACTGCGATTATGTGGCACTAACACTGCCCCTAGAATAACCAGAAGCTGAAGAAGCAGCTGATACAGCCTGCTGCTGAGGTCTCACCACGCTAGGCCTATACTGACCCTGAGACTGCGCTGGCCTATACTGAGTCTGAACCTGATATGGCCTCTGCTGAAACTGAGGCCGATAGTAACTCTGCTGACCCTGTGGCCTATAAGAACCCTGCTGGGCAGGTGGCCTGTAGACAACCTGCTGTACTGGAGGCCTATATATAACCTGCTGGCCCTGTGGCTGATACGGCCTCTTACTAGGCTGACTGGAGACAATCTGATCCCCTTTCCTCTTCTCTAACCTAGAAGCTGCCTCAAAAGCCTCAGTGAAAATATCATATCGATTCAGAGCCATCACATCCTGAATCTCGGGCCGCAACCCCAACATAAACCTGCGAGTCCTCCGCTCCTCGTCTACCACATACTCCGGTGCATACCGGGACAATCGAGTAAATGTGGCCTCATATTGAGCCACTGTAGCATCTCCCTGGACCAAGGCTAGAAACTCGGCCTCTCTCCGTTCCCTGCAAATCCTCGGGACATACTTTGCTCGGAAAGCCATCAGAAAGGTACCCCAAACATAAGGAATACCCTGTGCCGCCCAGCTAGTCCTTACCGTGCGCCACCACTCCTCTGCCTCGTCATCTAACAAATACACGGCAAAAGAGACTTTCTGCTCATCAGTATAGCCAAGTGGATCATAAATCTTCTCCAACTTGCTAATCCATGCCTCCGCCTTCCTATCATCCGGCTCCCCCTGAAATCTCGGTGGGTGATATCCTAAAAACTCCTTCAGGGTACCACTCCCGTGGTTACCACCCTGAATATTCAGAAGCTGAGCCTGCATAGCCTGATTCTGGGCAGCCTGCCCTGCTAACAACTGTGCCTGACTAGCCACTAACTCTGCAATCCGCTCCATAGCTGCTCCTAATCGGTCATCACCCCCGTCACGGCCCGGTGCCACGTTACTCGGAGTCTCATCAGCCATCTCAGGCCTACCTCTGGTTCTCGGTCGACCGGCCATTCTACTAATCAAAGAGTTAGCACAGTTATAGCACGTAGACAGGTTATAAACAACTATTAACACATAAATAACAAAATCATATAAAACACATAAACAAATTGATCACATAATCACATAAGCACTTAAATCACATAATCACTTAATCAATTAATCATACCAATACATATTTCATTTTTCTTTCCTTTCATACATATTTCATGCTAAGACCATTACCCACATTCCGAGAATACCCCGGCTGACAACTAACATGAGCTCTGATACCACTTAAACTGTCACGCCCCAACTCGACCCCACCTATAATCAGTCAGGACGCAACGGAATTTCGGCGGCATAACGACAGTAAACAGATTTCCGAGGTTCTAAACCAACCTCATAAAACATCATACATCCCGTAATTCCTCAATACAACAACAACATACAACACAACCATATTATACAATAAAACATCCTCGTTATACGCCTCCGTTCCAACATGACATACAATACCTCAACTTTATCATACATTTCAAAAGTAAGTTGAGACACAACTACAACTTAACCATAGACAAAAGAAAGCCACTAAATATTAACATCATTTAGATCATTATCTTTTCAACAACTATTACACTAAGAACCGTAAAGCATATAAAAGTCCATTAAGCTAATATATATGACGTTTAACAACATAGAATCATGGATAAGACTCAGGGACATATGACTCATCCACGAAAGGCACGTTTTCCACATTCTCCTCTTCAGGAGGCACGTACCCGTAATCTTGTGAAAGTACACCTGAAAACATGCAATAATAGAGAGTGAGCTTATATACATAAGCCCAGTGAGGATCCGATAGATCTCGACAGTATTCACTACGCTCCTTGGATTTAGTCCTTTGAGCAAGTAAACACACAACAACATAAATAATGCTATCAAAACACACAACAACATAAATAATGCTATCATCACATAACTATATAACCAATCAATAAGGATACTCTATTTGGTGTAGCTCCAAACGCCATCACGATCTCAACCGTTCTTCTTATAACTCCCCATTACTCACGCACCCGAGGTACCTCACTAGCCCCTCCCTCCATGACACCTCCGTCATGCGAGCTGGGGGTAGCCTATGGCAGTCATGCCGTTATCAACCCGACAGCCCGATGCTGCCCGAGAGGTGGCACACACATACCAAGACTCCATAATCATCAATCATCAATCAATCAATCAATTGGGAGATCAGCAACAAGAGTGCCCGATTCCCGCATTCAATAATAATCAATCAATAACATCAATATAACATTAATATTAAATTAAACAACAAACAACGTAGTTAGATGACAAAGTAGGCCATATAACCGGACATGCATAATATACATAATTAAACTCTAAATTACTCAACAACAACTCACCATTCATCACTCGAACACTACCCAACCATCTAAAGGCATCGTTCAAGAAATTAAAGAATGACAACCTAAACTTCTAAAATTCATAACTTACAATCTACTAATCCAAACATTGCCAAATCAGTTCCTATCACTCACCCATTCAACCTACTACATTAGCCCTCTCGGAAATCCACCATAACACCTCTAAATCATGCCCGATAACCCTAAAATCCTAAGATGTCATGGCTGGATTTTCCAGATTTTCACACAAACAATGTAATCGAAAATTCGGCATTACAACAGCGCTAACACGTAATTATCAAGTATTTAGAAATCGACGGCAATCGATTTCGATCAACACAACTCATTTAATTCGACTTTGAACATTTTAATCAAAATTAAATACCCGGAAAATAAAAATTATGCTATATCCGACAGAAATTCATAGTATTAGTATATAATGATCCCTAGCATGCAAGGAGCAATAATCTATCATCAGATTTCAATTCTAACGGTTCAATCTTCATTTATACGCAAAAACACAAAAATGACATTTTGAGATCTAGAATTTTTCTCTCACCTTAGATGCGATATAAGCCTAGGAATGCGTGCTATGCGTGCCCAACAAGCAGAATCCAAGTCGGTGCGAAGTTTCACGGACAAAAACTAGGTTTTTCTTTGAAAAATTGGATTGAAAGCTTGAGTTTTTCTCTTCTCTTTTCTCCCTCTTTTCTCTCGGCAATGTGTGTGTGTGTGATGGTGTTTTTGTGTTGTGTGAGTGTGTGTTGAGGACTTTAGCTTATAAGGTCAAATAATTAATTAAAGTCAAAGTTATTTTAAATAGGTATTTTTGTGTTTTTAATGACTTTAATTGCATTTTTGTGCTCACCAAGTTAAAAATAATTATGCCACCCCCAAGATATCTCAAGTGGATTATTTTTAGGTGACAAGAAGTTTTACAATCCAATAATTTCACCCGAGTCGGCTTAAAACTCGATTTTCGCAAAAGTCGGTGTAAAAACCCTAATAAATTCTTAGGCCGATTTTAAAACCGTTTTCATCAAACACATGTCTATTAAAGTCCGTGGACTAGGTCTAGAAGGGTTAAAAAGACCAGTTTCAAAATTATAGCGGACGTGTTTCGAAAACACTATTCACTGAAAATCGACGATAAAATTTCTGACTCCGTTTTTTATGAAAATTTCATGAATGCACATTTAGCACGTATTAGGAGTATTGAAATCAAAATTATAACTTTCTAGGTCCTATAGCACATAAACAGATCATATGCACGCAAAACGAGGTAAAGCACGTAAAACGAGATAAGCAAGAAAGTGGGGTTTCACACATAACATTTTTTTCACGTTCCAAATTTATGGAAAAGTGTGTGTTAAGACTTTCTTTTCACGTTTATAAAATCCTAGAAGATTATTCCAAATTTATGGTGATTAATGGGATGAATCTTCCAATTAACTAGTCGTATACCCGTGCGATGAACGAGTGTGATATAAATATTATAAAATATGAAATATACAATTAATTAATTTAATTTTTTAATTACATTATTGATAGACTATAATGTATAGTTACTCTAAATACTACGTCATTACCAAAAGACAAAAAACAAATATAAGCACCTATTTTTTTAAAAATGTGACAGTAGGCACTATTTTATATAGATCAAACTTTTAAAAGATACATGTATGTATTTCCTTTGCTCAAGTTGTTGTATCTTAAGTTTTTTTTTTAATGTTTTTTTTCAAATAAATATAAAGGAGTTAAAATGAAGATAAGATAGAGTCCTAAAATACATTGAATGGAAAATTAAGATATAATCATAATCTAATTTAATAAATCAAGATTTTAGTTGAATGTCATTTAAGCAAGGTCCAAGGTAATGAAAGGTTCCATGTTAGACTTCTTTTCAATGCAATTTTATTTTTACCAAAAAAAAATCCACTTTAAACCTTTTTTGAATGCAATTTTATTTTTTTACCCAAAAAAAAAAGAAATAAATGTTACACGTTGGACATCATTTTCAATACAAATTTCACTGTTTACCAAAAAATGAAATTTCACATTATATCACTTTTTTCATGCAATTTCCTTCTTGAATAAAAAGAAAAGAAAATTTTCACATTACACTTTTTCTTGAGCGATTTTATTTTTTACCCAAAACAAAAAAATCATGTCTAACTTCTTTTTCAATATAGTTTCATTTTTAACCAACAAAAAAAAAAGTTCCACGTTGAACCTCTTTTCAGTATAATTTTATTTTTTATCAAGAAAAAAGAAGTTCAACTTGGACCTCTGTTTTAATGCAATCTCATTTTTTATCCAAAAAAAAGGACGAGTTCAATTTTGAATCTCTTTTTCAATCAAATTTTATTTTTGACATAAAAACAGAAAAGAAAAGTTTCATATTGGACCAAACCTAATAATTGATATGAACATAAGAGATGACAAAGAAAATCATAAATAAGTAAGAAAACATAACAGATGATTGCAAATATAATTTCCTTAATCACATTTTACTGACAATTAAATTTGTTTTTATTTCAACATTATCTACGTGCCATTTAACATAAAAAATGACAGGTAAAGACAAATATGTATCAAATATTTAATCTTTTGTATATAGTAAGTTTCTTTTTTTTGTGAGCTTTATTTTTTTAAATTAATAAATATTTTAATTAAAGTATAAATCAATTTTCATGATGGAGATTTCATCATATAAAAAACGAATGTCAATTTTTTTCCATTTATTTATGGCTCTTTTTATGTAATTTTTACTATATGAAATTGAATTTTCTAAATTAATCAAGCTTTTAATTGAAAAATAAAGTAATTTTATAAGGGAGGTTTTGTCATTTAAAAAATAAAGGTAGAATTTTTTTTTGATTATTTATGATTTTAAATTTAAATTTCAATATATGAATCGAATGTGTAATTTTTTAGATAGAAGTGAAAAGAAAGAAAATTGACATTTTTCTCGATGAAATTTTATTTTTGATAAAAAAGAAGAAAGTTCCACATCTAACTTCTTTATCAATGCAATTTCATTTTTGACATAAAAAGAAGTTCAACTTGGACCTCTTTTTCAATGCAATTTTAGTTTTGACCAAAAATAAAATAAAATTAAAAAAAAGTTAAATGTTGGATCTCTTTTTTAATGCAATTTTATTTTTGACCAAAAAAAAAAGAAATGTTCTAGGTTGTACGATGCCTAACCAATGTTATGAAGCTTGTGAGATGGAAAATAAGATGATAAATAAATAGATAAATAACATAATAGATGAAGACAAATATAATTTCTTAATTTTATTTTTATTTATAAAATATACCACCTAAACTTGTTTTCATTTTGATATTATCTACATGTCATTTAACACAAAAAATAACATATGAAGATAAATGTGAATCGAATTTTAAATTTATTAGATGTCAGTAAGATTCAAATTTTTTGTTGTGAGATTGAAAATTTTAAATTCACCAAGCTTTCAATTAAAAAATAAAACAATTTTATGAGAGAAACTATTTAATTTTAAAAAATGAATGGGAAATTTTTTTTCACCTATTTATGATTCCTAAATGTAATTTTTGCTATATTAAGTGAATTTTCTAAATTGATCAAGCTTTTAATTGAAAAATAAAATTATCTTATGAGGGAGGCTTTGTCATTAAATAAACAATGTAGAATTTTCTTTTTGCTTAATATAATTTTTTAATTTGATTTTCATTGTATAAATCAAATATTTAAGTGTTTTCAATCAAAGCAAGATTCTTTTATTTATTTATTTATAGAACTGGTACTTATTTGATTACTTGTAACAAAATGGTGCTTTTAGATAGAAGTAAAAATATTTGTTTCTTGTTGTGGTTATCTATTATGTTTAGAACAATATTTTCAACATTCTCAACAAATTATAGAATGCATTTGTGATATTTTCTGGATCATATTACATAAAATTCATCTTATTTGAAAAAGGGTGTAGCAACTTCTATTACTGTAAACACCGTTAAAATTACAATTGTTAATGTAAATAGCATTCAGTGAATATAAAAAGGAATACTAATTCAGTTATTAGATATCTAAAGTTACCATTATTAATATCCATGATTGTATCTCTATCATTGTACACTTGATCAAGTATTTTTCTAAACTTATATTTAATTTAAGAATAGACATCTATTGCTAACTAAGAAATTAAAAATAGATCAGGTAATAAATTTTAAGGGATACTTTTATGCTTCTTATTAAAGTGAGTCAACTTTTAATTATAATCTTTATGAATGATTAATTATTTATATCATGTGACAGGTCACCTGAGAACTTTGGGGCGTTGAATTCTGAAATAATTGCTGCTTAGCTTATAGAATGTGTATAGATACACACAATTATTACAAGATCATACACAATGCAACTCTAACAAAACATTATGATTTGTTAATCTTTCTTCCTTTTCATACCAAATCTCTTCGAAAGCGAAAAAAAAAGATCTCACACTAAAACCTCTGTAATTAACCTCTATCTCAACTTTTTCGTTATGATTAAACTTGGCCAATATTTGAAAAAAGTATATACTAAAATATGGTTAAGAAATGGTACACATTGGAACTGTATGTCTATGTAACAGAGATACCAATTTAGGTAGCTATGTGAAGTCTCCATCTTTTATGAAGCACAACATAAATCTAATTCAAGTTGGAGACATTATAAACTCCTAAATTACTAGTGTTTTTTTTTTGTTTGCTACTATTGTTTACATAATCCAAATTTGTTATTATGTTCCCCGTAAATGCATATCATGTAAAATATAAAAAGGTAGTAAAAAATAGTAGCAAGATACCATGTGATGAATGTCCACAATTGTTGTACTTGAATCATTATACCTCTTTGCAACTATTATATAGGTTATAAATTCAATTGTAGAGGTTCTCTCAAACTTAACATGGTATTTTATGTAACAATCCATTGTTGAGGTTTGCATAAGTTTGTTAGGATCTGACTTTTTCTAATATTTAAATGGATACAAGTCTACCTTCCTTATCTACATCAAGATAACCTTGAGAATAAAATTGTAAAACCTCATTAAACTGAAATTTAATCGATATGCATTAACTTGAAGTTTTTTAATTGTAGTTTTGTCAAAATAAACTGAAATTCTAAAGTAAATGTTGCATTTCCATATTTGGGGTCTTCGAAGCATAAAAGATCTGATCATTAGAAGTGATTGAACAATTAAATAAAGGAAGGTAAATAATCTCATTTTCAAGTGACTAATGCATAGCAACACTTGAATGAGAAGCAAAACAGAGAGAAAAAGACTGCAACTCATACAAATTCACAATAATTTGATTAAAAAATATAAAGAAGTTGTGTGTATAGGTTTTGTTAAAGAAACTTCTACACATAGAGATAAAAAAAGTTTAAATGAAGATAAGATACATTCCTATGATACCTAGAATACAAACATTAGATATAATTTAATTTAACAAATATGATGGTTAGTTTTGTATATGAATTTTGTTTTATCAGATGTATTTAAAATCGAGATAGTACAAAATTGAAAATTTTCACATAATAAGATAGCATTTTTATTTTTTTAGTAGGGTATTAATTTGCTTAAATTCAATCTAGTGGTTGGTTGTATGTTTGGATTTATCATTTAAATTAGAAATTATGAATATTAATTTTTTTAAGAGTGCTAATTTATTTACTTACATGTCGCATGATGGCTTTTTCTTGAGGGATGTTCTTTTGCTTATACGTGACAAGATGGTTGTTACTTTATAATGTTGATAGATATATAATTTAATAAATTAGGATTTTAAGCAAACTCTAGCATAGAAAAAAAATTCATTTTAAACCTCTATCAAATTGGGGCCAAAACTGCATGATCTAAAATGAAGATATCAAGCCAATTGTATCGTTTGATTGATGACAATATGTCACCCGAATGATTCCCGTAATTAAAAATTAATATTTATAAGGAAAAAATTATTGCTCATTTTTTAAATATTTTTGTAAAAATATATTGGTTTCAATACGTAGAAAGGTGCCAAACAAACTTTAACCAAAAAAAGAGAAAAGAATGAACATAATATCCTAGGAAACATTGTGCTAACTGCATCATTCGATTGATGACGATATATGGTTTCCTAAATGATTCTCATAATTAAAAATTAATATCTATATAGGAAATAATTATTACTAATTTTATTGTTCTCTATTTCGTGGAAAGTTTATTGGCTTCTTGGAAAGTTTATTTCAAAAACATTATCCAAAAAGATTGACAAAAACAATATGTAATATTATACTAAAAAATATCAAAATAAAGTATAAAAATAAGTAAAATATCAAAATAAAGTACAAAAATAACTTTGCAGTAGATCATATCCATCAAACAACAAAAATCGAACAAAATCAATGAATGACTCTTGACTGCAAATCGTTTCTTCCTTAATCATCTTCCTTATTTTAGTAAGATACATCTCAAATCCAATTTTATCATTCTCTCTATCTATTGCATATCCCAAACACTTTTCGTGGATGTGACCCAAAAACTTGAACCCCTCGACAATATTTTCCAAGCACCGAGATATTACACCAATTTTTTGTAGCATAAAAAAAAATTAACAGTAATGAGTAAAAATAATAAGAAAACAAGATTAGTATAATAATTATGAAATGATTCGACTGTTGTTATATCAACAATCATCTTGTCACCAATCTTTGCAGAACTTGATCCAATTGGTACTTTAATGTCCACTCATGATATGACCAATCAATGTCATCTTATGTCCTTCTAACTGTTTAAGCAAACTAAATTAGATAGGCAAAGTTGAAATAACCATCAGACAAGAACAAAATCATATCAAACGTGAAATAATAGAGGAAAGAAAACAACAAAAATATGATCCTTTTGGACATGAGGAAATAGAGTTTTATTTATTTTGTTTCATTAATTTTCTAATCTAAGCACATTCTTCGCTAATGGCAGTAAGAAAGGGAAGCAAAAGTGCACCACGTTTTCGTTAGAGATGTATCCCATATATTGCTTCATTTGGATAAACGTAATTGACCCAAAAAAAAAGACGAATATAGGATATTTGGTTTCATAAAATATGTGTTAATAAATTAAGACATGTCTCTAAACTAATTCCTCTCTATCAATAATGCGAGCATTGTGGCATTATTCTTTATCTATATTCATAAAACGCGAGCATTGTGGCATGCTAAAACGTTAAAATGTCTTTGAGGATATCAATAATGTGACATCAAGTGATTAAGCCTTACGATCGCTAACTAATTTTATAGATTAACTAATCCAAAACCAATTCTAACCAAGATAAGCAGAGTATAGATATTCATTAGCACAAAAATGGAGCAGAGTAATTGATCCTCTAGTTGTTAATTCACAAATACCGCATCAATTATATAAACATGGTCATAAATTGATTTAATGAAGCAAATATATAGAAACTATTAAATCGGCATACTGCACTTTGACACACCTTCTTATATTTTCAAAAATTGACTTGCTGGAGTGAAGTCCAAGTGAATCCAAATGAAGTATAATTGGTCCTTTTTCCAGCTTCCTTATTAGGTATGCAGATAATCACCAAGCTCCAGTGAAGGCTGTACAAAAATAAACCAGCTTGAAATAAGGATGCCAGTATAAGTTCAAGAAAAATTAAAAACAAATTAGAAACACAAAATGTAACGCCCCGAACCCAACCCCACGCTAAAGTCAGGCTCGGACCCGTCACTCGGACAGAGTCTCCTCTGTACCAAGGACTAAACCGTTACCTGCGAATAGTCACTTATAACATTTGAACCATTACAACAACTTATCTTCTAATATCTCCAAAGCAAAATCAAAATCACAAGGCCATCCGAGCCTTCGAGCAACAACAACCTTCTTAAGCACACAAGCATGCAAGGTAAGTTGGTTTTAACCATAAGTAGTTAGATACAATTAAAATTTTAAGTTCCATATGTAAGACAATAAACACTCCAAGCATGCAAGAGAAAATAAATTCTAGAATCCATTATTACAATCCAATATCTTTCCCTAACATACAAGTCTTCAACTACCAAACATATACACAAGACCTCAAGGTCTCAAAATATAATATTTAACATGAACTCCACGCAAGTTGCACATAAGATCCACCTTAGCACACAAAGTCACGGATTCTGATCTACATGAACTTCTTCTTCTTCTTCTACTTCTAACAGCTGGGGATTCACCTCAGCTTCTCTTGAAACATATCAAATGAGGAGTGAGCAACAATGTTGCCCAGCGAGGGAGGTAATGTAACATACCAACGTGCAACATGATATGCAAACACAAGAAAACATATATATGCATCATAACCAGCGAGATAGAAAGCCAAGTATTTAATCACATTAAAAAGGATACGGTTCCACTTCAAGTCTTCAATCACGAACCACGAACTTCACGAACATGTCGGCAAACCCCAAACACCAACAATTGGGATACTCCGGATGTATCCCGATCCTACGACCCTTTCTCCCAAGGTAGGTCCATGCCCAACAGGTGAACCACGCCTCTGGGGTAGTGGAGTATGCCTCAGCGAGAAAGGGAATAGGCACCATGGTAGTCGAGGGAGCACGGCAAGCCCGATGCCGCCCGTGTTTCTCGACGCTACCATGTCCGAAAAGGTTGCGCAACCCCGAGACCAGTCACAAACAATCAAGATATCACAATACACATAAGAGGGTCGACAAAGTAGGCCGCCCTCACATTTAAGCACGATATAAGTTCACATAAACACAAGAATAGCTTTAAGGTTCCAAAAGAGGCAATCAACATAAATATTTCCCACGAGCTACTCAAATAGCTTAATAATATCCTAGATATACAATACAAGACATGATAACTCAACTACAAGTTCCAAAAGCATCAAATATAGCCAAAACTACTTTTTCCCATTTCTTTAACCAAGTTTTCTTTCCCCTATGCATGTTTCAAGGTTTCCAAATCATATCCTAATCTTTCTATATTCTTAATTAAGCCCAAAGACACCTATTAGAATCATAAAAACTCATTTTAGAAGCAAAAGTTCGGGAAGGCCCCGAACGGGTTTGAACTATAACTATACTAACCGAACCCCGTTTTCGCGAAACGAAAGCATTAAATGTACTTCCTTAGCTCAAGATACCCGAATCAACGCCCAAACTTGCCCGGATTGCTCAACTAGAAAAGTCCCCTTTTTAAAGTAGGCTATTTATGCAATTAAGCTCGATTTTGAGTAATTCAACCTCACGTGGCTTTTCAACTAACTTCACTAGGGTCTAGAGCATCTAATTGAAGCCTCAATTCAAGCCAATTAGCAATTTTATTCAAAACCCTAAAAACGTGCACTATTCATTACCTCTTTTATTCAATCTCAAATTCCAACCATAAACATTGTTATTAAGCATCAAAAGTTAACTCTATAGCATCTATTAAGCATATAATAAGCATGTATAACAAGTTTTAGAGCTATAATCAACAATTAAAAGAAATTCAACAATATGCATAAACTTTAACTTTAAAAAAATTAAGCTCCCTCACATAAACAAGCTTAGTAGAGGCAAGAACAAGCTTGAGCTAGGTTGATAACACTTGTAGAAGCCTTAGGGAGCATCCAAGATCAAGCTTGAAGATGAAAATTTCTCCTCTTTGCTCCTAGAGGTGGTCGGCCATGGTGGAGGACATGGAGGGCATTTTTTCTTTTGTTTTGATGACAAGAATGAGCTTTTGTTTTAATTTTATGAATTGGTTTTATTATATGTATGTATATGACTATTAATTTAAGTTAATTAGTTCCCAAAAATTTGATCAACTAAGACCAAAATGCAATTTCCAATGTTTTTAGTTGCAATTAACACTATTCTTACGTAACACTATTCAAAGGTCATGAAATCTATTTTCTAAACGCACGCTCCTAAGTTCGAAAGCCTAAAACGACAAGTTCTTGGTTCCTTTTAAATGTTATATGACCTAGGAGAAATATAAAATCAAACTTTCGAGGCGATCGAAATTTTTATGAATAGTAACCTCTAATAAAAACAATTAAGCAAGAAAAATGATGCACGTAGAAATGCGCACATAGATATGCAACAATTATAAAAAGATTTATGGTAGAATTCTCGGGCGTCACACCCTCTCCACTTTAAACTAATTGCGTCCTCGCAATTCTTACATGATTCGGCAAAAAGCTCCGGATACTTCTCTCTGATCTGATCTTCTCGCTCCCAAGTGGCATCCTCAACCCCATGATTATCCCAAAGAACTTTTACCATCGGAATACTTTTAGTTCGAAGTTCCTGAATCTTTCGGTCAACCACTCGAAGAGGTTTCTCAACATATGCTAAAGACTCATCAATCTCCAACGGTTTTGACTCAATAATGTGCGACGGATCAGGATTATATTTTCTCAACAGTGACACATGAAAAACATCATGAATCCGGCCCAAACTCGGAGGTAATGCCAATCTGTAAGCTAAATCCCCAACCTTCTCAGTGATTTCAAATGGTCCCACGTATCTAGGGCTAAGTTTACCTCATTTTCCATGTCGAATCAAACTTTTGCGCAGAGAGACTTTCAAGAATACATGGTCACCCTTTGAAAATACTAAGTCCCGTCTACGTCTATCAGCATAATTCTTCTGTCGACTCTGAGCTGTAAGCATCCTTTTCTTTATAAGCTTCACATTATCCACCATTTTGATCATCTCAGGAAGAATAGTGGGATCAACTGCCTTTATCTCACCTACCTCATCCCAATACAACGGAGACCTACATTTCCCCTCGTAAAGTGCTTCGTAAGGTGCCATGCCAATAGTAGCCTGATAATCGTTATTATAAGCAAACTCCGCTAAAGGCAGGTATTTCTCCCAATTCTTGCCAAAATCCAGAACACAAGCTCTCAACATGTCTTCCAGTATCCTGATAGTCCTCTCTGACTGGCCATCCGTCTGCGGGTGATAGGCAGTACTAAAACTCAAATTAGTCCCTAAGCCTTTTGTAGTTTCTGCCAGAACTGTGATGTAAACCTGGGATCCCTGTCTAACACTATCTGAGATGGGACTCCATGCAATCGCACAATATTTTCAACATATAGCTCGGCCAATTTATCAAGAGAATCTGTTTTCCTTGTAGCAATAAAATGTGAACTCTTCGTCAACCTGTCTACTACAACCCACACAGAATCATTACCTCGTGGTGATCTCGGCAAATCCGACACAAGGTCTATAGTAACCTGGTCCCATTTCTAAACCGAAATCTCCAATGGCTGCAACAATTCTGCCGGCCTCTGATGTTCTGCCTTAACTTTCTGACAAGTCAAACACTTAGCTACATAATCAACTATCTCTCTCTTCATGTTGTTACACCATAAATTCTGTTTTAAATCTCTGAACATTTTAGTGCTTCCAGGATGAATTGTGTATTTAGAAGCATGAGCCTCAGCAAGAATCTTACATTTCACAGTCGAATCACTAGGAATGCAAATTATATTCCTGTACCTGAGTAGTCCATCATCATGCAACTTGAAGTCGGACTCTCCCCCTTTTGGCTTCTCTAAAAGCTTCAATAATTGAGAATCTGATTGTTGCGCTTCTCTGATTCTAGATAGCAATAGAGATTGGATTTGAAGACTAGCAAATTGAATACCTGATCTAGAAGCCTCTGGTTTCCACAAACATAGCTATTCCATAATCTCCAAGTCCTTGATTATCAAACTAGCCACAGAAGCTTTTCGGCTCAGTGCATCTACAACAGTATTAGCTTTTCCCGGCAAATAGCTAATGGTACAATTATAATCATTTAACAGTTCTAGCCAACGCCTTTGCCTCATGTTCAGATCTTTTTGAGAAAACAGGTATTTTAAACTTTTATGGTTAGTAAATATTTCAAATTTATTACCCCACAAATAGTGACGCCATTTCTGCAAAGCAAATAAACAGCAGCAAGCTCAAGATCATGTGTAGGATAATTGAGTTCATATGGTTTCAATTTCCTAGAGGCATAAGCTATCAGTTTACCATTTTGCATAAGAACACATCCCAAGCCTTCTTTCGAAGCATCACTGTAAATCACCAAGTTTTCAGTCCCCTCAAGCAAAGCAAGGATAGGTGCAGTGGTAAGTCTTTTTTTCAACTCCTGGAAACTGGCTTCACATTTATCATCCCAATTAAACACAGTTTTCTTCTAGGTTAATGTAGTGAAAGGCCCTGCAATCTTAGAAAAATCCTTAACAAATCGCCTATAATAGCCCACTAACCCCAAGAAACTACGGACTTCCATGACAGTTTCAGGTCTTTTCCACGACATAACCACCTCAATTTTAGTAGGATCAACAGATATTCCTTACTGTGAAATGATATGACCTAAAAAGGCAACCTGTTTCAACCAAAATTCGCATTTGCTAAATTTGGAAAACAATTTGTGTTCTTGCAGGGTTCGAAGCACAATTCTTAAATGTTCTTCATGCTCTGACTCAGATTTAGAATATACTAATATATCATCAATAAAAATCACAACAAACTGATCAAGATAGGGTTGAAATACTCTCTGCATCAAATCCATAAAAGCGGCTGGAGCATTTGTCAAACCAAATGGTAGAACAACAAACTCGTAGTGGCCGTACCTGGTTCTAAATGCAGTCTTAGGTACATCCTCTTTCTAGATCCTCAACTGATAATAACATTGCCTCAAATCAAATTTCGAAAACACAACAGCACCCTGTAGCTGATCAAACAATTCCTCGATTAAGGGCAAATGATATTTATTTTTTACCGTCACCTGATTAAGACCTCGATAATTAATGCACAAACGCAGAGTACTGTCTTTTTTTTTTCACAAATAACACGGGAGCACCCCACGGTGACAAACTAGGCTAAATAAAACCTTTCTCAAGTAAACCCTGTAGCTGAATTTTCAATTCTTGTAACTCAGGGGGAGACATTCTATATGGGGTTCTCGAGATAGGACTAGTTCCTGGCAACAAGTCGATCACAAACTCAATTTCCCTATCAGGTGGTAATCCAGGCAACTCCTCAGGGAGAACCCCCGAAAACTCTTTTATAACAGGTACTTCATTCAATTTCAATTTATCTCCAGGCTGATTAATTAAATAAGCTAAGTATGCATCATAACCTTTACTCAACATTTTAGTAGCTTTAATGGAAGATATAATACGAGTCCTAGTAGATTTCCGACTCCCAGTTATTTTAATAACAGGTTGGTTAGGTACTTCTAAAGTTAAAACTTTCCTCCTACAGTCCAAACATGCATAATATCGCCCCAACCAATCCATCCCCAAGATAACTTCAAAGTCCCGAAATGGCATGATTATCAAGTCAATAGGATACATGCAACCTTCAATGCAAATATTACAATCTTTACACACAGACTCCGTAACAAATTTAGAACCCATAGGATTACCTACTTCAATCACATACGGCAGTTTATCAACTTTTAATGTAGCAGACTGTGCACATGCAGGAGTAATGAATGAATGTGTAGCTCTGGTGTCAATCAAAACTACTACCGGCTGGCTATTAATAAGAAAAGTACCTTCCACCACCACCGTCGTCTCTGGAAGCTCCTCCTAGTCGAGTGCAAATACCCGTGCCTGACCTCGCGGTACAGTAGCCGCTCCTAAAGCCCTAGTCTAAACACCCTGGCCTGAAGTCTGACCCTGACCATTTTTAAACTTGGGGCAATCTCTAACTCTATGCTGATCACTGCCACAACCTGTGCAACGGCCCAATTTCCTCCAACACTCAGCCTCTGTGTGGCCCTTGCGATTACAATGAGTACACTGTAGATTCTTCTTAGCAGCAGCACCTCCTGTAGGGGCCCTATAACTAGATGTGGTAGAACTACCCTGCTGAGATCTAGCAATCACTGGTCGGGTCTGTGACTGTCCCTGTGGCTGGCTCTGAGCTGGTCTCGGCTGTGACTGTATCTGAACTGGTCTTGGATAGCTCTGAGTCTGCCTAGGCTGCTGAGTCTGAACAGGTTGCTGATACTGCCTCTGATAACCCTGACTCTGAGATTGAAACTGACGTTTGCTTGACTGACTAGACTGAGCTAACACATCTGCCTTATGTTTCTCGTATCTCGATGCAGCCCTGGCTACTGCAGCATAGTTTGGATAATCTTGCAAAGACAAATTAAGCATGATGTCACTCCTCAACCCTGTGATAAATCTCTGGATCTTCACATCCTCCGGCTGAACCAAAGCTGGCACATATCGAGATAGTCTAATAAAGGTAGCCTTCTACTGGTCTACAGTCATGTTCCCCTATTTCAAAGCTATGAATTCATCTTGATGTCTCTCATGGGCTACAACCGATACATATTTATCTCGAAACTCACGAACAAAGTCAGCCCATACATGCTGGACCCTCTCAACATCCTATTTCTCTCTAATAGTGCGCCACCACTCCTCGGCGTCACCCTCCATTAAAAAGGCAGCATAGGTAATCTTTCTTTCATCATTGCACTCAAGTATCGCAGCAACTTTCTCGAACTTACTCAACCACATCTCTGCTTTCATATCATCAGGCTCGCCATAAAAACTATATGCCCCGTGATGCAGGAATTTATCAAACAAGTTACCCCATGCAGCACTACTGCCCTCTGCTCTGGCAGCCTGATTATCCCTGCCGACACCTGCTGAACCACAAACTGAGCTATGGTATTCATTGCAGTGGCCATTGTGGCCAAAATCTGGGCATTACTCGTTTCCTGACCCTACGGTACATCCCCGGCTGCCCTAGCACCTTGCCCCAGTACATCCTGTCTGGGAGCTTCCTCCGGCTCTCTCCGTGGTCTACCCCGTCTCCTCATTTCAATGCTAGAAGAACATAATATTATAATAGGCAAATAAACTATGCAAAGATAATGTACACATTGTTTTCAAACATTTTACTCACATAAGAATCACATAAAACACTTAACAACATTAAACACTAAACTTTTCCTATTCTTATCACATCATGCTTTATCATTCCTTTTCATGCTAGCATGTCTTTTATCTAAGTACTTAAACAATTAAACAGTCATACATTCACATAATTCACTTTCACATATAGACTACTACCCACATGCCAAGGAATTTAACTCGGCTTCAAGCATTCAAGTAGCTCTGATACCACCTAAAGTGTAACGGCCCGAACCCAACCCCACGCTAAAGTCAGGCTCGGACCCGTCACTCGGACAGAGTCTCCTCTGTACCAAGGACTAAACTGTTACCTGCGAATAGTCACTTATAACATTTGAACCATAACAACAACTTATCTTCTAATATCTCCAAAGCAAAATCAAAATCACAAGGCCATCCGAGCCTTGGAGCAACAACAACCTTCTTAAGCACACAAGCATGCAAGGTAAGTTGGTTTTAACCATAAGTAGTTAGATACAATTAAAATTTTAAGTTCTATATGTAAGACAATAAACACTCCAAGCATGCAAGAGAAAATAAATTCTAGAATCCATTATTACAATCCAACATTTTTCCCAAACATACAAGACTTCAACTACCAAACATATACACAAGTCCCCAAGGTCTCAAAATACAATATTTAACATGAACTCCACGAAAGTTGCACATAAGATCCACCTTAGCACACAAAGTCACGGATTCTGATCTACGTGAACTTCTTCTTCTTCTTCTACTTCTAACAGCTGGGGATTCACCTCAGCTTCTCCTGAAACATATCAAATGAGGAGTGAGCAACAATGTTGCCCAGCGAGGGAGGTAATGCAACATACCAACGTGCAACATGATATGCAAACACAAGAAAACATATATATGCATCATAACCAGCGAGATAGAAAGCCAATTATTTAATCACATTAAAAAGGATACGGTTCCACTTCAAGTCTTCAATCACGAGCCACGAACCACGAACTTCACGAACATGCTGGCAAACCCCAAACACCAACAATTGGGATACTCCGGATGTATCCCGATCCTACGACCCTTTCTCCCGAGGTAGGTCCATGCCCAGCAGGTGAACCACGCCTCTGGGGTAAGGGAGTATGCCTCAGCGAGAAAGGGAATAGGCACCATGGTAGTCGAGGGAGCACGGCAAGCCTGACGCCGCCCGTGTTTCTCGACGCTACCATGTCCGAAAAGGTTGCGCAACCCTAAGACTAATCACAAACAATCAAGATATCACAATACACATAAGAGGGTCGATGAAGTAGGCCGCCCTCACATTTAAGCACGATATAAGTTCACATAAACACAAGAATAGCTTTAAGGTTCCAAAAGAGGCAATCAACATAAATATTTCCCACGAGCTACTCAAATAGCTTAATAATATCCTAGATATACAATACAAGACATGATAACTCAACTACAAGTTCCAAAAGCATCAAATATAGCCAAAACTACTTTTTCCCCTTTCTTTAACCAAGTTTTCTCTCTCCTATGCGTGTTTCAAGGTTTCCAAATCATATCCTAATCTTTCTATATTCTTAATTAAGCCCAAAGACACCTATTAGAATCATAAAAACTCATTTTAGAAGCAAAAGTTCAGGAAGACCCCGAACGGGTTTGAACTATAACTATACTAACCGAACCCCGTTTTCGCGAAACGAAAGCACTAGATGTACTTCCTTAGCTCAAGGATACCCGAATCAACACCCAAACTTGCCCGGATTGCTCAACGAGAAAAGTCCCTTTTTTAAAGTAGACTATTTATGCAATTAAGCTCGATTTTGAGTAATTCAACCTCACGTGGCTTTTCAACTAACTTCACTAGGGTCTAGAGCATCTAATTGAAGCCTCAATTCAAGCCAATTAGCAATTTTATTCAAAACCCTAAAAATGTGCACTATTCATTACCTCTTTTATTCAATCTCAAATTCCAACCATAAACATTGTTATTAAGCATCAAAAGTTAACTCTATAGCATCTATTAAGCATATAATAAGCATGTATAACAAGTTTTAGAGCTATAATCAACAATTAAAAGAAATTCAACAATATGCATAAACTTTAACTTTAAAAAAATTAAGCTCCCTCACATAAACAAGCTTAGTAGAGGAAAGAACAAGCTTGAGCTAGGTTGATAACACTTGTAGAAGCCTTAGGGAGCATCCAAGATCAAGCTTGAAGATGAAAATTTCTCCTCTTTGCTCCTAGAGGTGGTCGGCCATGGTGGAGGACATGGAGGGCATTTTTTCTTTTGTTTTGATGACAAGAATGAGCTTTTGTTTTAATTTTATGAGTTGGTTTTATTATATGTATGTATATGATTATTAATTTAAGTTAATTAGTTCCCAAAAATTTGATCAACTAAGACCAAAATGCAATTTCCAATGTTTCTAGTTGCAATTAACACTATTCTTACGTAACACTATTCAAAGGTCATGAAATCTATTTTCTAAACGCACGCTCCTAAGTTCGAAAGCCTAAAACAACAAGCTCTCGGTTCCTTTTAAATGTTATATGACCTAGGAAAAATATAAAATCAAACTTTCGAGGCGGTCGAAATTTTTATGAATAGTAACCTCTAATAAAAACAATTAAGCAAGAAAGATGATGCACGTAGAAATGCGCACATAGATATGCAACAATTATAAAAAGATTTATGGTAGAATTCTCGGGCGTCACACAAAACATCATAAAATTATGTATTATTGATTAATTACTATAGTAGGACAATAAAAGAAAAGTGGTGGAACATACGTTGTCCTCACGTAAAAGCTGTGCAAACGTTGATTTTCTAGCTGACTCTAATTTACTGGTTTGAAGTAGAGATAACACTATTAATAAAGTAGAGATAACATTGTTAATAAAATAGAGATTTTTACTAATATAGATTAAAAAAAAAATTGAAATAAAGATATGATAGAGTCTTACGATAGAAAGGAAAATCTTAACTAAATATAGGATTTAAATTTAAATAATATGATTTAGATAATAATGCATCTAATAATTATCGGTTACACTATAATCTGTAAAAATTATTTAAAATTTTCAAAATTAAGATAAATTTCGATTTAGATAATAATGCATCAAATAATTATCAGTTACGCTATAATCTATAAAAATCATTTAAAAGTTTCAAAATTAAGATAAATTTGTATTTACTTGTAATTGAATTATTATTTCAAAATTAAAATTTAAGATACTGTAGAGATACTCATTAATTGACATGTGGCAAGATGGTTGTTCTCTTAGAATATATAATGATTTATGGAAAAGTGTGTATTTAGTCATGTAATTCACATTTGTAGAATGTTTATACTTACTAAAATGAAGTCATTATCTCTTTCTTAAGAGAAAAAGTTACTTCTAGACTTGGAGGTATGTCTAGAATTTTATCTCGAAGGATTATAACAAGTAATTAAATTGACAAGTCTACATATATTTATATTTTTAGTGCAAAAGTAATTAATTATTTTTAAAAATAAAAATACAAAAATATTCAAAAAGCTTTATAAAATCAGTGAAAACTATTTCTACTACTATCTAGAACCCGTGTTTGTTGTAGGCCAACTACAATGATCTCCTTATCTTGGATCCTTCTTCGTAAATAGGAAGACTGGTATGGTAAAATTGCCCGAACAAGCTCCCATTTCTATGTTTAGAGAGTTCTCAAATTGATACGTTTGGCTTTCTAAATTCGAAGAGTCATACTTATCTCTCTATTTATTTTTAAATCTACAAAATAGAAAGTCTAAAATCAAAAATAAAATAAAGAACATTGTTAAAATAAAACTGGATATTAGTTGTTGAAAATATAAAAAAATAATTAAAGAGTCTATTAGAGATAACCTAACTTCTTTTCTGTGCTATATAATTATGAAGAAGCCATAGACTTACCAAAGTCAATATTAATTTTTCCAAATAAATTAATTTACACCATTAGATTCCCTATACAGGTGACCTCCGTTACTTGTCAACTCTCTTACCATAAAAATCAACAAATTCTATAAGAAGTGTGTGCATTTCGAGTGGCATCAAAGGCATGCACACCTCCACGCTTGTAAAGAGCACGTAAAGCATATGATTTGTATATTCAAAACCTAGACAGAGTAGGAACAAACCTCTCATAATCTCATTCATGATTATTTATATATAGTACCATTTCACATTATGAGGAATTATTCTAATTTTTTTTTTGTTTTTGTGTTTAAAGGGTGGGATATTTTATATTACTTTCAAAAAATATTGCACACTGAAAATTCATCTTAAAATCTTTCACACTTAAAATGAAAATTATTTCACTTGACCGAATGACCAGTATTTCTTAGTCTTTGAAATTTGACTATGTTTTAGCCTACAAATTATCCATCGAAACTCGCTAATTATATGACGTATACATGTAAAGTTGCAAGGGTATTTTAAAGGTAAACTAATTCTTAAAAGACGAATATATTGGACAAATATTTTATATATGCCAAAATTGATCATAAGGCAAAAGCTAAGTACATAACACAACACAAAGCGGAAAAAGTATTGTAAACATAGCCGGATCATACTGACTTTAGAACTTACCTCATATTAGAGCCAAATCAATCCGAATGCTATTTGAAAGATAGTTTCTCCCAAGGCGTCCTAGTTTGCCTTGCCGGTAGTTTTGGGATGTGACAAACATTGGTTTCACCATCTCATTTACGAAAAACTCTTTAAAAAATTTGACTAACAGGTTAGTCAGACTTTTTGAAGAGTTTTCTTTTATTTACATCCTTGTCATGTAGGACTAGTCCACTTTGTTCCTATCAAATTATTAGATCCAATGATGAAATTTCCCTCGGAGGACTAATTGGGGTTCGAATGATATCCAGGTGGAGTATTGAGTATATCCAGTTTTCTTATGTTGAGTACCATCAAACATCAAACTAGAAGTTTTGGCATTAGATAAAGAAAAATGTTTGATGAATTTGGAGGTTGATATGACCTTGTTTCAGAATAGAAAGTACTAGTAGCATATGTTGTTTAGACAATAGAAGGTTTGTGTTAGCCAAAAGACAACTGGTTCATTTGCTTTAAGCTCGACAGGTGTACGGGTGTGAGAAGGATCGATACATCTCCAGGAAAGTAAATAAAAAAAGTGGATTGAGCTTTCGATGATATATGACCAAAAAATTAAAAAAAATGCTTTCGACGATATGTTGCCACCTATTTTCATGCAAAGTTTGCCTCCACGCAACCTTGTAGCTATTGCATGCCTAGTAAATAAAGGATTGTATACGAAGTTTCCGTGTTATGTGTAAAGCTTAAAGAAGAATTAAAGTTTGTGATAAAAGTATATTATGGTGAAGGTGTGTACATACATATCTTAAATTTCAAATATATATATATATATATAGTCAAAAGAAAAAGAAAAAAAAATCATTATATGGACCCTATATGTGTAAGGGTGTCCCTGACCATAAGGTGTTTTTTTAAAGAAAAAAACCATTATATAGATCCTATATGTATAAGGGTGTCCCTGATCATAATGTATTTTTTTGCTGATCATCAAGTCTTGACTCTGTCCTAATTAGAGTTACTTAATTTGGAGTCCATTGGATTAGGGTAAATTGCACTAGACCCCCCTGTGGTAAGGCCTAAGTGCGCACGACCCCCCTGTGGTAAAAAAAAACTCCCTCCAGACCCCCCTATGGTCATATAAAAGTGCACACGACCCCCCCGACCGTCAAAAAAGTATATATTATGACCAATATACCCCTTGCTCCATGATTTTATCAATTATCAAAATACATCAATGATTTTACATAACAATGATGGTGTTGTTATTAAAAATAAATAAAAAATATTAAGGAACTCACCACGGCAGCATCTAAGGCGAGGGAGGAGTGGGTGTTGAAGCTCAAAGGAATAGTTCTTGAATCTCAAATGAGTGGTTCTTGAAGCTTAAATGAGTAGTTGGCTATTATACATGGAGCAAGGGGTATTTTGGTCATAAAATACACTTTTTTGACTGTCGGGGAGATCGTGTGCACTTTTATATTACCACAGGGGGGTCTGGAGGGAGTTTTTTGACCACAGGGGGGTCGTGCGCACTTAGGCCTCACCACAGGGGGGTCCGGTGCAATTTACCCATTGGATTATATTGCATGTTTGGTAGACAGTACACTTGTTGGGCAAGATAAGCAATTGACTAATATAGCATGTTGATGCAAAACTTGACAATGGGTAAAACATTTCTTTTGCACCTATCTCTTCTTATTAGATTGCCTTTCTTAATCCTTTTGGACGTTGCAAATGCAACATGACAAGAAATAGTAGAAAAAGACTTGAGAGTTCATCTTTACGATATCTCACTTGATTGCAACCTTAATTTATTTAGACTTGCCTCTTTTCATGTCTTTATGAATTTAATTATTTGGGATATGATTTCTACAATAACCTAAGCTCCTCGTTACTGAAGTTTTTTTTTTCTTTTGTCTTGTCCCTTCAACCTCAAACTTATGAATGATAAGAGGTCAACTGTCATTTTTTTGCGACCAAGATGTTCCCCCTTTCTTCAGCGAATACATTGCACATATATCATAATAAGTTCCTTTTGCTATTGGACATTTGGTCTAATACTATAATTCTCATTTTATGTTCAGAGAGAACACTACCATAAAAATGAAAATTTTATAAAGAAAAACTAAAATAATTAGAGAAAGAATTCGTAACATCTTTGAAAGAAAATCCATTCAAACTAATGTCAGGCTCGACCCTTTCCAAAGAAAAGAGATAAACATAAAAAAAAATTAAGGAGATGGCGAAGTTTTCCCAAATTCAATCCCTTTTTTTATTCCATGCACTCTTTAAGAGAATAAAATGCTCTAATATGGAGATCAACGTAATAATTAAGAAAACCTTGCATATTTTATAACGTGATTGGCATAGTTCGTACAATGTATGTAAATTTCAAGAGAACATGTCACAAAAATAAGAAAAAGAAAAGAAAATAATGTCAAAATACAAGGTTGATATTGAAAACTTTTACAAACGTTCGGATGGATGTATGATTGTGATGGTAGGAGAATTCACACATATTATATAATTGAAGGAAAATTCTTCCATGAGGCATGTGGCAAATCTGCCACAGTCACATGTCAAGTTGTTATTTAATGAGTCTAATCCACGTTAGTCTGTATCGTGCAAATATGGCATGTTAGAATGTCAGAAGTTTCTCTTTTTACTAATTTGGTCTTATAGAGTTTTAATTAAATTACTATGATACCCCTACTTTGACAATTGATTGACATTTGTCAACAAATTGAAGTACTTTTTATTTATGTGGCTGTGATAAATTTGTCACATATCTCATAAAAGAAGAACCCATAATTGAACGTCTGATTATCGTTTTGAAGAGTTGTTGTTGATAATACTCATGGTTTAATACGTAGCTCAATGGGGGGTCAACAAAAAGAAAAAGACAACATCCGTCAAGAATAATAGAAGTGACTGCTGTCTAATCGTTGTACTCAAATGCAAAATGTGACGCCTGAGAATATCACCGTACTTCTGTTAATAGTTGCATCCACTGTTTATGTATTTTTACTGTGCATTACTTGTTACTTTCTGTGGTTACTATTCATTGCATTTTTCAACCACTTATTTATTTCGAATTAAAATTTTTATTAAATCATATTAATTATTTTAGGAATGAGACAAATGTGAATTTGAGCGATTAGGGTTGAGAGCACCTATTTAGAAAATGTTTTATTGGGACTAGTGAATAGTATTACGTAGGGTAACTTTATATTTTAGTGAGCTAACATTTAACTGCACCTTTGGACTTGTTTTAAGCTAGCTTGACTCACTTTTATTGACAACACACACACATAACCTAACCCAACTTATATTATATGCTCAACACACTCACATTAGATCATCAATGACTTAAAAAAAATAGAGGGGTGAATAGTGCCTGGGAAACCCGACAGCCATAGGAGAGGAAAGGGAATAAATTTTGCACTTCAAATCTTGATTTCAAGCCTTGGCAAGCTAGAAGCAAGTGGTTTAGAGTGTTTGCTAGCATTCTACAAGCTTCGACGCGCGTTGATGAGGGATTTTCATGAATGTTTTGCATTTTGAAAATGTTGCAACTTTCTTGATTTTATAGATTTGCTAGTAAATGCTTATGGTATGTTCAAATATGATATTATACATTGTATATAAGTGCTAGAGACCACATTTATGCCATTGATTCGCTTTTTAACCGGTTAAATTTGATGGTTTGATTTTAGGGTATGAATAGTGACGAAATTCTAGGGTTTTGTGGAATTGTGTGTTATAGCTTGATTCATTGTTTCTAATAGGTTCCTTAGATGTTAAAAAAATAGATTAATAGCCCCGTTAGGTTGAATTGCTCGAAACTTGGCTAAAACGTGAAATTGGCGACTTTTGAAAAGGGGTTTCGTGGTTAATGCAAATCCAGGTTAATTTGGCCATCACATTTGGTATTCTTAGGCTATGTAGGTGCTAGATATGCTTTTCTAACTCACGGTTGAGTTTCGTTTAGGGTACTTGTAGTGTAAATGCATAAAAAGGAAAAATCTGACTTTTTGGGTAATTGTGATTTAAAGTGTGATTTCAAGGTCCTAAGTGGTGTCATTAAGTGTCAATAGGAAGGTAGTATAGATTGGTTGTGTATCTTGAGCTTCGTATTCCGTTTGGAAGATAATTAGCCTTGGTGAACAAAGGGGTTTTGGGTCAAATGTAAATCCGGATGAATTTGGTTGTTATATTTGGTGTTCTTAGGGTAAATAGGGACTAAATGAGCTTTTCTAACTCTTAGTTGAGCTTTGGTTAAGATACTTGTAGTACAAACGCGCAAAGGGGTAATCGGGGCTTTTGTGGCTAATACGGGTTAATGAATGGCTTCAAGGGTTCTAAGTGTGCCATAATGTGTAACTAGAAGATTATAATAGTTAGTTTGTGAACCTTGAGCCTTATCCTTCGGTTTGGAGTTAAATGACTTAGGATAACGAAAAGGGGGTAATGCGGGAATTGGTTGTTTTGACACTTGTATTGTCAGGTAGTTGCTTGCTGTGTATTTGAATGCATTCTAGAGTATATTTGAGCTTTTTGTAGAGTTTCGTGAAAAATGTGTTGATGACCCCTTTGTGCACATATAGTTATTTTCATATTTAATGTTTAGATCTTGTTCTAATGTCTAAATTGCTGTATTTTGTTAAAGTTCAAATTCTAATAGACATTGTATGCTAAGTGAGTAAGACTATAAGGATAGCTCATCTAGTTATATGGTTATAGATTGTTGTAACTAAGAGTAATTGGAATTTATAACTCATAATCTTAACTTGATGGTATTTGATGCTTTTAATGTCTTCTATACTATCTAATGAGATGGTAAGGTGAACATTGTAGTTCAATTGTGTGTGGGATATGAACTTGCGTGAATAAGTGATTATAAATCTAGCTTTTAATATTGTAGGGTTGAGTTAAGTACGACTTGAGTTGGAACTGATATAGTTAATTGTTAAACTTATACGAACATACTAGGGTTATATATTTGAGCTAATTCGGGAAAGTTGAAGTAAATCGGAACTATCCTCTTGCGTGATTGGCTTATTTCCAGGTGAGGGAGACTTCATCCTTATGTGCATAATAGTTTATTTACTTGTCTATAGATTATGTGTACTTATTGTCTATATATTGTGTGTGAGGGCAGCCTACTTTGTTGTCCCTCAATTACTTTTTTATTGTTTTATTCTATTGTTATCATTTTGAGTGCATTGCATCATGGTTGTGCAACCATTTGGGCATGGTAGTGTTGGGGAAATCGGGCGGCATCGGGCTTGCCGGTCTACCTCGACTACCATGGTTACCCAGTCCCTCTCTCGCTTGGGATACCTCCCAGGGAGAGTTAGGTCGTAGGATTTCGGGGTACATCCAGACTACACCTAATTTGGAGTTATTAGGGGATGCCGGCTTATCGTTATCAGTGACATTACTCTTCAAGATTTCTGTTCATGGTACGTGGATCGTGGAACGAGAATTGGATCAATTAGAGTCATCAAAATATATCCTTTTTATTGTGTGGTATTTCATTGAATTTTTGTGTCTATTTATTGTATGTTACATGTATTTGTTGCATTGCACGAACCTCGATATACTGTTCCCTTTTCCCCTTCCTCACTGGGCATACGTGTTTGGTATGCTCACCCTCGTTGCTAACAATTTCAGGTAAAGTAGGTTTGGCTTTCCTTGAGCCTGCTGAGGACAAGACTCGTGAGACTCCTTGACTACGTGATACCTTGTTGCTAGTTTTGTGGATGCTTGTATATGTTTCGTGGGTCCTAGTGCCAAGTAGATGTTAGTTGCTTATAGTCTATTTGTGGCCTATGATCTTGTATATATTCTTGGCCTTTTTGAATGTTGCAAGGTGTTGTAAGTCTAGCCAACATGTTTGGCAGGATTAAAAATGGTTGTAATAACTTAAAGTACTTTTGTTATTTGTCTTCTATGCATGCTTGGGTATGATAGGTAAGTGACTGATGGTCTTTAATTATAAGAATGCTTTATAGACAAGGTTAGAGTGGTATGATAAGTGATTTATAACATAGTATTTCTATGGTTGAATCCCACGCATGCTTGTGTGCTTATCTTGTTGTTTTATCTAAGGCCCGGAAGGCCTTGAGACGGGGCAAAGCTGGTTGGTTGAAGTTGGAGTTATAGGAGAATGTTGGATTATGTCTTTGTGATTGTATTCTGTTGTTCGCAGGTTATCGATTAATCCTATAAACAGGAGAGACTACGTTCGTTTCTCCCTGTTTTTCATGACTTGGGTTTTGGATCGGGTTGTGTTTAGTGGATATATAGAGCTTCTATTTCCGTGAAGGAACGGGGCGTTATAATTGGTATCAGAGCTTTAATGCTCTCAGCCGGGACAGGGTCCTCGGTCTGTTGGGTAGTGAACCTCGAGTACGTGCATGTGAAGTGAGTTTTGAATAAGTATGTCTTTGCATGCGGATTTGTGTTTACTTGAGTAAAATGTGCTCCTATGTATTATATTTGCGTGAAATAGAAAGTTTAGGTAAAATATATAACTATGAGATTACGTGTGATTTAAATGGAAAATATGATCCTATGTGAATTGCTTGTTGGAAATATGAAGAATGTGTTAAATGTACAAATATGTGACTGTATACTTGTTTGGTTTTGATCGGAATGTACACCTATGTGATTATGTGTTCCAATGTGCCCTGACCATGTATGAGTGGTATTTATAACGGTATAAAATGAATAAATGTGAAACATATACTTTTAATTATATATGTTACTTACCTTAGTTTTTATTAGAAAACTTACAGTTGAGTCACTAATTTAGGTAATTATATGGAATAAAGTAGATGTTAAGTAAAATGAATATTAACTGCTTACGATATAATTAGTAGTTGCATAATGTGTTGGTATATCAACTATGTATCAATGTTAGTTACTTAATGTGTGAAAAGTACATTTAATATGTTTGCGCATAACAAGGATGCTTAAGTGTTTTTCATTGCATACATATACTACCCCTTTTTAAACTGGTAAGAAATCTCTTCCCTTATAGAAAGATGGCCAGTAGTGGATCTTCTCGAGATAAGAATCAACCAGAAGAAGAGGTAGTTAGTCAATCATCGACAGAGGAATATGTATTCTTGAGGGTGGTAGATGCTTTGACTAGATTGGCACAAGAATTTGAGCAACAAGTTCAGTGTGAGACTTTGGTAATGCCACCTAGGGTTGAGAAGAGGAAAGTTGAGAACGAGGCAAGACCGAGTCAAAGAGGTAAAAGACCCCATCAGCTTCAAAAATGCACTTATTGCTTCCATGAGGGTCATGATGTTGTCAATTGTTGGAGAAGGACTGGTAGATGTACAGGATGTGGTAGTAGTCAGCATAGGGTCAGGGAATGCCTTAGATTTAAGAATGCCAGGAGATGGACTTCCGGTCAGGGTAGTCAACGTAGAGTTACAGATAATGATTTATCACAGCAGCCTGATCAGCAAGGAGAACTTCACAAAACAAGTAAGGGCAGAAATAAATCCTTTTATATCACTGCAATTAATATTCTTATGTGATTATATTACATTTATGAGATTAAGGCATCTAGCATCATCTATATATATGTGTAACCTATGACCTTTGGAGAAATGTTATATACAGATAAAATTGTTTAGGGGTATTCATTTTGGGCATTCTCGTTGGGAGCTACTTGTTGACAGTGATCTTTAGTGGCATTTCCATCAGTAGTATCATATGGGAATCTCGAATGGATATCTTGGACCTTTTATGTGGCGTCATATATAGAATTCTTGTCGGGTACTTATATTTGGAAGAGTTCGTAAAAATTTATGAAGATATTCCGCCCACATTCTTAACATGGCTCCTTATTCGGATTTCTTATTCGGGACTTTACTTATGGTATTTCTTGATGTTCTATTTGGCTTTTCTCGGTGGCATTCATATGTGAGAATTATTATTGGACCCTACTTAACTTCATTCCTAGTATTTCTATATGAATTTTCTAGTGGTACTTCTTGGCACTATTAGATGAGATTTTCAAATGGTATTCATATTCGGACTTCTAATCGGTATTTATATAAGAGCCTTTATTTGGATACATTATATGTATTGCGGATCAATGTAAAATGTCTTTTTTCACCTCTTGGTGTTTAGAATGACTATTATACCCTTAACATTAACATCAATTATATGCATAAAATCACTATTATAACCTTTATTCAAAATTTCTCCAACACATTGCCGTCGTTTTTGCTCTCCAGCCACTGTTCATTCCCTTCTAACTTAACTTTGCTCATACGGCGATTTTTCTCCGGCGAAGACGTGGCTTCTTCTTTATAGTTAGTAAACTTCTTCGGCAACATATTTCGGATCCTCGTCGACGGTGACACATTTTTAAATATGCAATTTTTTATTTATTTTTCTTATTTTGCTAAGATTCTTTCTTTTTATTTATCTTATTTTGCTATGTTTTTTTATTTTATTTTATAATTTGCAATGTTTTTCTCGTTTTATTTATCTTTTTATGCTATGTTATTGGGTATGTTAATATTGTTATTTTATTTGCCCTTTATAACATAGTATACATGTGTTGTTGGTTAGTTAAACTCTTGATTATTTCCTTTAACATTTAGTAATTTTTTTTTATGTGTATATGCTGCTTCATTGTAGTTATGCGTTTCCCTCTTGGTGTTGCTGTGTATGCGGTTTTGCATTGTTGAGTTTGTATGGTATGGAGTATTAATGTGTATGTCCAGTATCTTGCAATGTATATGCGCGTGCATATGATCTGTTTGTGTTTATTAATGTGCGAACACAAACTGCTTCTCTTACTTCGGAATGCAATGTGCTGTAAGATTCTTCCCACGCACGATGAAAGGGAAAGATTTAGGTGAAGATAAGGGAACTGGAAAGAGTAGCAATAAAAGGAAAAGAGCAGCATCAATTGAAGAAAAATTGAAGCGGCCTACATCCGCATATATATATTTTAAGCAAGTGTATTACGCGGTGTTTTGTTTGTAGTATTTATGTACTTGTCTTACTTATAATATATAATTACAGGAATTCGACAATTGAGCAAATATTGGCATCCGACCCAACAACTATCGTGACCCCGGAAGTGATGACACAGATTATCAAAGAATTGAAGGCTCTCCCAGAGGAGGAAAATGAAGTGTTTAAAGTGAATGGAAGGAAAAGCTCTGATGCTTACCACAGGAAAAAGAAAAGGCTTGAAATGATGCACCGGGAAAAGACTTCATTGCAGAATGATAGCATGCAGACCCGACTATCTTTGTCTAAGATAGTGGAGTTGAATGAAAATCTCACCCAAGAACAAAAAGAAGCAGTAAAGAGCATTGGATTTGGCGAACTTCTTCACCTTAAGTGCACATGCATGAAACACCAATTTTGTCGCTGGATTATTGATAAATTTGATCCTGTGACAATGACATTAACTGTTCATGGAAAGGTGATAAATGTGACAGCAGCCGCTGTGAAACGCATACTCGGCCTGCCTAATAGAGGAATGCAAGTGCCGACAGACGGTAATAATAGTGATATAGTAGATATTGCAACATTGTTCAATGTGGAAGAGTTTGTGATTCCTTTAAGAGAATTATCTGTTCAAATCCATAATTGCAAGAGTGTTGGGCGTTAGTTCAAGGTCTTTTATTGTATCTACGTTATAGGATACTTCTTGTGTCCTACAGTAAGTCATTCGGTTAAAGTAGAACTATTACATGCCGTGAAGGATACTGGAGCAATCGGAGGCTATAATTGGGCACAATTTTTGCTCGATTCTTTGGCAAATGGTGTCCATCATTGGCGAGAGAAAAAGAGAAAGTACGTGAGTGGTTGTTTGTTCTTTTTGATGGTAAGCCAAATTTGTTATTCGCAAAGTTTATTGTTCACATATCATTTAAGATTGTCTTGAGTAATGTTCGGCTGCTTGTGCAGATCTTATTTTTAGAGCACGTCAACACTCGAGAACAGTTATACCCTGCTCATGATTTAAGGCCTTGCATCAAGTATTGGACTGACGAGCTTGTCAGTGAGAGAATGCAACGGTACCAGGTAAATAGAGGATACACCGACCCGAATGGTTGTATTATTATTGAGAGTATAGAGCAACCTAGTGAAAAGACACCGACTGGGGTTGCCAATATTGGGAGAGATGTTGATGATATTAAACGCACTCTGAATAACCTAGAAAGGAAATATGAAGATATGAGTGCTGAAGTCAAGGAAAATTCAAGCGGTACCAATGAATTAAAATCACTGTTCAAGCAGCTCCTAGAGATATTGGGGCAAAGTAATATAGAGAGAAATGGACAGGGTGGAGATAAAAGGGTACAAGAAGAAAATAGAAGTGAAGGGAAACGTAGAGATGCCTCCAAGGGTATAGAAATTGTAGTTTGGGGAGATGAAGGACAGCGAACTCGTGGCAATGTAGAGTCTGGACATGAACAAGAAAGGATTAATGAAGAAATTGTTGAGTCTTGCAATGAAGAGAGTGTTGTTAACAAGCGGGTAAAGAAGATAGCCAAGAAAAAGGGCAATAAGAGGCAGAAGAGCCAAGAAAAAGGGCAATAAGAGGCAGAAGAAATCTGCACGCGTAATTGTTGATGATATGTCTAGCGGCAATGATGCAGATGTGGCTTCGGATGTAGGGGTAATGATTACTAGAGAACTAATGAAGTGTTGTGTGATTATTTGTTTTCTGCAAAAAGAGATGCAAAGTGAGTAAGGTTGTTGAGTTTCTTCTACGCATTTATTGCGCAAAGTTGGGGTGAGATTCTTTACTCTAATTTTGTAAGCTATGTTGCAGGGAAATAGTAGTGGCCAATAAGTTGTATTATCTTAGGAGGCATGACATACGGGAGCTGCTGCCATGTCATAACATTTCAGGAGCCGTAAGTGCAAAATTGTGGCTGTTTTAAGCCGTATACTTTTCATTTGAAGATTGAATATTATTTTTGTTAATTCAGGTAATTGACACATTCGCATGGCAATTGGCTAAGACTTGGAGATCAAGGGATCCGAAAATGAGCAGATGGTATATGCCTACTCTCTTTTCGGTAAGCTTGGCATATTTGGTACATACAATACACATATAAATGTATCAAGTAAATCTCTATGTTAAGTAAAATTTGCATCTGTAGCAACAGATACTTGATAAACGTAAGTTGAGCAAGAAAGCATGTGAAAACAATTATTGGGGTCCTAAAAGATTTACTGGAAAATTGGCAGAATGTAAGGAGGTAAGTATGTACCTTTATTGTTTCGTTATAGTCATTGCTCATGTAAACATTGAAGTTCTTTATGTAATGTTGTAGGTATTTATTCCTCTTAATCATGAGGAAGAACACTGGCTGTTGTGCATTATTGACTTTGATAGTTATTCAGTGAAAATATGCAACACCCATAACATAGCCAAGTCAAGGAGAAAAGTAAGCAGTCGAGTGAAAGAGCTGGTACATGCCATTCTTTAGCTTCTTATTGTCCAAAAATCCTATTTTATATAGTTTATCATTTTGTTAATTGACTTTCTCCCAATGACAGCTTCGTTACATGGATGGGTTGTTAAAGGACATAGAAGGCACAACATATAGAAAGATGAAGAGTTTGAATGATTTCAAAACAAACTATCCTACATGGGTGCCAACACAAAATAACGGTTTTGATTGTGGTGTGTACGTATGTTTGATGATGGAGACTACGGGTTATGACCGTGGGTTCAATGATGAGGGATCAGTCGAGCAGCGCAAGCAATTGGCGTTCAAATTATGGCGTCATGCATCCAACACTCAAAATCCTCTTAATGGCTAGGGTTGTTCAAATTTGAAGTCGTATTATCTCTTATCTCAGTGGCAATTTATATGGTTACAAAAGAGTTTAGGTAAATGAGAATGAAATATTTGGGGAGAGGGAAAAGATATATAAAACATGAAAATGTGATATCATTTAAGAAAGAAGCTAATGAAGGTTTCTCTTCTTTGTAGTTTTGTGATGTGATTAAATTCCTGTTTGTTAAGTTGGTTGCATAATTGTGACAAATGGAATTCTGGTTGTTAAGAAAGAAGCTAATGAAGGTTACAATTAGCATTAGTTATGGGTTTAAAAATAAATTCTTGAAAATACTCCAACGACCATCTTTTAAAAACCATAAAAATAAAAAATTGATATCAAGTGAGCAATTCAAGTATCTTTATTACATTTATGGACACCTATATAATCACTATTATATAGAAAAAAATGATATTGTTTTATAACTTCATATAAGTATATAATTGAAAGAAGTCCAGAATTCCTGTTGATTCATTATTGGTGCACCATAAAGAAAATTTATTTTTTGGAAATATGATTGTTAAATCAAATTAGTTTAAAACACAGTAGTGAATTGTGACCAAAATAACAATTTATTTTAACAAATAAGTCCTAACTTCATATTGTTTCAAGTAGAGCCATAATTTTATATTTGAAATGAAGAAGTAAAAAAAACAGTAAATTTCATATATTATATTAGATTATAGTATCGTGCCATACTTAATACACATCAACCGAAAATAAATAACATTTAGGCAAAAACATGCATGTTGCACCATGAAGTTCAACAAAAAACCAAAAGAACAAACAAAAAAGAATCATAGTTCATGAAGCATATAATGCCCTACATCAAGAACACCACACAACTAATCAGTATCACAGAGGCAATTTTATGCTGGGTACTAGTTGATCAAGTTCGACCAATGTCTCCACATATCGAATGCAAACTGTTTACGTTTATCCGCCGACTCCGTCAACAAGAATGAGTCCACATTGTCGGGGTTTTCCATCATTAGGCATACGTATAGGCCACCATCGTATATACCTGCTTGAGTTGGAACCCAATCAGGTCTGCGCACTGAAAAAGTGGTGATCTTCCTCATACCACTGTATGCAGCGGAATCAGTGGCCTCAAATAAGTCATCCAGGTATTTAACCTACAAACAAATACTAGGCAAGTAAAATTAAAATTAGGACATTTAAAGTGACCTGTATAAATTCGATGACGAGTTGATTACCAGTGTGTTCAGTTGGTGAATCACAGCCCCATGACCACTAATCATAGCAGTGTCGCACAACAATATCTCACTAGTGGTGAAGTCGATTACACACAAGTACTAGTGTTCATTCATGATACTGATGGGTAAAAACATCTGCATAATATTTAGGGAGTTAGTTCTCAATTAACCAAACCTTTAACTATCAAACTAATGCTCATTAATATCTGCAATGCATTTCAGAATTTTTTATAAAAAAAACAAACAATGAGATGGTTAATTACTTTTTTGCAATCCCCCAATGCGCCCGTGAAGCCATATATACCCCAATAGCGTCAGATACATTGTGCAACTCCCATCGACTTTCCATCATTTCCAACCAAGATATGCTACTGCAATACAGAAGAAATAATGTGTTGGCAATACAACTATCTTTTAGGTTCCAAATGTTACCGTAGTATTAAAAATTGTCAGTTCCATCTTTCAAAACTTACCGAAAATTTTGGAGGAAGATACCAAATCGGCATCGCAATGTCATTGATCTGTGCATCCCTAGTCATCTTCGCTGCAAAGCAGTCTATAATCTGTTGATGGAAGCAAAGAATCATAACACGTATCTCTTTCAAAATATAAATTATGTTACATTCTTAAAGACTCACGCAAGAGCGTATTTCAGTGTCCTGCATGAGGCAACGCATATTTTCTCATCTTATGTAGTAATCCCCCATGTGAACAACCGTTTCCCTACAACATACACGTTACTGAGATTAATATTATAAAGTATATTGAAACTTTAAACAACATATAGAAATACAAACAACAGAGAAACCTAGAGTCCTTTTTAGTTGAAAACAAAAAATCTTTGAGTAATTCATTGTCTACGAGCATGTTGCAATCTATAGTCGGTATCCGGTGTGATGGGAAAGTGTTAATGGTATCGCTACTCAACACAACTACGCTCGACTCTTTTAGCTTAGATGTGTTGCAGCCTAGCTTGTGAGATGCAAAGAGTCTCTTTGAACATGACGGTGCAGTCAGACGTACACAATGTTGGTTCTTGAATTTTGGAGATTTTATGGATGCACTACCCTCCGAATGCACGGTATCAATCTCTTTGCGACGTAAATCACGGCATACATCTTCACCAACATCGTCCTCAATCTCTATTTCCACACCAACATCTCCCACCCCAAAATGACCTTATGTTCCTCCCACTTCATTAGGCAGATTGACATTCATGTGGGAGTTTTCACGGCCCACCAATTGTTTCAACATCATTGACATGTCATTCTAAGTTGTTTGTCCAGTATGCATTTCTGATTTCAGTTGGAGCATTTCTGCTTTCAAGTACTCAATATCTGCTTTCATCCGAACCATTTCTTTCTCCATGCACTTTAGAATGAAAAAAAATGTTACTAATACCTTTATATAGCCAGAAATCAATTATAAAACCATAACTAAATCATACATTGGCTTGTGAATATGGTGTATTGTCAAAGCTAGATGCAGCTCTTACCCTCCGCTGGCGGTAGTTCATCCTAAAATGGGAAATTATCACAAATAAATCATATACTACGATCACAAGTAAATGAAACAAAGGAGCTGACAGGTAAGTTACACAAACGAAGCAATGAAATATGCACACAATTACAAGGTTAAAAAAAATGCTATAGCTATATGAGTTAAATTAAAAGAAAATTAAATATTAAATACTCACATTTTCTCGATTTGCCTCATTCTCTCCACTTGAGCTCGATCAGTGTTGTGTTCTTCGATGTATGAGGGTTAGAGAGAACAAAGAATAAGAGAAGGGTGAGAGAGGGCGAAAGAGGTGGGAATGCTTGAATATTCGAAGGGGTTCCCATATTCGAAGTTAGATAAAAGGGAAAAAGTCAAATTAGTCCCTGAACTTTGCACAAAATATTATTTTCTTCTGGAGTTTATGGAAAATATTCAATTCTCATCTAGGAAAAAATAAAAGTTTCACCAGTTTTAAATAATCTTCTTTTTCTTTTTTCTTTTTTGGCTAAAAGCACGGATTTTATTTAAAGATCATAAAAATATGTACAGTAAGTATTTCCCCAAACACTTTGAGAATTTTAGAGTTTCAATTTGAAAATTTTGTTACACTTTGTACGTAAGTACTTGCGTGTATGGAATTATGAGTTCGTGCGTGACACTCTTAAAGTTGAATTATGTGTTTTATTAAGGTCAAACATTTGACCATTAAAAAAAATGCTAATGGTATAGCAAAGGAAGGACTAAATTGGATATTTTCTAGTGCATTCAATTTTAGGCGGGATTAATGGAAGCGAAAAAAAGAGAGAGAAATAGAGTGAATTTTTGGGCAGGATTTATGGAAGCGTGTGTAGCCGAGCTAACAAAAAAAAAATAGAAGCGTGTGTAGGTTGCAAAAGGTGTCATAGATGATGTGACGGCTGTGGATTGTGAAAATATTTACTTTTTCGATTACTGGAAACAATTGAATACGCATATGATATGGCGCAATTCTGTTGGTTCGTCAGATGTCATAGTGTTGACAATTGCAGCTATCTCGAAGGAATTAGGTGTACTTTTTGTCTGAGATTTTGTATTTTTTGCATCTTGGTACACGCTTAAAATAAAAAGGTTCAATTTGGACATTATGACCCTTTCCATTGGGATTCTGGGCATGCGTTTGGATTGTGACGCCCGAGATTTTGCCGTACATTCATTCACCGTTGCATCCATTAATTGTGCATTTCTTCTGTGCTTTGCTTGTTGTCTTCTTTAATTACTATTCATCACGCTTTTCAACCACTTAATTACTTCGAATTAGAATTTTTTTTAAATCATATTAATTATTTTAGGAATGAGAAAAATATGCTTTTGAGCTAAGAGCGATAGGAGCACTCGTTTAGAAAATATTTTATCAATTTAATGAATAGTATTACGTGACTTAACTAAGTGTTTTAGTTAGCTAACTTAGGTTATGCGCATTTGACTCGTTTTTAAGTTAACTAGGCTCATTTTAATAGACCATACACTCACCCAAATAGGCCCACCCTAATATATATGCAAACCAAACACAAACAAGTCATAACTTAGCAAAAACAGAAAAAAAACAAAAAAAAGGGAAGATGCAGGAATTACTGTAGCAAATCCGAGAATCAACATAGGAGGAGAATGAGAGGATTTTTCTCATCAAATCTTCAAGCCAAGCCAAGCAAGGAGCAAGTAGTTTAAGGTGTTTGCTAGCCTCCAGAGAGTTTCTACGCGCATTGATGAGGGTTTTCATGCTTATTTGCGCATTTTAAAATTGTTTTTTTTTCTTGATTTGTTAGAAATGCTATCAAATGATATTCTAATGCTTATCTATGCTATTGTACATTATATATAAGTGCTAGAGAACACATTTAAACCATTAGTTCGCATTTTAAACGGTTGGAATCGTCATTTGAGTTTATGAGGTGAATAGTGATGGAATTTCTAGGGTTTTGTGTAATCACGCATATTAGCTTGATTCAATGCTTCTAGTAGATGCCTTAGGTGCTAATGAAGGTAGTCTAATAGCCCCGTACACTCGATTTGCTCTAAACTTGCATAAAACGTGAATTAGCCGACTTTATAGAAGGGGTTTCGGGGTTAATGCTAATCTGGGTAGATTCGGGCTTCACTTTTAGTATTCTTAGGCTACCTAGGTGCTATAGAAGCTTTGCTAACCCTTGTTTGAAGCCCGGTTAAGGTATGTGTAGTTCAAAGCTATAAGAGGGAAATTGGGGCTTTTGGGGTAATTGCGGGTATTTGAACATGTTTGAGGGTTGTAAGGGTACATTAAGGTTTAATTAGAAGTTTGGTATAGCTTCCCCTTGAATTTGAAACATTAACTTTGATTTGGAAGAAAAATAGCTTGCATAACAAAGGGGTTTAAGTGCAATATCGATTATCTCATGCTTCTAAGACCTTGGCATGACTTCTTGTGTGTTTAAATGTAGTTTCAAGTTGTTTTGGAGCTTTCGGTATAATTCTATGGATATCTTGAATATGCCCCTTTGTAATTTGTATAATTGCTTTCTTGAATTGAAGATTCTAAGTGAATTCTTATTTATAGTAATTGTATTGTCATAGTTCTAAGTGTTTTCCTTGAGTGTTATATTGAGTTAATTATAATGAGAATAAGTATGGATTAATAGCTTTATAAATTGATAGTACTATTATGGAATTAAATATGGTTATCTATGCTTAAAATGCTCTTTTAAATGATTGTGGAACATGCTTATATCATGATTTTATTGCTTGTTAGTTATATTGTTTGTATATTATATTACTTGAATGATTACTTGGTTGTATGTTAATTAAGTAAACTATTAGTTAGCTAACCTAGTTGGACAATTAATGAATGTTGTAGTTAAAGAGTAATTAAAACAATGTTTAACTTTATGTTCAAGGTGATTGAGGGTGATTTGAAGCCAATCTTGCATTTTGGAGCTTGGTAGAGGTGAGGGAGACTTCATCCTTATGTGCATAATAGTTTATTTACTTGTACTTAGATTATGTGCACTTATTGTCTATATATTGTGTGTGAGGGAAACCTATTTTGTTGTCCCTCAATCATGTGTTTATTGATGTATTCTAATGTTATTATTTTGAGTGCATTGCATCGTGGTTGCGTAACCATTTGGGCATGGTAGTATCGTGAAAACCGGGCGACATCGGGCTTGCCGGTATACCTCGGCTACCATGGTTACCCAGTCCCTCTTTCGCTTGGGATGCCGCCCAGGGAGAGTTGGGTCATAGGATTTCGGGGTACATCTGGAGTACACCCATTTTGGAGTTATAAGGGAAGGCCGGCTTATCGATAACTGTGTCATTATTACATCGGGATTTCAGTTCCTGGCTTGTGGTTCGTGATTGAAGAACAAGTGAATCGTATCCTTTTTAATGTGTGGTAACTTGTTGTTTCAATTGTTCTTTGTTTGTAAAATGCTTTATTTGTACTAACTGCTGCATTGCACGTCCCCGGTAGACCTTATCCCTCACTGGGCAATTGTGATTGCTCATACCTTGCTAAACATGTTTCAGGTGGTGCAGTTGGAGGAGTTGACCTGATTGATGTGTGTTATTACTTGAGATTTGAGTGATTTCCTGCTAAACTGTGGAAGACCTTAATTGTTCTATTTTCTATTCTATTTTGGAGCCTAAGGGCTTATGTATATATATTTGAGTAATTGCAAGTTTGAAAGCTAAGTGGATGTAGTAAGTGTAATGGAATTGTGGCATGTAATAACTTTTGCTTCTGCTTCTAGCTACGTTGCATGCTTGGGTGTAAATGAACGGGTGTATGGTTGGCTTTAATTTCTAAGAATGTTCAATGCTATCATGGAGTGGCATGATAAGCGGTTTTGTAAAGAAGTTAAGTTATGAATGCATGCTTGTGTGTATCTAAACTGTTTGTATGTCTTAAGCCTCGGATGGCCTTAAAGCTAAGATCTTTAGTTATAAATGAATGTCTTATTATGTTGTGGCTTTATTGAATGTTTACATGTTTTCAGAATGCCACGGTACAGGGGAGACTCTGTCCGTTTTTCCTAAATTTTGTGACCGGGTTTAGTATTGGGTTGAGAATAGCATGGATATTAGAGTCTCCGGTCTCGTGAGGGATCGGGGCGTTACATGGATTCCAACAGAGTTAATGACCTGACAAATTCAATTATGTGTCTATTTCAATTTTTTTAAAAATTTTCATTTGCGTATTAAATTTAAAAATTACCATTACTTGCCTCACACGTGAATAGCTGTTGTATGAAATTAAATAAAATTATATATATTTTTATTTATATATCCAAAAAAATGACATGCATAAGTTGATGACATGGCCAAAACCCATTGCATGACCTAATGATGTGCGTAATTCTATTCACGCGAAAAACAAAAAATAAAAATTAATTTTTTTTTCTTTTGCCCACAAATTACACTATTTCAATAGAATATGAAAGGTGAACATTAATTGGCATCGAATACGAAAAGGTATTATCGAAAAAAAATTAAATAACATTATATGCTCAGATGACGTGGCATAATTACATGCATTTGTTGATGATGTGGCAAAATCCTCTTCGTCTGCGTGGAAAAATATATGATTAATGGAAAAATATGAAGAGTCACCATCATATTTTATATATATATCTCTCAAACACAATTATATATTCATTATCTTTTAATAGTTAGAGTAATATAAAAATTAATTTCTTATAATCTATTAAATCTATAATGTCTGCAAACTCTGTTGCTGCCGCCGGCGAGGCTATTTCGGATGAGGTTCAAACGTTCTTTCGCGACTCACATTATTGTGAGAGTTATAGGGCGGTACGGTGATGGGGAGAGAGTTTGGTTTAGGATTAGGTGTACGGCTAAGCTGCGCAAAATGATAGAGAAATACTGTTGGAAGCAAGATGTAGATAGGCATGCTGTGACAGTTTTGTTCAACGGTGAACGCATAATAGAAAACCAAACACCAAATAAAGTTGGAATGGAGGCCTGGGACGAGGTTGATGCCATGATTCCATCGTTTGGTGGTGGATTTTCTAGTATATTGAACTTATCTTTTTTGGTACTATTATTATTGGCACCTGTTTTTTGCGGTTGTGCTAACACATACGAAATCATCAATGATGTGCAGGTATGCATTAATGCAGAGGAAAGAATGACGTGATGGGCAACACTGTGCTAATGACTGTTTGATGGCACTGTATTGTCCTATCATATTTTGAAGATGATATGTTTTTGAACTATTATAATTTAATATAATATATGATATATGTTATAAATATCATGTATGAAATTAAATAAAATATTGTAAGGTTTATATAATATAATATATCATATAATAAAATAATATTTAAATATATATTATTTGTCTCTTATGTGAGTGCTTGTATTTTGTTTAATTAATTAATTTATTGAAGTAGTTTTCTTTCGCCTGAAAGATCAATGAAATTACCAAATAAATTAATGAAAAACGGTTTCTTAGCATAAATGCAACTTACTTAGATAAACACGTACATACATTAAACACAAAAGTTAACACAAACAAACTTAAAGATTCCTAAAAAGACCCATAACCTTCACGCTTACATTCTCATTTTCACTTAATAAAAAAAATAAACAAAGCAACCCCAACCATTACCAAAGAGAAGACAATACTTCCACACAACATATTCTTCAACCTCTCCGTCTGACCATTGTGATCCACTGGAAGAGGAAAAGTTACTTCCTCACCATCATCGTCTTCGTCCTCAAACTCTGCAGGCGGATTCAGTTGTTGTCCTCTTGGAAGCCAGCGAGCATCATATGGGTGTCCATCCTCAGAATAAACCACAACTGCGACACTTATAGTACAAGCGACCCTTGGACGGCTTATTAGTGGACACAACCCTAACATCGCACCACTGGGTGCAATGGCATTGAAGGTTGGAGCAACGCAACTCAAGCTTCGCATATTTTGAAGTTCTGTTGCTGCAGCTCGTTGCTGGGGTTGACATGCTTAAAAAAATGGAGCAAGAAAATAAAAATAAAGTAACAAAAACAATATAGAAAATTAAAGTTACTCGAACAACAAGTAGTAGAAGTAGGATGCAGAAATGAGGAAATTGCATTTGGGTAAAGGCGAGAAGTGAGAGGGATAAAGGTACGGGAAGGGAGTTAAAAGAAACAATGTGTACTTGCGCAAAGTTGTGGGACCAATGTGGTTCAAGTTTCATTTTTTATTTTGTTTTTAACTTCTTGTAATCAAAGTGACATAAAAAAAAAAAAAATACTTACAATTAATAGTGAAACAGTACCAATTGTCACGTGTATGATTACCTTTTCTTAGTATGCTTGGAAATTTTCCCAAGGGGGTTGAAATGGTGAATTTGATGACGAGTTTTCTGGTTATGATCCGCCCAATATTTGTTGCATGAGAATGTAGCTCGCATTTCCAAATCTATGCGATGTATTTCTAGTCAAATTTCCCACAACACTTGACTCACCATGTTCATAGCCAGGAATTGGACTTCCAAAACTCATATTTCCATTATCATCCATTGGCAAATCTGCTTGGCTAGACATATCATCCAATCCAATTTGTGGCACCTCACTTTTATCGTCAGACCCATCATTTCGTTGTTTAAGGCATGTGTTGGCTTGATGTCCTGGAAGCCTGCAAACCAAAAGATATTTATTAAAAAATTATCAAATTTTGAACAATAATTTAAAAGAGCTAACAATTATTTATTAATGGACTAACCGGCATTTTCAACATCGCCTAACTTTTTTTTCTTTGCTCTGGAGCTTTACCCTTCGAACCTTTTGTCTTCGCTCGCTTCGGATCCAAAACATCAATTTGAATTGATTCTAGTGGACCAGACTCTTGCCTTGATGAAATCATATCTTCCACCCATATTTCTTTAGCACGAGCAATTAGGTGTCCAATGCTATTTATAATTTCCATATATCCACGGCTTGCTTTCTTCGCATATAAAGCCAACTCCGAGCATTTTGAGACGATGTACCCGTGACGGGTTATCTCCACTTCCTCAGGCGTCACAGTCGATAAGTTCTTGTGCTTGAAATCCTTATTGATATCTAGCGTCCAACGGGAGTGAATGCAAGATGCCGGAATCTCTTTTAAACATTCGCATTTTAAAACATATATCACATGCTTACAAAGCATTCCCGTTGACTCAATCCTCTTGCATTCGCAAAGGACCTCCATGGTAGTACCATTAAATTGAAAGCGGCACAACATGTTTTTCTTATCATAATCCACAATCACGTAAGTTCGACAATCGACTGTGTGGGGAACAATCTCCTCGTGCCATAGATTCGCCTGTAGTAAAATATGTTTTCTAACCTTCTTAAAGACTTCCTTGGTGTAAACTTCGGAAGCATGCCGTTCAAAATCCACTAGGGATGTCATTAACACTGGTCTGGTATGATTCGTTTGAACTTCTCTATTGATAACATTAACTCGCAACCTTTCCAACCCTCTATGGTAATCTCTCACAAAATCAATCAACCTTCGGTTTAGACCAAGAAAACTATTAAAAAACGCATTCATACATTTGCAACGCTACGTACTCCTTACGCCCGCAAAGAAATGACCCCGCAAATACGCTTCTGCCCACATATGCCTCTTATCATACACACATGCTACCCAAATGTTATCCTCTAGACCATGTTCAATGACCATTTTGTTCCACTCAACCTCAAAATCATTAACGGAGCACCTAAGGGACATTAATCTATTGAACGTCGTTTTGAAATCTTGTAGGCTCATGTTCTGGGCTGCATTTTGTAGCAGATGCCACTTGCACAGTCGATGAGAGGCATGTGGGAACACGGTTGCGATCGCTACTATCATTGCCCTGTCTCCATCAGTTACAATGGATATAGGTATCTTATTATCCATCGCAGTGAGAACTGTGTTCAACACCCATATGTAAGACTCTGTCGTCTCGGTTTGTATGAGTGCAGCCCCAAAAATACACGTGTTTCGGTGGTTGTTGGACCCCGCCAAGAGAACAAGAGGAAATCGATACGCATTGGTTTTGTATGTGGCATCAAAAATAAATACGTCACCGAATACCGCAAATTCATCTCTTGACCGCCCATCTGTCCAGAACAGCTTGTCCAACCGCTTATTCTCGTCCACAGTGTACTCGAAAAAGAACCTCGGGTCACCCTCTGATTTCCCTAACAAATAGCCTATAGTAACCTTAGCATCCCCTTCAACAATTTCCTCACTTTGTTCACGGTCCAAGTAATTGTGTAAATCTTTTCTCGTGAATCCTACAGAATGATACCCGCCAGCCAGATAGTTATAATGATCCATAACCCTAAACGATCGTATTCCAACTCTAGTCATTGACTGGGCTCCAGCCCCATGTCCATCATCTACTTTTCGGTGTGAACGGAGGTGTGACACCGCGTATGCGAGTACCAACTCGTGTGTATGCTCCTCCTGAAATAATGTGACCATATAACGCTCGGTTGCTCTGTTAAGCTTGATGCGAAGCTTAGCCTTGCACTCATATCTAGTTAAGTCTTGATGTTCTCTCTGTCGATTTTCCCTTTCCAAGTATTTTTCTCTTCGGACACCCTCTCCGTAACAAACATATAACCTATTCACTGTTTGACCAGTTATTTCATCTTTATGCACTGTATCTTTTCTAATGCTAAAACCAGTTGCACGTGCATAACTGTTGTAAAATTGAAATGCTTCATCCTCTGATGGGAATGTCATGTTCAATATATCTTCTTTACTTAACGAACTGACATCAAAAGAAGAGGAATCCATCGAAGCACTATCCATCTTTATAATACTACAGCTTTCGGAAGATTAACTACCTGTTATGATGAGTAAGTTACAGCAAATTATACTGTTGTTTATTTACTATAAAAAGTTTACGCTAATAATCGATTATAAACGTGAAGGACTGTACATGCACCAAATATTTTACGTAAAACATGATCCATGCAAAATAGTAAAACCACTCTATGCAAAATATACATTCATATAACACTATGGTTGTCCGAAGATTAGCTATGTATTACGATGAGTAAATTACAATAAGATATACTTAATGCACTTATTAACCAAGCGATACAAGGAAAATGTTGTGATATTCAAACGTACTTCAACAAATAAAATGGGCATACACAACGTAAGCACTAACCTAATATATCGTATTCCTTTTTCTTTTTCCCTCTCAACTCATCCGATCTACTACATCCCTTTTATTCTATACACAAATTTCAACTATACACACGTTAAATTTATACAACTAGGATAAATCTTCCTCATTAATTCCCATTAATTCAGTCATTCATTCATTACCCTTCCTTGCATTGTGGTAGTTGTGTTTGGGGTTGGTGAGCAGGGTTAATTCATGTGAGTGGATTTGACATATTGCATTCGGATATGACAATGTAGGAAATTCGAATCTGGCAAGGACATGACATTCCTTCAATTTTTCGCTTTTAGATACGATTTTTGAGAGACGTAGTTATTGCATTCATCAACTATTTAATTATTTTTATCACTATTAAAAAAGGTCATGCCAATTAGAATTACGATTTCAATTATGATTGCTATTTTTTTTTTTCATTTCCATTTTTTCCACTATCTGTTTTTTACACACAACCTCTCACGTGCAAAGTCTCATCAACTGTGGAGAGTCGAAACCAGATTGCCCGGTTAGACAACAACCCCACGAACCAACTAGGATCACCATTGGGGTCCCATTTTCATCAACAACTTAACCATTTTCATCGTTATTACTGTGGTTCATGCCTAAATTACTGCAAGAAGGATTTAAATTACGAGTTCATCATTTTTTCCATTTCCTAAGATACTTTAAATTGGGGATTAATGGGAGGCCTAAATGTAATCCCGTAAAATGTAACTAGTGAGATCGAACTCACAACCTCTAGCATGCTTAGCGATTAATATTACCACTAGACCAATATACGATTCCCGAGAAGTAGTATTGTCATGACCATTTTTTATCAACTACTTAATCGTTTCCATCTACAACAATTCATGCCTAAATTACTGCAAGAAGGATTTAAATTACGACTTTCATCGTTTTTTTTCCATTTCCTACAAAAATAGTTATTTTTATTATTTTAGATTTATATATGTATTGGAATTTTCAAATTATAAATATAAAAATATGAAAAAATTACATTAAACAAACTATTATAAAAATAGATAAGAAAAATTAGATTATTTAAAATTTACATTCTTAAGACCATTGCATGCCGTAACTTGAGATTTGTAATTATTTGGCATAAATACTTCAATTTTACTATTGATTATAGTGGATTTAAAAGATTTGTTAGTTATTTTAATTATACTTCAAAAAATTTCAAATAACATAATTAAGGATAAATTTTAAATATTTGCAACTATTATTATATGTGACATGTGATAAAAAAAATTATAATAATAATTATAAACTCACTAACACAAGGAAAAGTTCTTTTTCAATTTTAGTTCTCATACATAATGGTTAAGTCATAATTTATTTTAAATACTTGAGAGTCATTACCATAATATTATTTTTAATATTTAACGGCAAGCAATAGACTTGAATGTATAATTAATATTTAAAATTTATTAAAGACCTATAAGTTTATTTATCATTACTATAACTTTAATTTATATTTTAAAGTTGTATGATTTAAATTAACTTTAATTCTTAAGATTTAATAGAATTAAGTCTTACTTTTCTTTCATCAACTATTTAACCATTTTCATTGATATTACAGCATTTCATGCCTAGATTACTGGAGGCACGGTTTACATTACGAGTTTCATCCTTTTTTTCCAAACATAATTTAGCGGTTCTACTTTCATCAAACTACCATTATCGTTTTATCAAATGGTGCGACGCCTGCAGTCAAAAAGGCAGTTACATTTCAATTGGTATTAGGAAATAGCACCATTTCATGAATGATTATGTTTATTCATTAAAGACAAAAATGGAGAATATGAATGGACACACCCTTTCAATTGTGTCTTTCCAACATTTATAAATAGGGAAACTCACCAAGTTATTTTTAAAGGGCCATTATTTTTAAAACAGAAAAAAAAATGGCTTCATACTTTGATACCATTCCTAACCATTTAATCAGTGAAATTCTCTCCCGTGTTGGTTCACGTTCTGCTATGGATCTTATTCGTGCCAAAGCAAGGTATAATATAATTTTGTTGGAATGAACTTTATTTTTCTCCTTTACTAACCTAACAATTTTTTACATAGTTGTAAATTGTTAAATAACATCGGTGACGAGAGCAACATATACAAACATGCCACAATGAAAGAGATTCCAATCATCCCGTGGGGGCTGTTTAACAGTCCACGCCGTTCAATGATTTCATTCGTAGAGAGCTGCTATGATAGTGGAAATCTAGAAGCTTTTTACAAAAAATGAGTGGTAAGCATTACAAAAATATTAGTATTAATTTTTTTTTAAAATAATTAGATCCCACTTCATATGTCTATATTTTCATATAGTTTGAATAAATTTAATATCCCATGTATGAATGGATCGCAGGTTGAGTATTTTTATGGAAGGAGACAAGATGTTGCACTTGAATGTCTAACGAAAGCCGCTGAATCTGGACACGTTGGGGCATATTATGTGCTCGCTATCATCCTAATCATTCAAGATAATGTAGCCAAGGAAAGAGGGATGTTGATGCTTAGCGAAATAAGGAGAGCAGTACCAGAGCATCGCATGGAATTGAAATCAATTCTGAATAAGCTATGGCTAGAATATCCATATTTTAAGGGACAAAGACCGACTTGTTGCACCAAACAACACGTGATCAGCAAATCGAATTGGCTTAAGATCTTAGACGAAGAGAACGAAGACATAAGTTGTGATGCTTGTTTCTGTGACAGATAGATTTATATATTATTTCCAGTTTGAGTTAGATAAGTAGCGTTTGATAATGTTTATGTTGTAATCTTAATGAGCAATTTTAATAAGTCTGTAATAGATTTGATGGACATTTCTTCTTATGAGCAAACGAACCAACCGACCCAAAGCCCAATCAAAACCATTAATTCTACTAACTATCAAGCCCAGGCCCAAATGCTATATGTCTATTTTCGTAATTTTCGTTTCTCTTGTCTTTATGCTTGAGCCCAATATGATCTTTTGTCAGCACAGTTCTGTCGTCCTTTTTGGTCATTTACACTATATTTTGTCTTTAGTGAGTATTATTTTATGAAATAAACATGATTGTATATTGGACATTTCTTCCTATAGAAGAGGATATATTTGACATTTTGCATATTTCTATTGTTCATCATTGCAGCTTGACATGTCCACGTGTCCAAATGTTGTGACATTGCCTGTCCCATCATGAATGGCAGAATTGCCACTGACGATTAGTAAAATTTTCCATTACCAGCAGCTTTAAGATTCTTGACTTAGAAAGTGATGTAATAAATAGGGCAAATCTTACAAATAGTCCCTATTGTTTACAAATTTTTGACAAATAGTCTCTATTGTTTTAAAAGTCACATAGTTAGTCCCCATTGTTTGTAAAAGTAGCACCAATAGTCCCCATTATTTCACAAGTCATTCAATTAGTCCATATTGTTTGCAAAAGTCTCTCTAGTAGTCCTCATTGTTTGCAACAGTCCCTCTATTAGTCCCCATTGTTTGCAAAAGTCTCTCTATTAGTCCTCATTGTTTGCAAAAGTCTCTCCGTTAGTCCCCAATGTTTGAAAATGCATTTGTAAACATTGGGGACTAATAGAGAGACTTTTGCAAATAATATGGACTAATTGAGTGACTTTTGAAATAATGGGGACTATTTGTGGGACTTTTGCAAACAATGAGAACTATTTGTGGGACTTTTATAAACAATGAGGACTATTTGTAGCACTTTTACAAACAATGGGGACTAACCGCATGACTTCTAAAATAATAGGAAATATTTGTCTAAAATTTATAAACAATAGGGACTATTTGTCCAATTTGCCCATATATATATATATATATTTCTTTTTTAGCATGTCAAATATATAAATGAGGTAACAAATTGATATGAAGAGATTTGTCAAATAACACTATATTGGATGTTTGCTATTCTATTTTACACTTATTAAAAGGTAAATACAATTTTTTTTTCTTTTTTTTATTCAAAAAGAGACTTAAGCCAATACACTCTTATCGTAATACAATTTGAATAGTATATATAATTAATTATAAGAAATACATTTAAAGTGAAAAATATCAACATGTGTTACTCCCTCCTATAAGATACAAACTTTTAATGGGAAGGAAAAAACGCAACAGCTTACGACCAAGTCGTTACACTCTTTTGAGTCATATCTGTTGCCGCTATAAACGACGTTTATAAACGCCGTTTGTGCAGCAGTACCAATACAACAACTGCTACTACACCTTATGGAAGCACCGTTGCTGAACGGCGTTGGTGTCGGCGGAGAGCGGCAGCTGATCGGTGCATACGGAGATTACAGGCCGGTGAAGGGGCTGAGAGAATGGTGGTTGGTGTTTTGGATAGAGACAGTGAAGCTATGGCGAATAGGTGGTCCCATAGCGTTTAACATACTTTGTCAGTTTGGAACCAGCTCAGTTACTAGCATCTTTGTTGGCCATATCGGTGATGTTGAGCTCTCCGCCGTTTCCATCTCCCTTTCCGTCATCGGCACCTTCTCCTTCGGCTTCATGGTTCACCTCTCTCTCTCTCTTCCTCTCTGCACACACACACACACACACACACACACACATATATATATATGTGTTATATTTATATGCATGTATATGTACGAACGAAAAACACTACAGCAATATGAATACACGTTGTGTATGTGTTCATCTGCGTGTATATTTTGTTGGTGATATTTTGCATGTTTTCTTGTTTATCTTTTTCCTTTTAATTTAAAATGTGGTATTCTATTTTCTGTTGCTGACATACTCGTGTGGGAGTGTAATTTCTTCTCTTCTCTTCTTTTTTGCGTACATTGTATTTTGCCAAAGTTACACGGTGTTCAATAAGAATGTGAGAAAAATCTTGATAAGGAAAGTGTTAAGCTACATTCTTATAAATAATAGGAGGGTACTAGAGTATTATATTCCGATAATAGCATAGTGTCTAACAGGTAGAACATGTAATTTAGTCTCATGCATTATGTGTATGATCTTTTCGTCGTCATTATAGTATCGTCACAATGATTATTACATGTTCCTCGAGTACTGCTAGGCTTAATTTTTCGTCTAGTGCTTCATGTAGATACATGTGATTATCTTGATCATATCTCAGTTGTATATAGTTATTTATTTTGCTGATTAGTCTAGATTGATTTGAATTTTCATTTGCAATTGTTATAGCTTGGAATGGGGAGTGCCCTTGAGACGCTATGTGGTCAAGCAGTTGGTGCAAAGCAAGTTCACATGCTTGGTGTTTATATGCAATGATCGATAATTATTCTATTCGTCTCCTGCATCATTCTCTTGCCTCTGTATTTATTCGCTACACCGGTCCTTAAACTTCTCGGTCAGCAAGATGAAATTGTTGATCTTGCTGGGAAGTATACCATCCTTATCATTCCTCAATTGTTTTCACTAGCTATAACTTTTCCAACGCAAAAGTTTCTTCAAGCTCAGAGCAAAGTTGGTGTTCTTGCGTGTATTGGCTTCGCCGATCTAGTCCTGCACGTTTTTCTGCTTTGGATTTTGATTTATGTACTTGGCTATGGTACCACCGGTGCAGCTATAGCATATGACATTACAAATTGGGCCTTAGCATTGGCTCAACTTGCTTATGTTGTTGGTTGGTGTAAGGACGGGTGGAAAGGGTTATCGTGGTCTGCTTTTAATGAAATTTGGGCTTTTGTAAGGCTCTCCCTTGCGTCCGCTGTTATGCTATGCCTGGAGATCTGGTATATGATAAGCATTATTATCCTTACCGGTCATCTTAATAATGCAGTCATCGCAGTTGGTTCGCTTTCAATTTGGTAAGTCTAAGGTTACTCATGTAGAGCTTCGAAACGCTTTTGCAATTTAAAATTGTCCATCAATTTTCAAGCTTTCTGAAATCTGAGTAACGATGAGTTCAACATCTGGATTGCACCTAGAAAGAATTTCTTTTTCCTTCAGGCATCTGTGTTCATTTGCAGATGTAATATTCCCATGTCCAGAAAATGTCTAATGGCTGAAAATCTGAAATGCATAGACCTGCTGATTGAACTAATTAAAATGAACCAAAACGAAATATATAGGATGGCAGGTTAGAGTACCTTTCATATAATTTTACCATTGTTACTTAACCAAGCACACAACATTATGGTTAATGTACACTCTGTTTGTAAATTGTTCTTAGCTGAAATGTTCTAACCCATTACTCAACACGCTTATCTTTTTTTCTTCTTTATGCAGTATTTATGATATATTTCTTTTCTTTCTCCTCGTTTTTTGATCTTGCAGCATGAACATCAACGGGTTGGAAGCCATGATATTCATAGGCATCAATGCTGCTATTAGGTAAAAAGTCTGGCTGCTCCTTATTTTCATTTTTTTCTTCTCAACTGGGCTAAAAATTTATGTAAGCTAGAGGATGACACGGTACAAATTTTCATGACAAATTATATATCTTTTTGTTTACCTTTTTAAACCAATCTAATTAAAAGTACAAGGTGGTTTCAACAACCATTGAATCTTCCTTTCATGAATTATGCATCTAAAGCATTATTTCATATAATTAATTATTAAGCGTTCGAGTTTCAAATGAGCTTGGCTTAGGACATCCAAGAGCCACCAAGTATTCTGTTTATGTCATAGTCTTTCAGTCGCTCCTGATCGGGATTCTTTGCATGATAGTTGTCCTGGCAACTAGAGACCATTTTGCCATTATTTTCACAGATAGCAAGGAAATGCAACAAGGTGTTGCTCGCCTTGCAGGCCTCCTTGGTATAACAATGGTACTTAACAGTGTTCAGCCAGTAATATCAGGTACATACAAACGTTGATATTGAAGCAGAGAACAACATTTTTTGCTAGTTACTTCACCTACTTCCTTGAGTTTTTACACCGTACCAACTGTTGCAGTTGTTGCTGTCGGGGGTGGATGGCAAGCTCTAGTTGCTTACATTAATTTGGGTTGCTATTACATTTTCGGTTTCCCTCTTGGATTTGTTCTGGGCTATACGGAAAACCTGGGAGTGATGGTAGATGACTTTCTTATTATTTTTTCCCCATCCAAACCATACAAGTGTGTGAATGCATAATCTATATGATTTGGTACTTAGAGAAGCTTTTTTCCAATCAAATGTATGCAAAAAATAGACCGGTTCGGTTAATTAAGCGGTTTGTTTCTCATGGTACTCTTATTGTGACGCCTGAGAATTTCTTCATAAATTCCTTATAACTGTTGCATATCTACTTGAGCATTCTTACGTGCATCATTTTTCTTGTTTAATTACTTTTTCTTAAGGTTGCTATTCATAAGATTTTCTACTGTTTTAAAAGTGCAGTTTAATATTTTTTCTAAGTCATGTGACATATAAAAGGAACTGAGAACTTGTCATTTTAGACTTTTGATCTCAGAAGCATACAAATAGAAAATGTTTTCCGTGACATTTGAATAGTGTTACGTATGTAACAATACTAATTTCAATTAGTTAGCATTAGATTAAAGTTTAAGCTTATTGACCAACCATTTTATGAGGTTTGACTTAGCAAAACTCAACATATAATACCTATATACATAACATAATACAACTCAAACATATATCATCAAAAGACAAAAGCAAAAATTCGCTTTGTGTCCTTGCTCTTGGCCGACCACTTCAAGGAGAAAAGGAGAAAAATTTTCTTCATCAATCTTGCATGCTTGACTCTTGGCTTGGTTTAGGAAGGATTTGTGGCAACTAGGAGCTCCTACTTCGCATCTTTATCTTCTAAATTGTGAGGGAGTTTCGTTTTTGTGAAGTTTAAAGTTATTGCATCTTTGTTGAATTTCTTGATTTGTTGGTTATAGCTCTAATACTTGTTATGAATGCTTAATATGTGTTTATCAGAGCCTATAGAGTAAACTTTTATAGCTTGATAGCATAATTTATGGTTGAAAGCTTGAATGTAATGAAAGAGATGATGAATAGTGTCTAGAATTAGGGTTTTGAGAAAATTTGCTAATTAGCTTGAATTGAGACTTCAATTAGATGCTCTAGGCCCTAGTGAAGCTATTTGAGAGGCCACGTGAACTTGAATCACCCAAAACCGAGCTAAATTGCGAAATTTGTCGACTTTAAAAAAGGGGACTTTTCCCGTTGTGCAATCCAGGCATGTTTGGGCTATGGTTTGGATATCCTTGGAGTAAGGAAGCACTTTTGGTGCTTTCGTTACGCGAAATTGGGGTTCGGTTAATATAGTTGTAGTTAAAACCCGCTCGGGGCCTTCCCGAGCTTTAGCTTCTAAAATGGGTTTTTATAATCTTAATAGATGTCTTTTGGCTTAATTAGGATTATAGTATGATTAGCAGGTAGTTTGGAAACCTTGAGATGTGCATAGGAGAAGAAAAGCTTGGTTAAAGAAAGGGAAAAAGTAGTTTTTGGCCATTTTTAATGCATTTGGAACTTGTTGTTGAGTTAACATGTATTGTATTGAATATCTAAAGTATAATTGAGCTATTTGAGTCGCTTGTGGGGAAAAAAGTTATGTTGATTACTTTTGAGACCTTAAAGCTATTTCGTGCTTATATGAGCTTATATTGTGCTTTTATGTGAGGGCGGCCTACTTTGTCGACCCTCTTGTGTGTTATTTGATATCTTGAATTCTTGTGGACTTGTCTGGGGTTGCACAACATTTTCGGACATAGTAGCGTCGAGAAACACGGGCGGCGTCGGGCTTGCCGTGCTCCCTCGACTACCATAGTGCCTATTCCCTTTCTCGCTGAGCATACTCCACTACCCCAGATGCGTGGTTCATCTGCTGGGCATGGACCTACCTCAGGAGAAAGGGTTGTAAGATCGGGATACATCCGGAGTATCCTAACTTGTTGGTGTTTGGGGTTTACCGGTACTTGCGTGAAGTTTATGGCTCGTGGCTCGTGATTGAAGACTTGAAGTGGAACCGTATCCTATTTAATGTGGTTAATTACTTGGCTATTTAACCTTGTTGGATTATGTTGTATATATATATAATTTCTTGTGTTTTTATATCATATTGCATGCCCGGTATGTTGCATCACCTCCTTCGCTAGGCAACATTGTTGCTCACTCCTCATTTGACATGTTTCAAGAGAAGCTGAGGTAGACCCTAGCTAGTAGCAGTAGGTGAAGAGGAGGAAGTGCAAGTTGAGTAGCTTCCATGACTTTGTGTGATAAGGTGGATCATATGTGCAGTTTGCTTGGAGTTCATGTTAAATGTTGTGTTTTGAGACCTTGGGGTCTTATATATATGTTGGTAATTGAAATCTTGTATGATAGAGAAAGACGATAGATTGTAATAATGGATTTTAGATTACTTCTTCTATTGCATGCTTAGGTGTTTATTATCTTACAAGTCGAACTTAAATTATAATTGTATTTAACTACTTTTAGTTAAAGCCAACTTGCCTCGCATGCTTGTGTGCTTAGGTAGATTGTTGTTGCTCCAAGGCTCAGATAGCCTTGTGATCTTGACTTGGTTTTGGAAATATTGAAAGATAGGTTGTATAAGTTGTTGCTTGTAGTTCAAATATTATATGTAACTATTCGTAGGTAATAGTTTAGTCCACGGTACAGAGGAGATTCTGTCCGAGTGACGGGTCCGGGCTTAACCTTTAGTGTGGGGTTGGGTTTGGGGCGTTACACTTTAGGTGGTATCAGAGCTACCTGAATGCATGAAGCCGGGTTAACTTACTCGGCATGTGGGTAGAGGTCTATATGTGAAAGTTGAATTATATGAATATGTGATTGATTAATTATTTAAGTACTTGGATAAAAGATATGCTAGTATGAAAAAGGAATGATAAAGCATGATATGATAAGAATATGAAAAGTTTAGTGTTTAATGTTGTTAAGTGTTTTACATGTTCTCTTATGTGAGTAAGATGTTTTGGAAAATAATATGCATATTATCTTTGCATTAGTTATTTGCCTATCATAATATTATACTCTTCTAGCTTCAAGATAAGGAGAAGAGGAAGACCAAGGAGAGAACCGGAGGAAGCTCCTAGACAGGATGTACCAGGGCAAGGTATAGGGGCAGCAGGAAATGCACCGCTGGGTCAGGAACCAAGTAATGCACAGATTTTGGCCACAATGGCCACCGCCATGAATACTATAGCCCAGTTTGTGGTTCAGCAAGGAATAGTAGGTGTTGGCAGAGGTAATCAAGCTGCCAGAGTAGAGGGTAGTGGTACTGCAAAGGGGTAACTTGTATGATAAATTCTTGCACCACAGGGCATACAGTTTTTATGGTGAGCTAGATGACATGAAAGTAGAGATGTGGTTAAGCAAGTTCGAGAAAGTCGCTGCGATACTTGAGTGCAATGATGAAAAAAAGATTACCTATGCTACTTTCTTAATGGAGGGTGACGCCGAGGAGTGGTGGCGCACTATTAGAGAGAAATGGAATGCTGAGAGGGTCCAGCATGTATGGACTGACTTTGTTCGTGAGTTCAGGGATACATATGTATCGGTGGTGGCTCCCGAGAGACATCAAGAAGAATTTATAGCTTTGAGATACGGAAACATGACTATAGACCAGTATGAGGCTACCTTCACTAGACTTTCTCAATATGTGCCAACTTTAGTTTAGCCGGAGGACATGAAGATTCAGAGATTTATCACAGGGTTGAGGAGTGATATTATGCTTAATCTGTCTTCGCAAGATTATCCGAGCTATGCTGCAATAGTCAGGGCCGCATCGAGGCACGAGAAACGTAAGGCAAGTGTGTTAGCTCAGTCTAGTCAGTCAAGTAAACGTCAGTATCAGTCCCAGAGTCAGGGCTACCAGAGGCAGTATCAATAGCCTGTTCAGACGCAGCAGCCTAGGCAGACCCAGAGCTATCCAGGACCAATTCAAGCACAGTCACAGTTGAGACCAGCTCAGAGCCAGCCACAGGGACAGTCTTAGACCCGACCAGTGACTGCTAGATCTCAGTAGGGTAGTTCTGCTACATCCACTTATAGGGCCCCTACAGGAGGTGCTGCTACTAAGAAGAACGTACAGTGTACTCATTGCAACCGCAAAGGCCACACAGAGGCAGAGTGTTAGAATAAATTGGGTCGCTGCGTGGGTTGTGGCAGTGATCAGCATAGAGTTAGAGATTGCCCCAGGTTTAAACAGGGTCAGGGACAGACTTCAGGCCAGGGTGCTCAGACTAGAGCTTCAAGAGCAACTACTGTACCGCGAGGCCAGGCGCGGGTATTTGCACTCGATCAGGAGGAGCTTCCAGAGACGACGGTGGTGGTGGAAGGTACTTTTCTTATTAATAGTCAGTCGGTAGTAGTTTTGATTGACACCGGGGCTACACATTCATTCATTACTCCTGCATGTGCACAATCTACTACATTAAAAGTTGATAAACTGTCATATGTGATTGAAGTAGGTAATCCTATGGATACTAAATTTGTTACAGAGTCTGTGTGTAAAGATTGTAACATTTGCAATGAGGGACACATGTATCCTATTGACTTGATTATCATGCCATTTCGGGACTTTGAAGTTATCTTAGGGATGGATTGGTTGGGACAATATTATGCATGTTTGGATTGTAGAAGGAAAGTTTTAACTTTAGAAGTACCTAATCAACATATTATTAAAGTCACTGGGAGTTGAAAATCTATTGGGACTTGTATCATATCTTCCATTAAAGCTACTAAAATGTTGAGTAAAGGTTATGATGCATATTTAGCTTATTTAATTAATCAGCCCGGAGATAAATTGAAATTGAATGAAGTACCTGTTATAAAGGAGTTTCCAGGGGTATTCCCTGAGGAGTTGCTTGGATTACCACCTGATCGGGAGATTGAGTTTGTGATTGACTTATTGCCGAGGACTAATCCTATTTCGAGAAACCCATATAGAATGGCTCCCCCTGAGTTGCAGGAATTGAAAATCCAGCTAGAGGGCCTACTTGAGAAGGGTTTTATTCAGCTTAGTTCGTCACCTTGGGGTACTCCTGTGTTATTCGTGAAGAAGAAAGACGGGACTCTACGGTTGGGCATTGATTATCAGGGTCTTAATCAGGTGACGGTGAAAAATAAATATCATTTACCTTTGATTGAGGAATTGTTTGATCAGCTGCAGGGCGCTGTTGTATTCTCTAAATTTGATTTGAGGCAGGGTTATTACCAGTTGAGAATTTGGAAAGATGATGTACCCAAAACTGCTTTTAGAACCAGGTACGACCACTATGAGTTTGTTGTATTACCATTTGGCTTGACAAATGCTCCAACTGCCTTTATGGATTTGATGCAGAGGGTGTTTAGACCTTATCTTGATCAGTTTGTGGTAATTTTCATTGATGATATACTGGTCTATTCTAAATCTGAGGCAGAACATGAAGAACACTTGAGGATTGTGCTGCAAACATTGCAAGAACATAAATTGTTTGCTAAATTTAGTAAATGTGAATTCTGGTTGAAATAAGTAGCCTTTTTAGGCCATATCATTTCACAGGAGGGAATATCTGTTGATCCTACGAAAATTGAGGTGGTTATGTCGTGGAAAAGACCCGAGACTATCACGGAAGTCCGTAGTTTCTTGGGATTGGTGGGCTATTATAGGCGATTTGTTAAGAATTTTTCAAAGATTGCAGGGCCATTGACTTCATTAACCCAAAAGAAAACTGTGTTTAATTGAGATGCTAGATGTGAAGCCAGTTTCCAGGAGTTGAAAAAGAGACTTACCACTGCACCTATCCTTGCATTGCCTGAGGGGACTGAAAACTTGGTGATTTACACTGATGTTTCGAAAGAAGGCTTAGGTTGTGTTCTTATGCAAAATGGTAAGGTGATAGCTTATGCCTCTAGGAAATTGAAACCATATGAACTCAATTATCCTACACATGATCTTGAGCTTGCTGCTGTTGTCTTTGCTTTGAATAAATGGCATCATTATTTGTGGGGTAATAAATTTGAAATATTTACTGATCAAAAAAGTTTAAAATATCTATTTTCTCAAAAAGATCTAAATATGAGGCAAAGGCGTTGGCTAGAGTTGTTAAATGATTATAATTGTACCATTAGCTATTTGTCGGGAAAAGCTAACAATGTGGCAGATGCATTGAGTCGAAAAGCCACTGTAGCTAGTTTGATAATCAAGGACTGGGAGATTGTGGAAGAACTGTGTTTGTGGAAACCGAAGGCTTCTAGATCAGGTATTCAATTTGCTAGCCTACAAATCCAGTCTCTATTGCTGTCTAGGATCAAAGAAGCGTAATAGTCAGATCCTCAGTTATTAAAGCTTCTAGAGAAGTCAAAAGGGGAAGAGTCCGACTTCAAGTTGCATGATGGATTACTCAGGTACAGGAATAGAATTTGCATTCCTAGTAATTCGACTGTGAAAGATGAGATTCTTGCTGAGGCTCATGCTTCTAAATACACGATTCATCCCGGTAGCACTAAGATGTACAAGGATTTAAAGCAGAGTTTTTGGTGGAACAACATGAAAAGGGAGATAGCTGATTATGTAGCTAAGTGTTTAACTTGTCAAAAAGTTAAGGCGGAACATCAGAGGCCGGCAGGATTGTTGCAACCATTAGAGATTCCGGTATAGAAATGAGATCAGGTAACTATGGATCTTGTGTCTGATTTGCCAAGATCACCGCAGAGCAATGATTCTGTGTGGGTTGTAGTAGACAGATTGACAAAGACTTCTCATTTTATTGCTGCAAAGAAGACAGATTCTCTTGATAAATTAGCTGAGCTATATGTTGAAAATATTGCGAGATTGCATGGAGTTCTATCTCAGATAGTATTGGACAGGGATCCCATATTTACTTCACAGTTCTGACAGAAACTACAGAAAGCCTTGGGAACTAATCTGAGTTTTAGCACTGCATAACACCCACAGATGGATGGTCAATCAGAGAGGACTATCAGGATACTGGAAGACATGTTGCGAGCTTGCGTTTTGGATTTCGGAAAGAGTTAGGAGAAGTACCTACCTCTAGCGGAGTTTGCTTATAATAACAGTTATCAGGCTACTATTGGTATGGCACCCTACGAGCCAATTTACGGGCGGAAATGTAGGTCTCCGTTGTATTGGGATGAGATAGGTGAAATGAAAACTGTTGATCCAGCTATTCTACCTGAGATGATCAAGATGGTGGATAATATGAAGCTTATAAAGAAAATGATGCTTACAGCACAGAGTCAACAGAAGAATTATGCTGATAGATGCCGACGGGACTTGGTATTTTCAAAGGGTGATCGTGTATCTTGAAAGTCTCTCCACGCAAGGGTTTGATTCGACATGAAAAAAGAGGTAGACTTAGCCCTAGATATGTGGGACCATTTGAAATCATTGAGAAGGTTGGGGATTTGGCTTACAGATTGGCATTACCTCCGAGTTTGGGCAGGATTCATGATATTTTTCATGTGTCACTGTTGAGGAAGTATAATCCTGATCCGTCGCACGTTATTGAGCCAGAACCGTTGGAGATTGATGAGTCTTTAGTTTATGTTGAGAAACCTCTTCGAGTGGTTGACCAGAAGATTCAGGAACTTTGAACTAAAAGTATTCCTATGGTAAAATTTTTTTGGGATCATCACGGAGTTGAGGATATCACTTGGGAGCAAGAAGATCAAATCAGAGAAAAATATCTAGAGCTCTTTGCCGAGTCATGTAAGAATTGCGAGGACGCAATTAGTTTAAGGGGGAGAGGGTGTGACGCCCGAGAATTTCTTCATAAATTCCTTATAACTGTTGCATATCTACTTGAGCATTCTTACGTGCATCATTTTTCTTGCTTAATTACTTTTTCTTGAGGTTACTATTCATAAGATTTTCGACTGTTTTAAAAGTGCAGTTTAATATTTTTTCTAAGTCATGTGACACATAAAAGGAACCGAGAACGTGTCATTTTAGACTTTTGAGCTCGGGAGCATACAAATAGAAAATGTTTTCCGTGACATTTGAATAGTGTTACGTATGTAACAATACTAATTTCAATTAGTTAGCATTAGATTAAAGTTTAAGCTTATTGACCAACCATTTTATGAGGTCTGACTTAGCAAAACTCAACATATAATACCTATATACATAACATAACACAACTCAAACATATATCATCAAAAAACAAAAGCAAAAATTCCCTTTGTGTCCTTGCTCTTGGCCGACCACTTCAAGGAGAAAAGGAGAAAAGGAGAAAAATTTTCTTCATCAATCTTGCATGCTTGACTCTTGGCTTGGTCTAGGGAGGATTTGTGACAACTAGGAGCTCCTACTTCGCATCTTTATCTTCTAAATTGTGAGGGAGTTTCATTTTTGTGAAGTTTAAAGTTATTGCATCTTTGTTGAATTTCTTGATTTGTTGGTTATAGCTCTAATACTTGTTATGAATGCTTAATATGTGTTTATTAGAGCCTATAGAGTAAACTTTTATAACTTGATAACATAATTTATGGTTGAAAGCTTGAATGTAACGAAAGAGATGATAAATAGTGTCTAGAATTAGGGTTTTGAGAAAATTTGCTAATTAGCTTGAATTGAGACTTCAATTAGATGCTCTAGGCCCTAGTTAAGCTAGTTGAGAGGCCACGTGAACTTGAATCACCCAAAACCGAGTTAAATTGTGAAATTTGTTGACTTTAAAAAAGGGGACTTTTTCCGTTGTGCAATCCGGGAACGTTTGGGCTATGGTTTGGATATCCTTGGAGTAAGGAAGCACTTTTGGTGCTTTTGTTACACGAAATTGGAGCTCGGTTAGTATAGTTGTAGTTACAACCCGCTCGGTGCCTTCCCGAGCTTTAACTTCTAAAATGAGTTTTTATGATCTTAATAGGTGTCTTTTGACTTAATTAGGATTATATTATGATTAGTAGGTAGTTTGGAAACCTTGAGACGTGCATAGAAGAAGGAAAGCTTGGTTAAAGAAAGGGGAAAAGTAGTTTTTGGCCATTTTTAATGCATTTGGAACTTCTTGTTGAGTTAACATGTATTATTTTGAATATCTAAAGTATAATTGAGCTATTTGAGTCGCTTGTGGCGAAAAACGTTATGTTGATTACTTCTTTTGAGACCTTAAAGCTATTTCGTGCTTATATGAGCTTATATTGTGCTTTTATGTGAGGGCGGCCTACTTTGTCGACCCTCTTATGTGTTATTTGATATCTTGAATTCTTGTGGACTTGTCTGGGGTTGCACAACCTTTTCGGACATGGTAGCGTCGAGAAACACGGGCGGCGTCGGGCTTGCCGTGCTCCCTTGACTACCATGGTGCCTATTCCCTTTCTCGCTGAGCATACTCCACTACCCCAGATGCGTGGTTCATCTGCTGGGCATGGACCTACCTCAGGAGAAAAGGGTCGTAGGATCGGGATACATCCGGAGTATCCCAACTTGTTGGTGTTTGGGGTTTGCCGGCACTTGCGTGAAGTTCGTGGCTCGTGATTGAAGACTTGAAGTGGAACCGTATCCTTTTTAATGTGGTTAATTACTTGGCTATTTAACCTTGTTGGATTATGTTGTATATATATAATTTCTTGTGTTTGCATATCATATTGCACGCTTGGTATGTTGTATCACGTCCTTCGCTGGACAACATTGTTTCTCACTCCTCATTTGACATGTTTCAGGAGAAGCTGAGGTAGACCCCCATCTAGTAGCAGTAGTTGAAGAGGAGGAAGTGCAAGTTGAGCAGCTTCCGTGACTTTGTGTGATAAGGTGGATCATATGTGCAGTTTGCTTAGAGTTCATGTTAAATGTTGTGTTTTGAGACCTTGGGGTCTTACATATATGTTGGTAGTTGAAATCTTGTATGATAGAGAAAGATGATGGATTTTAGATTACTTCTTCTATTGCATGCTTGGGTGTTTATTATCTTACAAGTAGAACTTAAATTATAATTGTATCTAACTACTTTTAGTTAAAGCCAACTTGCCTCGCATGTTTGTGTGCTTAGGTAGATTGTTGTTGCTCCAAGGCTCGAATGGCCTTGTGATCTTGACTTGGCTTTGGAAATATTGAAAGATAGGTTGTATAACTTGTTGCTTGTAGTTCAAATGTTATATGTAACTATTCACAGGTAATAGTTTAGTCCATGGTACAAAGGAGACTCTGTCCGAGTGACGGGTCCGGACTTGACCTTTAGTGTGGGGTTGGGTTCGGGGCATTACACTTATGCTCTATTATTTCTCAGTTTTAGCTGAATTAGAAGAGTTTTCCATTTTCTATATCCTTCCGATCACTAGCGTTCGTGCTAAAATTTTTGCAATGGCAGGGACTTTGGGGCGGAATGATAGCTGGGTTAGCTTTACAGACGTTTCTACTATTAGTTGTACTTTACAAAACCAATTGGAACAAGGAGGTTAGTGAAATCTCAATTCTGATAGGCATTGCATTATTCACCAAACTATGTGTATTATTGTTGAATTTGTAGTGTCCTGTCCTCCATGCTGATTCTTATGTTGGATACATGTGTATTTTTCGCTTCGTGATCTCCTGAAATTTCCTTTCTCTTTCATTGAGTAGAAAATGGTAGAGCAATAACAATCACAAGATAAACTTAATTTTCAAGGAATAACATATGGCGGTTGTTCAATTCATCTTGATGAATGTTTCTTCTTTGTATGTTCATCGGATGAAGTTGTACGATCTTTGATACGGCTTGGTTTCATCATGATTAATATTATGTCTTACGAGTCATAAAGATGCTGCTGAGTGTTTCTTGATTGTGATTTGAATTTGCAGGTTGAGCAGACGACAGAACGCAAACGGAAGTAGGGAGGGCAGGACGTGGAAATGGATAAATTAGCTAGAGATCAGCTCTCATTTGGCAACAGAGAGCCTTAAATTTCGATTCTTGAGATGTCAGGAAATCGTCTCCTCTATTAAGTCCATTGTACTCTCCATGAATCTTTCTTTCAACTGGCAATTTTGAGCTAATTCGAAAATTGTTGTCCAAGGATGTTTGAATGAAAATTTCTCAACTGATAAAAACTTTTCGATGCAAGATATTTACACATGAATCACGCACTTTTAAATTTTTTAGAGATTACACTGAGGCAGTAAATTTTTTGAACGGGTAAAATGTGAAATTTAAGATTTTGCAAGGAGAATCAATTTGACTTTGAAGAATAATACATCAAATCAACTGTCTCCTCCTTTCTATTATTTCATTTGTTTTTTCTCAATAAAGTTATAAACTAAAGTATCTTCACTTATAATCGGTGACTCATAAACTGAAATTTTTCCACAATCTTCCCACAACTTCTATTCTATGAACAAATGTTGTAAAATTCATTTTAGTTATCTTTGCGTTAGTTTGTGATCTTAAGAAATCATGAAATATTAATTGTAGCACTTGACCATGGATGAAGTGAATAATGATACAATTGATAGAAAAGAACGACCGCAAAATGTTTGTATGATTAAAGTGAGTTATTATTCAAAATAGTAGAGCCCACCATCTTTACTCTCTCTCACCTCAACTCACATCCCATTTCTCTCTTTTTCTCACCTCGGCTGTCATCTCACCTCGATCTCACCTTTTTTCTCACGGAAATGTGCCCAAAAATGGTTGGGACGTTCAAAAAGTCCCAACTGTTTTTAAGAATTTTCTGATTAAAATATAGTGGTATGATATTATTGTGAGTTTATGACAATATTCTAGTAGATACTTGAACGTTGTCCTTAGATCATACATGAAATGAATTATTAGATTTTTCAAAAATTTATCAAAGATCCTTTGATTCTAAGCATAAACGTTTTTCCCCCTCCGTTGTATTGATCGTTTTTTCTTTTCCAAGTTGATTTTTTTTCTTTTTCTTTTCAATTACTAATCTTAATAAAATTACTATTTTATTTTCAGACGTTAAAAAATAAATAGTGTTAACTCTCAGACCCTCTAGGGATTTTACATAGTTAAAGAATATGGTTGGATAATGTTAGAAATTAAGATACCCTTTTTTTTGTCATATAGAAATTAAGAGACTGAAAAATGGCTTTGTCCCAAAGATATTACGAGATAATTTGATTGAATTTCTTGCCTCCATTTTATGATTAATTATGGTATACCTACAAATCACAAGTGATAGATACACGAAAGACATGATATGCCTCCATTTATTGTTACCATAATTATTTAATTTCTATTTAATGCTCTGTCCCAACCCGGTGGAAAGTGGTAGCTGAAATTTTTTCTTTTGTCTTTTTTTTTTCCTTCACAGTGGTAGTTGCCAATTCAGGCTTGAATGAAGACACGTCAAAATAATAAGCGGATCACACAAAATAAAGAAAATATATTCAAACAATGTAAAAATATCCACATTTATTATTCTTAAAAAAATGCGACATCTTGGCACTAAGTCATTTCAGTAGCTGCAACAGGAAAGACAGCTAAAAGAATGGTGGTTGGTGTTTTGTACAGAGACGGTGAAGCTTTGGAGATGTTTGGAACAAGCTTCATTACCAGCATCTTTGTTGGCCATCTTGGTGATGTTGAGCTTTCTGCCATTTCTATCTCCTTTGGCCATACGGTCTTCTTTTAATGAAATTTGGGCTTTTGTGAGGCTCTCCTTTGCATCTGGTATTATGCTATGCTTAGAGGCCTGGTGTATGATGAGCATTATTATTCTTGTTAGCCATCTTGATAATGCAGTTATATTGTGGTTGGTTCGCTTTCAGTTTGGTAAGTATCGTTGTTTGTTAGAATTTACCGGATCTAATACCATCTGATGCTAGTAAAAAATTAAACGCCATGAATTTAAGTTTTTTTCCTGGTTTTTTAATCACATCAATGGATGGGAAACCATGGTATTCATTGGCATCAATGCCGCTACAAGGTAAAAAGTCTTGAGGCTCCTAGCATTTTCGTGTTCATTTTCTCAATTAAACTGTAAATTCGTGTCAGTTCCATGCAAATTTCACATATTTTTTACTTATTCTTCAAACCAAATTTTCTTCCAAGTAAATATTATCTGGTTCATGAATTCTTAGGTGTCTTTTATTACCCTGTAAATTCAGCTGGTCGTCGTGTGATTGTTGGTTAACTCTCTATAAGTGGCCCTTGAAACATAATGGAGGTTAAATGGTTTTGGGTGATAAGGCAGGGTCGTGTGTAATCTTGCGAGGTCTTTTGTTTTACGATTTCGTAAAAGCACAAGGAGTTCGATGCATTTTACCATTTTGGAATACTTCTTATGCGTAATATTGATGCTTGATCCATCTAATTTTTCAGTGTTCCGAGTTTCAAATGAGCTTGGCTTAAGGCATCCAAGAGCCACCAAGTATTATGTTTATGTCACGGTCTTTCAAGCTCTAGTGGCTTTTATATTAATTTGGGTAGCTATTACATTTTTGGTCTCCCTCTTGGATTTGTTCTTGGCTATTCAGCTAACCTGGGAGTGATGGTAAATAACTTTTCTTTTTCTCTATCCTTCGAATTCAACCATACCAAGTGTGTGCATACATTAGATCCGGTAGGAACTCAGAGTTGTTTTCTTGGTCAAATGTATATGTTATGCCCAGAGGCTGGTGTTGTAGATTTAAGCAATAACTACTTAGACTTTTTTTCGTTGACATTTTTAGTTGGGGACTTCCACTGATTGAATATTTTGTTGTTTTCGGAAAACGGGTTGAGGTTGACTGATAAGCCCAAAATATAATTTTATAGTGATCCACTTCAGTTGGGCCTAGGTTCATCTCATAGATATTATTTTCAGTGGTGTGATATGTAAGGTGTAGAGCCTGTTTAATTTATAGGGCAGCTTGCACCAAACAAAAGTTGGAGAGGGAGAGGGAGCCCTTAGCTTAAGCATGCCTACCATAACATGCCGCTAAAGATTTTCTCACAAGGATTATCAAAAGGTTTCTTCATTGTAGCAAATTAAGAATTATAGCTTGGAGTTCAAGTAAGTTTTCTAATCTTGAATTCAACGTGTTCATAATAGTGTTCTATTTTATGATATTAGATCCTGTAAAATCTAACAAGTAATATCAGAGCCACTAATATCAAAAATAGAACCCGTCTAAAGAAATCTTCTTATATGGTTAATGGATTGTTTTCACGTGATTCTTGTGTTGCCGAATTATTGATGGCTAAGCTTTTAAGAATCCTGATAATGAATTTTGTGTGACATTAGTTGTGCCTCAAACATAAAAACTAGAGGTTGTTGCTCAAGTTTAGACCTATAAAAGATTATGATGACAAAGATTTTTGTTGTCCCATAAACGGGTGAATCAAAATAGTTTGAGAAAGTTTTTTAGACGATTCAATTTTATAATCAGAAGCGGTAAGCATAAATCAATCAATTGAGGTAGCTAACTTGGTCATATTACAGTTCGCTATTTGTATTCTTTGTTGCTGTTCATATATTTATGAAGTTTAATTTGGTCTAGTCTGTGAAGAATAAACCATATATATTTGTGTTCGAATCGTTCACATACTCAAGAACTTAACAATCAGGTACTGTTTAGACATATATTATAATGCCATTTATTATTCAAGTCATACAGATAAGTCTAGTTATCCCATCTTTTTCAATCAAGCTCCATACCTTTTGAAACCATGTCAATCCATTATATGGTCATAGATCACTTACTAGTTGCTATTAAGTATTACCTGATGATTGAAGGAGTGATACGTGCGGCATGCATGTATACATAATTATAGTGCATAAAACTTTAGACTATGAAACAAGAATCTTGTTCACCTGATTTAGAAAGAATTTATGGAGTTTCAATATGGATGTCCAGTCCAGATGCAAAAGTTGCTTTTCTTTTCATTTATTCTCATGTCTTTCTGCAAAGTAAATTCCTTGGTTGTTCTGGTATGAAATTCTCTACAATTTTTTTCTATTAATCGAAACTTCACTCCATTATCTGACCAAGGACTTTTAGAACACAAATATTCAAGGTATAAAATTTTCAATGCGGTACGTTTCTTGTTCGATAAATGAAAACTCAGATGCTTAAGTTAATTTTTAAAGAGAGACATAAGAAATCAGAGTATTTTATTTTATTTTACAATTTCTCTTATAAAGACTTCCATTATCTAGTTAAGCCTAGAAGTAGAGTAATTGATATTGCTAGAGCAATGCATAGCCATGCCTTGATACTGGACGATCAGTATAAGTAGCAATTCACAAGTTACTCACTTATTTTTGGTTGGTTTGCACTGATGTACTGTTAGCCATTGTTTATATTCTATGAGATCAATTAAAATTTTTCGAGCTCCAAGGGATATAATTGCTTTTGTCAAATATTATTGATGGCTAACACAAGGTTGCTCCAAAACGTGTCGTCTCTCATGAAAAGTCAATAAAATAATAAGTTAAATCAAAGATGATCCATAAGTTAAATTTATTTAATTTCCTTATCTATGTATACATATTGTGACGCTCGAGAATTTCATCATAATTTCTTAATAACTGTTGCATACTTACTCGAACATTTTTACGTGTATCACTTTTGTTGCTTAATATATATAAAAATATGATTTAATATTTTTCTTAGGTCATATGACACATAATAGGAATCGAGAACTTGCCATTTTAGACTTTTGAGCTCGGAAGCATATAATTAGAAAATGTTTTCCGCGATATTTGAATAGTGTTACGTACGTAACAACCTTGGTTTTGGTTTGGTTAGCATTTGATTAGGGTTTAGCTTAGTTTGACTAGGATTTTAATGACATTTGTCCACAACTAATTGCATATACTCATACATATATATCTTATATACCACACACACGCAATTACTCAACAAAAATAAAGCAAAAAAAACCCATATATCCCCCCAAACCTGTGACCCCTAAAGGAGGAAAAGGAGAAAAATTCTCCAACAATTCTTCGTAGCTTGGCTTCTAGGCTTGGTCTTGAGGAAATCTTGGAGGGCCTAGGACATCTACAACTTGGTTTAATCTTCCAAATTGTGAGGGAGTTGCATTTTCATGAATTTTAAAGTTGATGCATATATATTGAATTTCTTGTATTGTTGAATTTAGTTATTTTTCTTGTTATAAATACTTGTTATATGATCTTTGGAGCCTATAGAACTCTTTTGCATAGCTTGTTATCATATTATATGGTTGATTGTTGAGATTGATTGAAGAAGGTGATGAATAGTGCTCGGAATTAGGGTTTTTAGAAAACTTGTTAATTAGATTGATTTGAGGTTTTAATTAGGTACTTTAGACATTAGTAGAACTAGTCATAGGCTCACGTGGATTTGAATTGCTCAGAAATGTGGTAAAATGCAAATTTGGTAATCTTTAAAAAGGGGATTTTTCCTGAAATGCAATCCAGGTACGTTTGGGCTTTGGTTTAGGTATCTTTGGGATATGGAAGCACTTTTGGTGCTTTCGTTACACGAAATCAGGGTTTGAATAGAGTAGTTGTAGTTAAAGCCCGCTCGGGGCCTTCCCGAGCTTTTGCTTCCAAAATGGGTTTTTATGATCTCAATAGGTGTCTTTCAGCTTAACTAGGAATGTAGTACGATTAGGATATGGTTTGGTAACCTTGAGATGCACTTAGGAGAAGAAAAACTTGGTTAAAGAAAGGGAAAAAGTAGCATTTGACTATTTTTGACGCATATAGAGCTTGTTATTGTGTTGTCATGTATTATATTGATTGTCTGAGGTTTAATTGAGCTATTTGAGTAGATTGTAGGAAAAAAGTTATGTTGAATGCTTCTTTTAAGACTTTAGAGCTATTTCGTGCATATGTTGGCTTATACTGTGTTTATATGTGAGGGTGGCCTACTTTGTCGACCCTCATGCGTGTTATTTGTTATCTTGATTCTTGTGGACTTGTCTTGGGGTTGCGCAACCTTTTCAGACATGGCAGCGTCGAGAAACATGGGCGGCATCGGGCTTGCCTTGCTCCCTCGAATACCATAGTGCCTATTCCCTTTCTCGCTGAGTATACTCCACTACCCCAGAGGTGTGGTTCACCTGCTGGGCATATGGAGCTACCTCAGGAGAAAAGGTTGTAGGATCGGGATACATCCGGAGTATCCCAACTTGATGGTGTAAGGGTTTGTCGGCACTTGCGTGAAGTTTGTGGCTCATGGTTCGAGATTGACAACTTGAAGTGGAACCGTATCTTTTTTAATGTAGTTAATTACTTGCTATTTAATTTTGTTGTTTATATTATACATATATGATTTCTTGTGTTTGCATATCATATTGCACGTCCGGTATGTTGCATCACCTCCCTCACTGAGCAACATTGTTGCTCACTCCTCATTTAAACATGTTTCAGGAGAAGCTGAGGTGAATCCCTAGCTGATAGCAGTAGAGGAAGAAGAAGAAGTACACGTAGATCAGAATCCTTGATTCTTGTGTGATAAGGTTGATCATATGTGCAGTTTGCTTGAAGTTGTTGGTTGTTGTGCTTTTGAGACCTTGTGGTCTTATGTATAGTTGGTGAATGTAATAACTTGTAATCCTATGTGATGGATAATGAAGTTAGATGGCATATAATAATGAATTCTAGTTTACTTTTCTTATTGCATGCTTGGGTGTTTGTTAACTTGATAGAAAACCTTGGTTATAGTTATATCCAACTACTTATAGATAAAAATTAATATTGTCTTGCATGCTTGTGTGCTATAACTAGATTTTGTTGTTCCAAGGCTCGGATGGCCTTGTGATTTTGGGTTGACTATGAATATCTTGGAAGATAGATTGTATGTGTTGTTGAATGTGATTTAAGGATTATAGGTGGTTAATTACAGGTAATAGTTTAGTCCACAATACAGAGGAGACTCTGTCCAAGTGACGGGTCCAGACTTGACTTATAGCGTGGGGTTGGGTTCGGGGCGTTACATTTAGGTAGTATCAGAGCTACTTGAATGCATGAAGCCGGGTTAACTTCCTCGGCATGTGGGTAGAGGTCTATATGTGAAAGTTGAATTATGTGAATATGTGATTGCTTAATTGTCTAAGTACTTGGGTAAGAGACATGCTAGCATAAAAAAGGGAATGGTAAAGCATAATATGATATGAATATGAAAAGCTTAGTGTTTAATGCTGTTAAGTGTTTTATATGTTATCTTATGTGAGTAAAGTGTTTTGAAAACAATGTGCATATTATCTTTGCATTATCTATTTGCCTATTATAATATTATACTTTTCTAGCATTGAGATAAGGAGACGGGGTAGACCAAGGAGAGAGCCGGAGGAAGCTCCTAAACAAGATGTACCTAAGCAAGGTGCAGGGGCAGCAGGAAATGTACCGCAAGGTCAGGAACCGAGTAATACACGGATTTTGGCCACAATGACCACCGCCATGAATACTATAGCTCAGTTTGTGGTTCAGCAGGGTACGACAGGTGTTGGCAGAGGCAATCAGGCTACTAGAGCATAGGGTAGTGGTACTGCTGGAAGTAACTTGTATGATAAATTCCTGTACCACGGGGCATACAGTTTCTATGGTGAGCCAGATGACATGAAAGCTGAGATGTGGTTGAACAAGTTTGAGAAAGTCTCTGCGATACTCAAGTGCAATGATGAGAGAAATATTACTTATGCTGCATTCTTAATGGAGGGTGACGCCGAGGAGTGGTGACGCACTGTTAGAGAGAAATGGGATGCTGAGAGGGTCCAGCATGTGTGGGCTGACTTTGTTTGTGAGTTTCGAGATAAAAATGTATCGGTGGTAGCTCGCGAGTGACATCAGGAGAAATTCATAGCTTTGAGGCAGGGAAATATAGCTATAGATCAGTATGAGGCTACTTTCACTAGACATTCTGATACGTGCTAGCTTTAGTTCAGCCAGAGGACATGAAGATTCAAAGGTTTATCACAGGGTTGAGGAGTGATATTATGCTTAATCTATCTTTGCAGGATTATCCGAGCTATGCTACAGTAGTCAAGGCCGCATCGAGGTACGAGAAACGTAAGGCATATATGTTGGCTTAGTCTAGTCAGTCAAGTAAATGACAGTATCAGTCCTAGAGTCAGGGCTACCAGAGGCAATATCAGCAGCCTGTACAGACGCAGCAGCCTAGGCAGACCCAGAGCTATCCAGGACCAGTTCAGGCACAATCACAGCCAAGACCAGCACAGAGCCAGCCACAGGGACAGTCACAGACCCGACCAATGACTGCTAGATCTCAGCAGGGTAGTTCTGCTACATCTACTTACAGGACTCCTCCAGGAGGTGTTGCTGCCAAGAAGAACCTACAGTGCACTCATTGCAATCGCAAGGGCCACACGGAGGTAGAGTGTTGGAGGAAATTGGGTCGATGCGTGGGTTGTGGCAGTGATCAACATAGAGCTAGAGATTACCCCAAGTTTAAATAGGGTCAAGGGCAGACTTTTGGCCAGGGTGCTCAGACTAGAGCTTCAAGAGCAGCTTCTGTACCGCGAGGCCAGGCATGGGTGTTTGCTCTCGATCAGGAGGAGCTTCCAGACACGACGATGGTGGTAGAAGGTACTTTTCTTATTAATAGTCAGCCGGTAATAGTTTTGATTGACACCGGGGCTACACATTTATTCATTACTCTTGCATGTGCACAATCTACTACTTTAAAAGTTGATAAACTGTCATATGTGATTGAAGTAGGTAATCCTATAGGTATTAAATGTGTTACGGAGTCTGTGTGTAGAAATTGTGATATTTGTGTTGAGGGTCGCATGTATCCTATTGATTTGATTATTATGCCATTTCGGGACTTTGAAGTTATCTTGGGGATGGATTGGTTGGGACGATATTATGCATGTTTGGATTGTAGAAGGAAAGTTTTAACTTTAGATGTACCTGATCAACCTGTTATTAAAGTCATTGGGAGTCGAAAATCTATTGGGACCCGTATCATATATTCTATTAAAGCTACTAAAATGTTGGGTAAAGGTTGTGATGCATATTTAGCTTATCTAATTAATCATCCTGGAGATAAATTGAAAATGAACGAGGTACCTGTTATAAAAGATTTTCCGGGGGTTTTTCCTGAGGAGTTGTCGGGGTTACTACATGACCGAGAGATAGAGTTTGTGATTGATTTATTGCCAGGGACTAATTCTATTTCTAGAACCCCATATAGAATGGCTCCCCCTGAGTTGCAGGAATTGAAAATTCAGCTACGGGGCCTACTTGAAAAGGGATTTATTCAGCCTAGTTCGTCACCTTAGGGTGCTCCTGTGTTATTTGTAAAGAAGAAAGACGGGATGCTGCGATTGTGTATTGATTATTGAGGTCTTAATCAGGTGATGGTGAAAACTAAATATCATTTGCCCTTAATTGAGGAGTTGTTTGATCAGCTGTAGGGTGTTGTTGTATTTTCTAAGTTTGATTTGAGGCAGGGTTATTATCAGTTACGGATTCGTAGAGAAGATGTACCCAAGACTGTATTCAGAACCAGGTACGACCACTATGAGTTTGTTGTATTACCCTTTGGATTGACAAATGCTCCAGTCGCCTTTATGGATTTGATGCAGAGAGTATTTAGACCTTATCTTGATCAGTTTGTTGTGATTTTCATTGATGATATACTGGTCTATTCTAAGTCTGAGGCAGAGCATGAAGAACACTTGAGAATTGTGCTTCGAACCCGGCAAGAACATAAATTGTTTGCCAAATTTAGCAAATGCGAATTCTGGTTGAAACAGGTTACCTTTTTAGGCCATATCATTTCACATGAGGGAATATCTATTGATTTTGCAAAAATTGAGGTGGTGATGACTTGGAAAAGACCCGAGATTATCAAGGAAGTTCGTAGTTTCTTGGGTTTGGCGGGCTATTATAGGCGGTTTGTTAAAGACTTCTAAAAAATTGCAGGGTCATTAGCTTCCTTAACCCAAAAGAAAACTGTATTTAACTGGGATGATAAGTGTGAAGCCAATTTTCAATAATTGAAGAAGAGACTTATCACTGCTCCTATTCTTGCATTGCCTGAGGGAACTGATAATTTGGTGATATACAGTGATGGTTCGAAAGAAGGTTTGGGTTGCGTTCTTATGTAATATGGTAAGGTGATAGCTTATGCCTCTAGAAAATTGAAACCATATGAACTCAATTATCCTACACACGATCTTGAGCTTGCTGTTGTTGTCTTTGCTTTAAAGAAATGGCATCATTACTTGTGGGGTAATCAATTTGAGATATTTACTAATCATAAAAGTCTAAAATTTCTGTTTTCTCAAAAGGATTTGAATATGAGGCAAAGGCGTTGGTTAAAGTTGTTGAATGATTATAATTGCACTATTAGGTACTTGCCAGGAAAAGCTAATACTGTTGCAGATGCATTGAGCCAAAAAGCTGCTGTAGCTAGTTTGATAATCAAGGACTGGGAGTTTGTGGATGAGATGTACTTGTGGAAACCGAAGGCTTCTAGATCAGGTATCCAATTTGCTAGCTTACAAATCCAGTCTGTGATGCCCGAGAACTTCACCGTACATTTATTTACTGTTGCATCTATTATTTGCGCATTTCACTATGCATTGCTTGTTGCTTATGTGGTTACTATTTATCACGCTTTTCAACCACTTAATTAATTCGAATTAGCATTTTTCTTAAATCATATTAATTGTTTTAGGAATGAGAAAAATATGCATTTGAGCTAAAAACGATAGGAGCATCCGTTTAGTTTATGATTTGTTAAAACTAATTAATAGTGTTACGTAACAAAACTATGTGTTTTGATTAGCCATCAATTGAATTGCACTTAGGACTCACTTTAAGCTAGCTTAATTCATATTTTGACCAACATACTCACACTAAAATAAAACATATAGACTTATATATGCTCAACACCTCACACTAAGTTCATAAGTTAGCAAAACACAAAAGAAAAGAGGAAAAGCTGAAAACACTGTAGCAAATCCGAAAATTAGCATAGGAGGAGAATGAGAGATTTTTTCTCAACAAATCTTCAATCCAAGCCAAGCCAAGCTAGGTGCAAGTGGTTTATGGTGTTTACTAGCCTCCTAGGAGCTCCTACACCCAATAGGTGAGGGATTTGCATGCTATTTTTGCATTTTTGAAATGTGACAACTTTCTTGAATTTCTTGTTTTGCTCTTAAATGCTATTGCAATACTCAAATATGCTTATGTATGTTATATATAAGTAGTAGAGACCTAATTTATGCTATTGTTTCATAGTTTAATCGGTTGAAATTGCTCGTTGAATATTTGGCATGAATAATGATGGGAATGCTAGGGTTTTGTGAAATTGGACTTTATAGCTTGAATCAATTATCCTAATAGGTGTTTTAGATGTTAATGAAAGTAGTGTAAAGGCTCCATAACATTTAATTGCTCATAACCTAGCAAAAGAATGAAATAGCCAACTTTTAGAAAGGGGTTTCGGGGTTATCACGAATTCGGGTAAAATTGGCCTTCATTTTTGGTGTTCCTAGGCTAAGTAGACCCTAAATAAGCTTTGCTAGCTCCCATTTGAGTCCCGGTTGAGGTACGTGTAGTACAAAGTCAAAAGAGAGAATTTGGGGCTTTGGGCTAGATGCGGGTAATTGCGTGACTTTGAGGTACTAAGTGGTGTCATTAAGTGTCATTAGGAACGTAGTATAGCTTGGTTGCGTACCTTGAACTTCGTATTACGTTTGTAAGCTAATTAGCCTTGAATTGCAATGGGGATGTTTTGACCAAGTGTGGAATTTGCTCGGTTTGAGTGTTGACATTGTCTTAGGAGGTCATAGAAGCACTTTTGGTATGGTTATGGCATTAGTTGGGTAATTGGTTAACTTAGTTGTAGTATAAATCAACTAAGGGGACGAATGGAGTTTTGTGATTGTTATAGTTTAAACGGGTTTTTTTTTGCATTTAAATGGATCATAATATGGATAGGTTTGCGTGGTGAAAACGGATTTCTATTGTCATAGCTTGTTGGGATGTGATAGCTTGAGAAAGTTAGAGAAAATAATAGTATTCTATTGAGTTTTTGTGACTTTTGCTCAATTGATGGTTTTAGTGTTTCTATTAGGTACCATTAATGCTAGATGGCTTAAATGTTTGCTTAAACCCATTAAAAGATGGCTAGAAGTTGGTTAGAATGACTAGAACATAAAGAGGGATATTTAGGGCAATTGGTTTGTTCTAGTATTTTAGGTGTTGGTAGAACTTCCTTGTGGTTGGTTAGTGACCGTTGAATGCTTGGAATGCTCGTAGTGTCCTCCTGTTGCTTAGAAGATAGATTTTTAGTTGGGTTTACGAAAGGGGCTTTCGGAATAAAGTTGGGTTATTTGCTAAGTTTTGATTGGACTTGATGTGTTAGGTGGTTATGGATAATTATCTAAGATATGGCATTATCCAGAGAATGTTTCATGAACTAAATTGCATAATTGTTTTTCTCCAATTGAAGATTCTAAGTGAATTCTTGTTTATAGTAATTGTATTGTCATAGTTCTAAGTGTTTTCCTTGAGTTTTATATTGAGTTAATTGTAAAGAGAATAAGTATGGATTAATGACTTTATAAATTGATAGTACTATTATGGAATTAAATATGGTTATCTATGCTTAAAATGCTCTTTAAAATTATTGTAGAAATGCTTATATCACGATTTTATTGTTGTTAGTTATATTGTTGGTATATTAGATTACTTGAATGATTACTTGGTTGTATGTTAATTAAGTAAACTATAAGTTAGCTAACCTAGTTGGATAATTAATGAATGTTGTAGTTAAAGAGTAATTGAAACAATGTTTAACTTTATGTTCAAGGTGATTGAGAGTGATTTGAAGCTAATCTTGCATTGTGGAGCTTGATAGAGGTGATGGAGACTTCATCCTTATGTGCATAATAGTTTATTTACTTGTACTTAGATTATGTGCACTTATTGTCTATATATTGTGTGTGAGGGCAACCTACTTCGTTGTCCCTCAATTATGTGTTTATTGATGTATTCTAATGTTATCATTTTGAGTGCATTACATCGTGGTTGCGCAACCATTTGGGCATGGTAGTGTCGTAGAAATCGGGTGGCATCGGGCTTGCCGGTATACCTCGGCTACCATGGTTACCCAGTCACTCTCTTGCTTGGGATGCCGCCCAGGGAGAGTTGGGTCGTAGGATTTCGGGGTACATCCGGAGTACACCCATTTTGGAGTTATAAGGGGATGCCAGCTTATCGATAACAATGTCATTATTACATCGGGATTTCAGTTCGTGACTCGTGGTTCGTGATTGAAGAACAAGTGAATCGTATCATTTTTAATGTGTGGTAACTTGTTGTTTCAATTGTTCTTTGTTTGTAAAATGCTTTATTTGTACTAACTGCTGCATTGTACGTCCCCGGTAGACCTTATCTCTCACTGGGCAATTGTGATTGCTCATACCTCGCTAACATATTTCAGGAGGTACAATTGGAGGAGGAGTTGCCTTAGTTGCTGTGTTATACTTGCGTGAGGTGGATTTATGGTTCTTGCTGTTATGTGGAGATCTTGTTTGCTCTACTTTATGATCTATTTTGTAGCCTAAGTACTTATGTACATGTTTGAGTGATTGTAAGCTAAATGCCAGTTGATTGTAGTAGGAGATATGAACTATGGCATGTGATAACTTATATTTATGCTCTTAGCTTCTTTGCATGCTGGGGAGTGAATGACAGATTGTTTTCAATTTCTAAGAATGCTTAAAGGCTATCATGGAGTGGCATGATAAGCGGTTTTGTAAAGAAGTTAAATTATGAGTGCATGCTTGTGTGTATCTAAACTGTTTCGATGTCTTAAGGCTCGGATGACCTTAAAGTTGAGATCTTTATTTTGGAAATGGCTTTATTGTTGTTCTATAGCTTATTGAATGCTTACAGGATTTCAAAATATCCACGTTATAGGGGAGACTCTGTCTGTTTTTTCCTAAAATTTTGAGACCGGGTTAGAATTGGGTTGAGAATAGCTTGGTTATTAGAGCCTCCGGTCTCGTGAGGGATCGAGGTATTACGCAGTCTCTATTGCTATCTAGGATCAGAGAAGCGCAACAGTCAGATCCTCAGTTATTGAAGCTTCTAAAGAAGTCCAAAGGGGAAGAGTCCAACTTCAAGTTGCATGATAATGGATTACTCAGGTACATGAATAGAATCTGCATTCCTAGTGATTCAACTGTGAAAGATGATATTCTTGCTAAGGCTCATGGTTCTAAATACACAATTCATCCCGGTAGCACTAAGATGTACATGGATTTAAAGCTAAGTTTCTGGTGGAACAACATGAAGAGGGAGATAGCTGATTATGTGGCTAAGTGTTTGACTTGTCAGAAAGTTAAGGCGGAGCATTAGAGACCAGCAGGTTTGTTGCAACCATTAGAGATTCCGGTATGGAAATGGGATCAGGTTACTATGGATCTTGTGTCTGATTTGCCGAGATCACCTCGGGCAATGATTTTGTGTGGGTAGTGGTAGATAGATTGACGAAGACTTCTCATTTTATTGCTGCAAAGAAGACAGATTCCCTTGATAAATTAGCCGAGCTTTATGTTGAAAACATCATGAGATTGCATGGAGTTTCATCTCAGATAGTGTCGCACAGGGATCCTAGGTTTACATCACAGTTCTGGCAGAAACTACAAAAGGCTTTGGGGACTAATCTGAGTTTCAGTACTGTATATCACCCGCAGACGGATGGTTAGTCAGAGAGGACTATCAGGATACTGGAAGATATGTTGTGAGCTTGCGTTCTGGATTTCGGTAAGAGTTGTGAGAAGTATCTACCTCCAGCGGAGTTTGCTTATAATAACAGTTATCAGACTACCATTGGTATGGCACCCTACGAGGCACTTTATGGGCGGAAATTTAGGTCTCCGTTATATTGGGATGAGGTAGGTGAAATGAAAACTGTTAATCCAGCTATTCTACCCGAAATGATCAAGATGGTGGATAATGTGAAGTTTATAAAGAAAAGGATGCTTACAGCACAGAGTCGATAGAAGAATTATGTTGATAGACGCCGACGAGACTTGGTATTTTCAGTAGGTAATCGTGTATTCTTGAAAGTCTCTTGGCGCAAGGGTTTGATTCGATACAGAAATGAAGGTAAACTCAATCCTAGATACGTGGGGCCATTTGAAATCATTGAGAAGGTTGGTGATTTGGCTTATAGATTGGCATTACCTCCGAGTTTAGGTAGGATTCATGATGTTTTCCATGTGTCGCTGTTAAGGAAGTATAATCCTGATCCTTCGCATGTAATTGAGCCAGAACCGTTAGAAATTGATGAGTCTTTGGTATATGTTGAGAAACCTCTTTGAGTGGTTGACATAAAGATTCAGGAACTTCGAACCAAGAGTATTCCTATGGTAAAAGTTCTTTGGGAGCGAGAAGATCAGATAAGAGAAAAATATCAGGAATTGTTTACCGAATCATGTAAGAATTGTGAGGACGCAATTAGTTTAAGGGGGAGAGGGTGTGAGGCTAGAGAATTTCATCATAATTTCTTAATAACTGTTGCATACTTACTTGAGCATACTTACGTGCATCACTTTTCTTGCTTAATTGTTTTATTTTGAGACTACTATTCATAAGATTTTTGACCATCTTAAAAATACGATTTAATATTTTTCTTAGGTCATATGACACATAATAGGAATCGGGAACTTGTCATTTTAGACTTTTGAGCTCAGGAGCATACAATTAGAAAATGTTTTATGCGACATTTGAATAGTATTACGTACGTAACAACCTTCGTTTAGGTTTGGTTAGCATTTCATTAGGGTTTAGCTTAGTTTGACTAGGATGTTAATGGCGTTTAAACACAACTAATTGCATATACTCATACATATATATCTTATATACTACACACAAGCCATTACTCAACAAAAACAAAGCAAAAAATTACCCATATATCCCTTCCAAACCCGTGACCCCTAAAGGAGGAAAAGAAGAAAAATTATCCAACAATTCTTGCTAGCTTAGCTTCTAGGCTTGGTCTTGAGGAAATCTTGGAGTCCCTAGGACATCTACAACTTGGTTTCATCTTCCAAATTGTGAGGGAATTGCATTTTCATGATTTTTAAAGTTGATGCATATATATTGAATTTCTTGTATTGTTGAATTTAGTTATTTTGCTTGTTATAAATGCTTGTTATATGATCTTTGGAGCCTATAGAGCTCTTTTGAATAGCTTGTTATCATATTCTATGGTTGATTGTTGAGATTGATTGAAGAATGTGATGAATAGTGCTCGAAATTAGGGTTTTGAGAAAACTTGTTAATTGGATTGATTTGAGGCTTCAATTAGGTATTTTAGACATTAGTGTAATTAGTCATAGGCTCACGTGGAATTGAATTGCTCGGAAATGTGGTAAAATGCAAATTTGGTAATCTTTAAAAAGGGGATTTTTCCCGAAATGCAATCCGGGCATGTTTGGGCTTTGGTTTAGGTATCCTTGTGGTATGGAAGCACTTTTGGTGCTTTCGTTACACGAAATTGGGGTTCAAAGATAGTAGTTGTAGTTAAAGCCCGCTCGGGGCCTTTCCGAGCTTTTGCTTCCAAAATGGGTTTTTATGATCTCAATAGGTGTCTTTCAGCTTAACTAGGAATGTAGTATGATTAGGATATGGTTTGGTAACCTTGAGATGCACTTAGGAGAAGAAAAACTGGGTTAAAGAAAGGGAAAACGTAGTATTTGGCTATTTTTGACGCATCTAGAGCTTGTTTTTGTGTTGTCATGTATTATATTGAATGTTTAAGGTTTAATTGAGCTACTTGAGTAGATTGTGGGGAAAAAGTTATGTTGAATGCTTCTTTTAAGACTTTAGAGCTATTTCGCGCATATGTTGGCTTATACTATGTTTATACGTGAGGGCGGCCTACTTTGTTGACCCTCTTGCGTGTTATTTGATATCTTGATTCTTGTGGACTTGTCTTGGGGTTGCACAACCTTTTCGGACATGGTATCATCGAGAAACACGGGCAGCATCGGGTTTGCCTTGCTCCCTCGACTACCATGATGCCTATTCCTTTTCTCGCTGAGTTTACTCCACTACCCCAGAGGTGTGGTTCACCTGCTGGGCATATGAAGCTACCTCAGGAGAAAGGGTCGTAGGATCGTGATACATCCGGAGTATCCCAATTTGATGGTGTAAGGGTTTGCCGGCACTTGCGTAAAGTTCGTGGCTCATGGTTCGAGATTGAAGACTTGAAGTGAAACCATATCCTTCTTAATGTGGTTAATTACTTGCTATTTAATCTTGTTGTTTATATTATACATATATGATTTCTTGTGTTTGCATATCATATTGCACGCCCAGGTATGTTGCATCACCTCCCTCGCTGGGCAACATTGTTGTTCACTCCTCATTTAAACATGTTTCAAGAGAATCTGAGGTGAATCCCCAGCTGATAGTAGTAGAGGAAGAAGAAGAAGTACACGTATATCAGAATCCTTGATTCCTGTGTAATAAGGTTGATCATATGTGCAGTTTGCTTGAAGTTGTTGGTTGTTGTGCTTTTGAGAACTTGTGGTCTTATGTATAGTTGGTGAATGTAATAACTTCTAATCTTATGTGATGGATAACGAAGTTAGATGGCATGTAATAATGAATTCTAGTTTACTTTTCTTATTGCATGCTTGGGTGTTTGTTAACTTGATAGAAAACCTTGGTTATAGTTATATCCAACTACTTATATATAAAAATTAATCTTGTCTTGCATGCTTGTGTGCTCTAAGTAGATTTTGTTGTTCCAAGGCTCGGATGGCCTTGTGATTTTGGGTTGACTATGAATACCTTGGAAGATAGATTGTATGTGTTGTTAAATGTGATTTAAGGATTGTAGGTGGTTAATTACAAGTAACAGTTTAGTCCACGGTATAGAGAAAACTATGTCCGAGTGAGGGGTCCGGACTTGACCTATAGCGTGGGGTTGGGTTCGGGGCGTTACACGTATTCTCACAAATGAATATTTTATTTTAATTTTATAAAATAGTTATCACATTCAGAAGTGTCAAACTCAAGTTTTATTTCATAATATGTTCGTGAACATGGTATCCATATGTTTTTAGCTGCCTATACATGACGTTAAAGATCTAATCAAGGCACTAATAAGGTGAAATATAATCTTGTCATCAACATAAAGGTGATTTTGTCCCAGTTAAATAATCTTGTGATTGATGTAGACGGTTGTGCTGAAGCGGACCTCTATACTAATTAACAAATTATTTGATAAGGATCCTGGGATGGTTACTTCTCTAAATTAGTATATGCAGTTGCCTGCCCGAAGGGGATAGTTGTGTGTATTAGTTTGGAGAAGTGGGAGTGGCAGTAAGGGTTATTCTTTTGACTTTAAAAGGATTTGTTTGCCCAAAGGGGATAGATCTCTTTAGAGTTGTCTCACTGTTTCACTTGAGTGGGAGTTCATGTTGTATCTTGCGTGTTCTGCCTGAAGGTGAATATGCAGTGATATACTTGGGCTCTCATGAGGATGTTGCTATTGCAGATTATCACTTTTTAGATACGTTTTCACATTTCTATTGCAATTAACAACATTCTTATGAATGGTTTTTTTTGTTTAACCAATTTTGATTGGCAATATTTATTATCTATGATTATATCACATGGGTGGTACCAATTTCCTTTTTTATTGTAAGGTCTCTATTAAGTAAAGCTAACTTAGACATCCTCCAAGTCGTAAAGTCTTGAAGATTATAAAGCTATTCAATGTTAAGTATTGTTTTATTCAATCTAAAAGTGACATTGACTTTTCCTCAAACATGCATCAAAATCTATATGGTGGAATCATAAAGTATTTTTGTCTTATGTGGATATAAAATTTATTTAGTCTATTTAAGGCATGGATGTATGGCCTATAGTAGTCGAATTCCTTAAATCAAGTATGTTAACTATTCTTAAGAAAGAAGGAAAGAAATTAGCTTATATGGGCCCTTGACTCTTTGGTGGAATAATGATGAGTTGTTATAGCAAATATGTTTTTCCTATGTTTAATTGTTACTTTTCAGCACATATACACTTATTATGCTTAAAATTACTGGATAAATTTTCAGTTATCAAATTGTTTGACGAATGTATTATAATTGGTTTATCGCAAGTATGGGATATCAATGTCACCATGATATTATACTTGCTTGGAGACATTGCTCAAGGTTTGACTTTTATAGTAATTAAGTAAAGCTTAATCGAACAAGTATTATTCTCTTATATTGATTGTATATGATTGGCTTTATGCATTTTTATCCTATTTAAAGTTTGTTATTGTTCACGTCAATCATAATTTTTAAAGCTATTTTGGGGATAGCTCATTATCTATTTGTCTCTGATATGAGTTTGTCAAATGTATATGATGTCAATTATAAGATTGACATATTTAAAATAACATTTTTGAGCAAATTAAAGCTAATGTATGCATGACTCTATTCAAGCTAGTTGGAGGCTATACATGAACAATACTTATATGTGTGATGAAACTTGTCCAATAATGTAAAGATTATCTTTTTGTCCTAGTTGGTATCTTCATAAGACTCTAAAATGGCATTATTGCATCAGATTATTTATTAAGATTTAGAAGATTTCCAATAAGGATTCTAGAACATCTTATTTGTCCTAGTTGGACGTTTTTCTAAGTTAAGTTGGGTGATTTAGCTGAAGTAGGTCATCCAATGTAATTTATGAGATATCAAATAAGGACTCTAGGATGATGTATTTCTTGGAGTTATAGTTCATAATTGCATATCCGAAGGTGGTAATTGCGAGTATTAACTTTTGAGGAGTATAAGTGAATAGTAAATGGGTAAAATAAATTTAATCTTATATAACCTTTTTTGCCTGAAGATATTAGGCAGCTATGACTATTCACTTATGGAGACTCTAGGATATTATGTAACTTGGCTTGAAGGTGTCTGTACGACATGTCAGAGTCTCCAAATGGGACAAGTTTTTGACTAGAATGTTCAAGTTGCAAGTTCATATTACGTGCATCATTCTGTGCTTAATCGTAAAGTTATTGTTTATATTAAAAGTTACTATTATAGCATATCTTACTTGCACTTCAAGTGGTCATGGAAGGTTTATTGCACATAATCATGATTGTCTCCTTCTATGCTTCTATTTTCCACATGTATGTGTAATTGTTCTAAGGTGAATAGATTTTTCATGGAACTTTACTTCTTGATAAATTATTTTTTTAATATAATGACAGTTATATGGAATCAAAGTATTAAGTATATTGCTTTTATGCAATATCTTAAAATGAAGGATTCAGAATGTGGAAATTATTTTGGAAGCATATATGTCAATGCATCCTAGCTTAAGGCTATCAAGTTTTGTAAAGTCAAGTACTTGTCTTATACATATTTCAAGTGTAGGCTTCTATTGTTTGTGAAAGAAAATAAGGCTTGACATTATAGTCCTTAAATTGTCTATTCAAGAGTACACCTGCTACTATCTTTAAGATTTAGTGGATCAATAGTGTTTGGCCTGCATTATGTTATTTTGGTTTTCCATGATAATGGTATTATATGTTAATAAAGCTTCCTAGTAGTATATAGTTTTGCAAGTGTAAACATTACATAAAAGTTTCATTGATGTTTTCATCATAAAAGAACATGTTTCATGTTAGAAGGTTTCACTTGCAATATACAAGTTTAAAGTCATAAAAATATAAAGTTTTAAAGTGACAAGTGAACTTTAAGGTCAGTGGGAGTAACATATTCATAAGGCCATGCTTCAATGTATAGATGTACATGTTTATTGTTAAGGAAGCTCTAAAGTATCATGCCTAAAAGGTAGTTCATGTATACTACAGTTTTAATATGAGCATGACGTATATATCTCATTTAAGAATTAGAGATAAACCAGTGATATATATAGAGGCCATTGCGTTCTACAGAAAAGTCAAGGTTGGAGGTTGATAAAGTCACTTATATGTTTTAAAGGCAATTTTTCGATGCAATTTGTTAAATATTGACATGCTCATATTCTTGAAGTGTCTCTTTATTTAGAGATGAAGTTTATAGAGTTTCTCTTTCATGAGAGCTAAAAGTTCAACACTTTTAAAGTTTAAAGATTACAATCATAATATATTTTCAAAATTGTAATGTCATTAACCAAAGTAGTTGTCATTAAGGGCATGGGTGTTCATTGATTTTGAAATATTTTGTTAGTGGGAGCATGGTTTGCTTTTATTAAAGTGTTGATACGTGATTATTACTCTCATATTCAGTTATTAAAATATTTACAGCTATTTATTTGAGCTAATAGTGATGATTGTGATTCAATCATATTATCATTACCTGCTTAATTATTTATACAACTTGGATATGTTGGTGGGTTATAAAGGCATAAGCTATGGAACTTAATTGCCAACAAGTGTTTAAGGTATAGTTGTGTGCTTGGTATGCTTATGCAAGTGCAAGCAGGTTATACGCTCAGATTATAGTGCATTGAATATTGTAACGCATGCATTTTGGGAACTCATGTTAAAGCTCTGTTAATGCTTCAATTCAAAGGCTTCAGGTTAGAAGCGTAAAGTGTAAGGGTACAGTTTATTTTGAATAATTAATTACAGTATCTTAAAGTTTTGTTCCCATTTTATTTAGTTAGTGATCATTATTTTATGTGTACACAGATAAAGTCGTTGTAAGCTCACACAGGTCTAAAGCTTCATATCTCAAGATATACAGTTAAAGGCTTCATTATTGAAGTGGCTTTGGTTTAGAAGCATTAAAGGGGGTTTGTATACCCCAATAAAGATTAAAGGCTTCTTATGAGGCAAAAGGGGATCTAATCCCATAAAGGGTCTTACAAGACCATAAAGTGGCCAATTATGGTTTGGCATGCTCATCATTATAGTTGGATCATATTTGCCAAAAACCATACTACACTTTACCACACCATGGAATCCATGTCGACAGGGCGTTAGTATTTGTGATCATAGGAGTCCTATGCCGAAAGATGGTGTAACGACTGTTATGGTTTGATATTGATGACTTGTTGGACTGGATTCTGGATTGAGATGTTTATATTTGTGGCCACTAAAGTTGTTTTCAGCCCGAGAGTCATTTTTATAAAATAAAATATTTTCAAAGTGTAAAACCAATTAGTGTTACCCAAGTGGGAGACTATTTGAATTTTTAGTTGTGGGCTTCTACTGATTAAATATTTTGTTGTTTTTGGAAAACGGGTTGAGGTTGACCGGTAAAGCCCAAAACATAATTTTATAGTGATCCACTCCAGTTGGATCTAGGTCCGTCTCATGTATATTATTTTTAGTGGTGTGGTATGTAAGGTGTAGAGTCTATTTAATTTATAGGCAGCTTGATGGGGGGTCCGATAAAGATTTTAGGCTAGGCCCTCTTTTCCAGCCAGAATACTTATAGTCTATAAAAGGCTATTAGGGTTGGTTTGTCCATTGATAGCCACTATACAGAAGTTGGAGAGGGAGAGGGAGAGGGAGCTCCAAGCTTAGGCATGTCTACCATAACATGCCGCTAAAGATTTTCTTGCAGGATTATCAAAAGGTTTTTTCATTATAGTAAATTAAGAATTATGGCTTGGAGTTCAAGTAAGTTTTCTAATATTGAATTCAACATGTTCATAATGGTGTTCCATTTTCTGATATTAGATCCTGTAAAATCAAACATTTTTATCATTTCCATCATTGGCTCTAAATTTTGAAATGGCAAGGACACTGGGGCGGAATGATAGTTGGATTAGCTTTGCAGACATTTGCTATTATTAGTAGTACTTTGCAAAACCAACTGGAACAATTAGGTTATGTCAATACTGACAGGCTTAATTCAGCAAATTATGTGTATTTTAGTTGAATTTGCAATGTCCTACATGCATATATTTTTCATTCTGAGTAACAAATGGTAGGTTGCTGTAAATTGTGAGATGCTTCTAGGGCTTTCACATTAGAAAAATGCTAGCATCCGATTGTATGCTAAAAGGAGGGGTGGGTCCTACAAACATGTGAATCCCACCCATTGTGTCTTAGTCATTGCATTGGACAACCGGATGATAGACTTTTCCTTCACATTAATCCCATGCAAAGAGTTGAACTATTATTTCATCGCAATTGGCATTATGTATTACTAATCATAGAAATTATGTTGATTTTTTATTGTGAAAATAGATTTGCATGTTGAGCAAATGACACACAGCGCATGCGAAAATGGGGAGGACAGGATATAAAAACCGAGAAATTAGCTATACATCAACTCTCATTTAAAAACAGAGAGCCTTAATTTTTTTTAATTTTTAATTTTTTAATTTTTTGTCAAGAGAGCCTTAAATTTAGATTTTTGCAATGTTGTAAAAATTCTCACCACTATTACCCTTCATCATAGTATCCTTTTCATTTGTGCCTTTTTATCTTGTATTTCATTTTCTTTTTTCTCAAGAAAAGTAATAAAGTAATTCATCTTTTTAACATTTATCACATTGTTATATTTGAATATAAAATGTTTCTATAAATTATTTACTGGCACACTCTTCAAATTTTCAACGTTTCTTTTTCTTGAAAGGACTGAAGAGGTTGGTGGAAAAGAAAGAGAAATGGTAAAACTTTCGTGAACCAAACGTACCCCTCTAAGAACATTCTTACATAATCTGGGACAAGCCTATGTATGCATTTTCTTTTAGATTTGGTTGTTTGATTACATATTAATTGGTTAATAAATATTCTTCTCAATTAAATTGGATATTTAATGGACATTCTCATCATATATTTCAACTTTTGTTTGTAATTTCTCTTAAATCTTTAGATATTGTAGCATCAGCAACTTTCATAATAGGAATATTTTTATAACAAAGGGAGATGTTGATAAATCTATAGTCAAGAATAATACATTTTTAATAATAAAAATGCTTCAAAGAAATAGAGATGTACTTCGATCCAAAAGAGAAAAAGAAAAGAAAATCCCCACAAGGGTAGGCCAACAATAAACAAACTATGTTATTTCAAATTTTCTTTTTTACCCATTTTCGCGTCGGGGTAGGGGTTTCAGTTTAGGAAAATTCTACTAACCGTCAGTGGCAATTCTGCCATTCATGATGGGATAGGTAACGTCACAACATTTAGACACGTGGACATGTCAAGCTGCAGTGATGAACAATAGAAATATGCAAAATGTCAAATATATCATCTTCGATAGGAAGAAATGTCCAATATACCATCATGTTTATTTTATAAAATAATACTCACTAAAGACAAAATATAGTGTAAATGACCAAAAAGGGCGACAGGACTGTGCTGAGAAAAAACCATATTGGGCTCAAGCATAAAGACAAGAGAAATGCAAATTACGAAAATGGACATATTACATTTGGGCCTGGGCTTGATAGTTAGTAGAATTAATGGTTTTGATTGGGCTTTGGGTTGGTTGGTTCGTTTGCTCATAAGAAGAAATGTCCATCAAATCTATTACAGACTTATTAAAATTACTCATTAAGATTACAATAGAAACATTATCAAACGCTACTTATCTAACTCAAACTGGAAATAATATATAAATCTCTCTGTCACAGAAACAAGCATCACAACTTATGTCTTCGTTCTCTTCGTCTATGATCTTAAGCCAATTCGATTTGCTGATCACATGTTGTTTGGTGCAACAAGTCGGTCTTTGTCCCTTAAAATATGGATATTCTAGCCATAGCCTATTCAAAATTGATTTCAATTCCATGCGATGCTCTGGTACTGCTCTCCTTATTTCGCTAAGCATCAACATCCATCTTTCCTTGGCTGCATTATCTTGAATGATTATGATGATAGAAAGCACATAATATGCCCCAACGTGTCCAGATTCAGCGGTTTTCGTTAGACATTCAAGTGCAACATCTTGTCTCCTTCCATAAAAATACTCAACCTGCGATCCATTCATACATGGGATATTAAATTTATTCAAACTATATGAAAATATAGACATGTGAAGTGGGCGCTAATTATTTAAAAAAAAAATTAATACTAATATTTTTGTAATGCTTGCCACCTCCTTTTCTATAAAAAGCTTCTAGATTTCCACTATCATAGCAGCTCTCTACGAATGAAACCATTGAATGGCGTGGACTGTTAAACGGGCCCCACGGGATGATTGGAATCTCTTTCATTGTGGCATGTTTGTATACGTTGCTCTCGTCACCAATGTTATTTAACAATTTACAACTATGTAAAAAATTGTTAGGTTAGTAAAGGAGAAAAATAAAGTTCATTCCAACAAAATTGTATTATACCTTGCTTTGGCACGAATAAGATCCATAGCAGAACGTGAACCAACACGGGGGAGAATTTCACTGATTAAGTGATTAGGAATGGTATCAAAGTATAAAGCCATTTTTTTTATGTTTTAAAAATAATGGCCCTTTAAAAATAACTTGGTGAGTTTTCCTATTTATAAATGTTGGAAAAACACAATTGAAAGGGTGTGTCCATTCATATTCTTCATTTTTGTCTTTAATGAATAAACATAATCATTCATGAAATGGTGCTATTTCCTAATACCAATTGAAATGTAACTGCCTTTTTTACTGCAGGCGTCGCATCATTTGATAAAACGATAATGGTAGTTTGATGAAAGTAGAACCGCTAAATTATGTTTGGAAAAAATGGATGAAACTCGTAATGTAAACCATGCCTCCAGTAATCTAAGCATGAAATGCTGTAATATCGATGAAAATGGTTAAATAGTTGATGAAAGAAAAGTAAGACTTAATTCTATTAAATCTTAAGAATTAAAGTTAATTTGAATCATACAACTTTAAAATATAAATTAAAGTTATAGTAATGATAAATAAACATATAGGTCTTTAATAAACTTTAAATATTAATTATACATTCAAGTCTATTGCTTGCCGTTAAATATTAAAAATAATATTATGGTAATAACTCTAAAGTATTTAAAATAAATTATGACATAACCATTATGTATGAGAACTAGAATTGAAAAAGAACTTTTCCTTGTGTTAGTGAGTTTGTAATTATTATTATAATTTTTTTTAGCACATGTCACATACAATAATAGTTGTAAATCTTTAAAATTTATCCTTAATTATGTTATCTGAAATTTTTTGAAGTATAATTAAAATAACTAACAAATCTCTTAAATCCACTATAATCAATAGTAAAATTGAAGTATTTATGCCAAATAATTATAAATCTCAAGTTACGGCATGCAATGGTCTTAAGAATGTAAATTTTAAATAATCTAATTTTTCTTATCTATTTTTATAATAGTTTGTTTAATGTAATTTTTTCATATTTTTATATTTATAATTTGAAAATTCCAATACATATATAAATCTAAAATAATAAAAATAACTATTTTTGTAGGAAATGGAAAAAAACGATGAAAGTCGTAATTTAAATCCTTCTTGCAGTAATTTAGGCATGAATTGTTGTAGATGGAAACAATTAAGTAGTTGATAAAAAATGGTCGTGACAATACTACTTCTCGAAAATCGTATATTGGTCTAGTGGTAATATTAATCGCTAAGCATGCTAGAGGTTGTGAGTTCGCTCCCATTAATCCCCAATTTAAAGTATCTTAGGAAATGGAAAAAATGATGAACTCGTAATTTAAATCCTTATTGCAGTAATTTAGGCATGAACCACAGTAATAGCGATGAAAATGGTTAAGTAGTTGATGAAAACGGGACCTCAATGGTCATCCTAGTTGGTTCGTGGGGTTGTTGTCTAACCAGGCAATCTGGTTTCAACTCTCCATAGTTGATGAGACTTTGCACCTGAGAGGTTGTGTGTAAAAAACGAATAGTGGAAAAAATGGAAATGAAAAAAAAAATAGCAATCATAATTGAAATCGTACTTCTAATTGGCATGACCTTTTTTAATAGTGATAAAAATAATTAAATAGTTGATGAATGCAATAACTACATCTCTCAAAAATCGTATCTAAAAGAAAAAAATTGAAGGAATGTCATGTCTTTGCCAGATTCGAATTTCCTACGTTGTTATATCCGAATGCAATATGTCAAATCCATTCACATGAATTTACCCTGCTCACTAACCCCAAACACAACTACCACAATGCAAAGAAGGGTAATGAATGAAGGATTATATTAATGGGAATTAATGAGGAAGATTTATCCTAGCTGTATAAATTTAATGTGTGTATAGTTGAAATTTGTGTATAAAAGAAAGGGGATGTAGTAGATCGGATGAGTTGAGAGGGAAAAAGAAAAAAGGATTTCGATATATCAGGTTAGTGCTTACGTTGTGTATGCCCATTTTATTTGTTGAAGTACGTTTGAATATCACAACATTTTCCTTGTATCGCTTGGTTAGTGCACTAAGTATATCTTACTGTAATTTACTCATCGTAATACGTAGCTAATCTTCGGACAACCATAGTATTATATGAATGTATATTTTGCATAGAGTGGCTTTACTATTTTGCATGGATCATGTTTTACGTAAAATATTCGCTGCATGTACAGTCCTTCACATTTATAATCGATTATTAGCATAAACTTTTTATAGTAAATAAACAGCAGTATAATTTGTTGTAACTTACGCATCATAACAGGTAGCTAATCTTTCGAAAGCCGTAGTATTATAAAGATAGATAGTGCTTCGATGGATTCCTCTTCTTTTGATGTCAGTTCGTTAAGGAAATAAGATATATTGAACATGACATTCGCATTAGAGGATGAAGCATTTCAATTTTACAACAGTTATGCACGTGCAACTGGTTTTAGCATTAGAAAAGACACAGTGCATAAAGATGAAATAACTAGTCAAACAGTGAATAGGTTATATGTTTGTTATAGAGAGGGTGTCCGAAGAGAAAAATACTTGAAAAGGGAAAATCGACAGAGAGAACATCGAGACTTAACTAGATGTGAGTGTAAGGCCAAGCTTCGCATCAAGATTAACAGAGCAACCGGGCGTTATATGGTCATATTATTTCAGAAGGAGCATACACACGAGTTGGTACCCACATATGCGGTGTCACACCTCTGTTCTCACCGAAAAGTAGATGATGGACATGGAGTTGGAGCCCAGTCAATGACTAGAGCTAGAATACGACCGTGTAGGGTTATGGATCATTATAACTATTTGATTGGCGGGTATCATTCTGTAGGATTCACGAGAAAAGATTTATACAATTACTTGGACCGTGAACGAAGTGAGAAAATTGTTGAAGGGGATGTTAAGGTTGCTATAGGCTATTTGTTGGGGAAATTAGAGGGTGACCCGACGTTCTTTTTTGAGTACACGGTGGATGAGAATAAGCGGTTGGACAAGCTGTTCTGGACAGATAGGCGGTCAAGAGATGAATTTGCGGTATTCGGTGACATATTGATTTTTGATGCCACATACAAAACCAATGCATATCGATTTCCTCTTGTTCTCCTAGCGATGTCCAACAACCACCGAAACATGTGTATTTTCGGGGCTGCACTCATACAAACTGAGACGACGGAGTCTTACATATGGGTGTTGAACACATTTCTCACTGCGATGGATAATAAGATGCCTATATCCATTGTAACTGATGGAGATAGGGCAATGATAGCAGTGATCTCAACCGTTCCCACATGTCTCTCATCGACTGTGCAAGTGGCATCTGCTACGAAATGTAGCCCAGAACGTGAGCCTACAAGATTTCAAAACGATTTTCAATAGATTAATGTCCCTCAGGTGCTCCGTTAATGATTTTGAGGTTGAGTGGAACAAAATGGTCATTGAACATGGTCCAGAGGATAACATTTGGGTAGCATGTGCGTATGATAGGAGGCGTATGTGGGCAGAAGCGTATTTGCGGGGTCATTTATTTGCGGGCGTAAGAAGTACGCAGCATTACAAAGGTATGAATGCGTTTTTTAATAGTTTTCTTGGTCTAAACTGAAGGTTGATTGATTTTGTGAGAGACTACCATAGGGGGTTGGAAAGGTTGCAAGTTAATGTTATCAATAGAGAAGTTCAAACAAATTATACTAGACCAGTGTTAACGACATCCCTAGTGGATTTTGAACGGCATGTTTCCAAAGTTTACATCAGGGAAGTCTTTAAGAAGGTTAGAAAGCATATTTTACAGCAGGCAAATCTATGGAACGAGGAGATTGTTCCCCACACAGCCGATTATCGAACTTACGTGATTGCAGATTACGATAAGAAAAACATGTTGTGCCGCGTTCAATTTAATGGTGCTATCATGGAGGTCCTTTGTGAAGGCAAGAGGATTGAGTCAACGGGAATGCTTTGTAAGCACGTGATATATGTTTTCAAATGCGAAGGTTTAAAAGAGATTCTGGCGTTTTGCATTCACTCCCATTGGACACCAGATATCAGTAAGGATTTCAGGCACAAGAACTTATCGACTGCGGCGCCTGAGGAAGTGGAAATAACCCGTCACAGGTACATCGTCTCAAAATGTTTGGAGTTGGCTTTATATGCAAAGAAATCAAGCCGTGGATATATGGAAATTATAAATAGCATTGGACACCTAATTGCTCGTGCCAAAGAAATCTGGGTGGAAGATATGATTTCATCAGGGCAAGAGTTTGGTCTGTCAGAATCAATTCAAATTGATGTTTTGGATCCGAAGCGAGCGAAGACAAAAGGTTCGAAGGGTAAAGCTCCAGAGCGAAAAAAAAGCAGTTAGGTGATGTCGAAAATGCCGGTTAGTCCATTAATAAATAATAGTTAGCTCCTTTAAATTATTGTTCACAATTTGATAATTTTTTAATAAATTTCTTTTGGTTTGCAGGCTTCCAGGACATCAAGCCAACACATGCCCTAAACAACGAAACGATGGGTCTGATGATGAAAGTGAGGTGCCACAAATTGGATTGGATGATATGTCTAGCCAAGTAGATTTTGTAACTCTCGGGGACTCCTATTTATCATGCTATTCTTACCCAATTCCAAACCCCGGGCACGAAATTTAGGAAAAAACGGACGGAGTTTTCCCTATATATAGGACTATATGAAAACCTGCAAACAACAACATATAACCACTAGACTATAATCCACAACTTCAATCTGTTTCATCCCTATCAGCATGCAAGTCAACTAAACCGAAGAGTAAACAATTGAAGTTATTACAAACCACTAGCACCTAACTATCACCCAAGACTAAAACTTTAATATTACATTTCTTAATATAACACAAATACATATATGACCATAAGGTCTCAAATAGTATACAGGAATATAATGTACACATTCTTCCTTGTTCTACACACTGATAGAGTAGGCAGGCCACACAGGAGGCAATTTCATTTCCAGCTTATAGCACTGATCCTAAAAGGTGTTAGAAACGAGGGTGAGTATACAACATGTATACTCAGTGAGGGAGGTGATGCAGCATACCGAGGCGTGCAATATGATATGCAATCATAAGAAGTCATATATATATAACATAAAACAACAAGATCAAATAGCCAAGTAATTAACCACAATAAAAAGTATACGGTTCCACTTCAAGTCTTCAATCTTGAACCACGGGCCACAAACTTCACACAAGTGTCGGCAAACCCTTACTCTACCAAGTTGGGATACTTCGCATGTATCCCGATCCTACGACCCTTTCTCCTGAGGTAGCTTCATATGCCCAGCAGGTGAACCACGCCTCTGGGGTAGTGGAGTATACTCAGCGAGAAAGGGAATAGGCACCATGGTAGTCAAGGGAGCACGGCAAGCTCGATGCCACCTGTGTTTCTCGACGCTACCATGTCCGAAAAATTTACGCAACCCCGAGTCAAGATCACAAGAGCCAAGTAATATATACATGATAATTTACAAGCAATATAAGCAAGATAACAATATAAACTAAATAACTAACACTTATAGCATAGCATTATCCAACATAATTTATATACAACAGAGAAATGCAAATAAGATACAACTCCCTCACCTTGGGTCTGGCTAAATACGCAAGAAGATAGCTCCGATTTACTCCAAACTTCCACAAATTAGCTCGAATATGCAACCCTAGGGTGTTCATATAAGTTTAGCAATTAACTATATCAATTCCAACTCAACTCTTACTTAACTCAACCCTACAACATTAGAAGCTAGATTTATAATCACTTATTCACACAAGTTCATAACCCACACACAATTAAGCTACAATGTTCACCTTACCATATCATTAGACAACATAAGATATATTAGAAGCATCAAATACCATTAAGTTAAGATCATAAGTTATAAATTCCGATTACTTTTAATTACAATAATCAATAATCATATAACTAGATGAGTTATCCTTATAGTCCTACTCACTTAGCATACAATGTTTATTAGAGTTTGATCTTAACAAAGTACAAGTAATATAAACATTATAACAAGATATAATCATTAAATATGAAAATAACTATACCAACACAAAGGGGTCAATGACCGATGATCACGAAACTTCACGAAATGCTCAAAAATGCCATATAATAACATGTAAAGGCAAGATATACAAGCACCAAAGCTAATTCAAAGGCTAAGCATGAAAACCCCGAGTTTCCCTTTTGTTATCCTAAGTCATTTAACTCCAAACCAAAGGCTAAAGCTCAAGATTCACCAATTAACTATTCTAATCTTCTAGTTACACATTATGACATACTTAGAACCCTTGAAATCATTCATTAACCCGAATTAGCCACAAAAGCCCTGATTACCCCTTTGTGCGTTTGTACTACAAGTATCTTAACCAAAGCTCAACTAAGAGTTAGAAAAGCACATTTAGTCCCTACTTACCCTAAGAACACCAAATATATCAACTTAATTCACCCGGATTTACGTTTGACCCAAAACCTCTTTGTAACACAAGCCATTTTTCTTCCAAACACAAGTTAATGTTCTAGTTAAGCGAGTGGGCTATTCTATACTTTTAATTATCCCTTATGGCACCCCTAGGACCCTAGAAACTACCCAATTACATGCGTTTAGCACAAAAGTCCCAATTTTCCCCTTGTGAGTTTGTACTACAAGTACCCTAACCGGGACTCAACCGAGGTTTAGCAAAGCATATATAGCACCCATATAGCCTAAGAACACTAGATGTAATGGCCAAATTAACCCGGATTTGCATTAACCCCGAAATCCCTTTTTAAAAGTCGCCTATTTCATGTGTTAGCCAATTTTTGAGCAATTCAACGTCATGTGGCTATTAAACTATCTTTATTAATATCTAAGGCACCTACTAGAAGCAATGAATCAAGCCATAACGCACAATTCCATAAAACCCTATAAAAACGTCACTATTCATGCTATACGATTAACGAATGAATTCAACCATTTAAACTACAAAACAATAGCATAAATAAGGTCTCTACTACTTATATACAACATACATAAGCATCTTTAAGCATTACATAAACATTTGATAGCAAATCCATGAATTCAAGAAAAGAGAAACATTTTTCAAACGCAAAAATAGATATGAAATCCCTCACCTATTGCGCGTAGGAGCTTTTAGGAGGCTACTAAACACCCTAAACCACTTGCACCTAGCTTGGCTTGGCTTGGAATGAGGATTTGTTGAGCAAAAATCTCTCCTCCTCCTCCTATACTGATTTTCGGCCCTGCTATAGTGTTTTCAACTTTTGCACTCTTTTTTTTTGTGTTTTTTGAATTATAAAGTGTTATGTGAGTATATATTAAGTTGGGGTTATGTTTGGGTGCATAAGTTGACTACCAAGATGAGTTTAGCTAGCTAGAACCAAGTCCTAATGTGTCATTTAATGATAGCTAATTGAAACACATAGTTTTGTTACGTAATACTATTCCTTAGTTTTAACAAATCATTTCCTAAACGAAGGCACCTAATGCATTTAGCTCAAATGCACATTTTTCTCATTCCTAAAACAATTAATATGATTTATAAAAAATGCTAATTCAAGGTAATTAAGTAGTTGAAAAATAGAATGAATAGTAACCAAAGAAGACAACAAGTAAAGCACAGAAGAAATGCGCAAATAGTGGATGTAACAGTTAATAAGGTGTACGGTGATGTTCTCAGGCGTCACAGATTTGCCAATGGATAATAATGGAAATATGAGTTTTGGAAGTCCAATTCCTGGCTATGAACATGGTGAGTCAAGTGTTGTGGGAAATTTGATTAGAAATACATCGCATAGATTTAGAAATGCGAGCTACATTCTCATACAACAAATATTGGGCGGATCACAACTAGAAAACTCGTCATCAAATTCACTATTTCAACCCCCTTCAAAAAAATTTCAAGCATACTAAGAAAAGGTAATCATACACGTGACAATTGGTACTGTTTCACTATTAATTGTAAGTAATTTTTTTTTTTTGTGTCACTTTGATTGCAAGAAGTTAAAAACAAAATAAAAAACGAAACTTGAACCACATTGGTCCCACAACTTTGCACAAGTACACATTGTTTCTTTTTAACTCCCTTCCTGTACCTTTATCCCTCTCACTTCTCGCCTTTACCCAAATGCAATTTCCTCATTTATGCCTCCTACTTCTACTACTTGTTGTTCTAGTAACTTTAATTTTCTATATTATTTTTGTAACTTTACTTTTATTTTCTTGGTCCATTTTTTTAAGCATGTCAACCCCAACAACGAGCTGCAGCAGCAGAACTTCAAAATATGTGAAGCTTGAGTTGCGTTTATCCAACCTTCAATGCCATTGCACCCAGTGGTGCGATGTTAGGGTTGTGTTCACTAATAAGCCGTCCAAGGGTTTCTTGTACTATAAGTGTCGCAGTTGTGGTTTATTTCAAGGATGGTGTCACCCATATGATGCTTGCTGGATTCCAAGCGGACAACAACTGAATCCGCCTGCAGAGTTTGAGGACGAAGACGATGATGGTAAGGAAGTAACTTTTCCTCTTCCAGTGGATCATAATGGTCAGACGGAGAGGTTGAAGAATATGTTGTGTGGAAGTATTGCCTTCTCTTTGGTAATGGTTGGGGTTGCTTTGTTTATTTTTTTTATTAAGTGAAAATGGGTATGCAAGCGTGAAGGTTATAGATCTCTTTAGGAATCTTTAAGTTTGTTTGTGTTAACTTTTGTGTTTAATGTATGTATGTGTTTATCTAAGTAAGTTGCATTTATGCTAAGGAACCGTTCTTCGTTAATTTATTTGATAATTTTATTGATCTTTCAGGCGAAAGAAAACTACTTCAGTAAATTAATTAATTAAACAAAACACAAGCACTCACATAAGAGATAAACAATAGATATTTAAATATTATTTTATTATATGACATATTATAATATATAAACCTTACAATATTTTATTTTATTTCATATATGACATATATAACATATATCATATATTATATTAAATTATAATAATTCAAAAACATTTCATCTTTAAAATATGATAGGACAATATAGTGCCCTCAAACAGTCATCGGCACAGTGTTGCCAATCACGTCATTCCTTCCTCTACATTAATGCATACCTGCACATCATTAATGATTTCGTATGTGTTAGCACAACCGCAAAAAATAGGTGCCAATAATAATAATACCAAGAAAGATAAGTTCAATATACCAGAAAATCCACCACCAAACGATGGAATCATGGCATCAACCTCGTCCTAGGCCTCCATTCCAACTTCATTTGGTGTTTGGTTTTCTGTTATGCGTTCACCATTGAACAAAAATGTCACAGCATGCCTATCTACATCTTACTTCCAATAGTATTTCTCTATTATTTTGTGCAGCTTAGCCGTACGCCTAATCCTAAACCAAACTCTCTCCCGCCCTATAACGCTCACAATAATGTGAGTCATGAAAAAAGTTTGAACCTCCTCCAAAATAGCCTCACCGGCGGCAGCAACAGAGTTTGCAGACATTATAGATTTAATAGATTATAAGAAATTAATTTTTATATTACTCTAACTATTAAAAGATAATGAACATATAATTGTGTTTGAGATATATATATATATATATATATATATATATATATATATATATATATATATATATATATATATATATATATATATATAAAATATGATGGTGACTCTTCATATTTTTCCATTAATCATATATTTTCCCATGCAGACGAACAAGATTTTGCCACATCATCAACAAATGCATGTAATTATGCCACGTCATCTGAGCATATAATGTTATTTAATTTTTTTTCGATAATACCTTTTCGTATTCGATGCCAATTAATGTTCACCTTTCATATTTTATTGAAATAGTGTAATTTGTGGACAAAAGAAAAAAAAATTAATTTTTGTTTTTTGTTTTTCGCGTGAATAGAATTACGCACATCATTAGGTCATGCAAGGGGTTTTGGCAATGTCATCAACTCATGCATGTCTTTTTTTGGATATATAAATAATAAAATATATAATTTTATTTAATTTCATACAACAGATATTCACGTGTAAGACAAGTAATGGTAATTTTTAAATTTAATACGCAAATGAAAATTTTAAAAAAAATTGAAATAGATGCATAACTGAATTTGATAGGTCATTAACTGTGATACCCCAGACCTATGAGACGGAGCGTGCGCAGCAGATGCCCTGTCCGGTTCCCAACCCCAGAGGTTAGGGCTGAGATATGTCTTTCCACAGAGTCGGCAAGTATAAGTATCGAAACACAAGGTCCAGAGCAGCTGAAATAACTGAAACCAAATGATATATCCGTTAGAACCTGTTCCGTGCGACTCGTGGGACTTGGCTCCCGGCACAGTACCCAAGAGGGAGACCCCAAAACTCTGAGCACGTGACACCTAGCATATAGTGAATAGTATCTATTTACATATATTTATGTGTTAATTTAATTGATTGGTTGAATTTAAGTGTTTATTCTAACTATATATATATATATATATATATATATATATATATATATATATATATGTATATATATATATATATATTTTTTTTAGTAACTTTACTTTTAATATTTCTTTAAGTATGTAATTAGCACTTAATTAAATCATATAAAATATTTAATTTCTTATTTTGTTATTTGTAAAATGTGATATTATTTTCTTATGTCTAATAAATTAGTTTTCATCATTTTAAAATGAGCCGCGAGTCCGAGGTGATTTTTGAAGTACGTTATTTTTTTAAATTTTAAATTTTATTTTCACTATATGTTTATTTTCATGCATACGTTCATAATTTTTATATGCATGGTGTTTCGGGAAGATTGGTAGGAAATTGATTAGTATAACAAATGAATTGTGTTCGGGGTGTAAAATTTGACTATTTTATTTTTCAAAATTTATATTTTTTCTTTATTACTTGCCTTATTATACGTATTTTTTCCATTGGAACTATGTGCATAACATGTCGAGAATGTGAGATATAAAAATATTAGTGTCCTGAATGAATAGTATTACGAAAGAATAGTAACTTTTTGTAGAATTTTTATTTGGGCTTCTAGTGAATTAGCTAGACTTTGGACTTTTATTAGACCCTTAAATATGTTTAATTAGACCCAATTTACTAACCCAACCAATTATTTCCTTAGTCTATTATCTATATAACATAATAAGAGTCAAAACAAAACAAAACAAAAAAAGAGTGCAAAAGCTGAAAATACTGTAGCAAATCCGAACAGCTTTGTGCAGTCAAGGAGGAGAGTTTTAACTCATCAAATCTTCATTCCAAGCCAAGCCAAGCTAGGTTCAAGTAGTTTAGGGTGTCTACTAACCTTTGCCGAGCTCCTACGCGCTTTAGGTAAGGGATTTCATGTATGTTTGTGCATTTTAAAAATGTTGTTCTTTTCTTGAATTCATGGATTTACTATCAAATGTTTATGTAATGCTTAAATATGCTTATGTATGTTGTATATAAGTAGTAGAGACCTTATTTATACTATTGTTTCGTAGTTTAAACGGTTGAATTCGTTCGTTGATCGTATGGCATGAATAGTGACATTTTTCTAGGGTTTTATGGAATTGTGCGATATGGCTTGATTCATTGCTTCTAGTAGGTGCCTTAGATGTTAATAAATATAGTTTAATAGCCACATGATGTTGAATTGCTCAAAAATTGGCTAACACATGAAATAGGAAATTTTTAAAAAGGGGTTTTGGGGTTAATGCAAATTCGGGTTAATTTGGCCATTACATCTAGTGTTCTTAGGCTATATAGGTGCTATATATGCTTTGCTAAACCTCGGTTGAGTCCCGGTTAGGGTACTTGTAGTACAAACTCACAAAGAAAAAATTGGGACTTTTGTGCTAAACGCAGGTAATTGGGTAGTTTCTAGGGTCCTAAGGGTGCCATAAGGGATAATTAAAAGTATGGAATAGCCCGCTCGCTTAACTAGAACATTAACTTGTGTTTGGAAGAAAAATGGCTTGTGCTACAAAGGGGTTTTGGGTCAAACGTAAATCCGGGTGAATTTGGTTGATATATTTGGTGTTCTTAGGGTAAGTAGAGACTAAATGTGCTTTTCTAACTCTTAGTTGAACTTTGGTTAAGATAATTGTAGTACAAACGCACAAACGGGTAATTGAGGCTTTTGTGGCTAATTCAGGTTAATGAATGATTTCAAGGGTTCTAAGTGTGCCATAATGTGTAACTAGAAGATTAGAATAGTTAGTTGGTGAATCTTAAGCCTTAGCCTTCGGTTTGAAGTTAAATGACGTAGGATAACAAAAGGGAAACTCGAGGTTTTCATGGTTAGCATTTGAATTAGCTTTGGGGCTTGTATATCTTGCCTTTACATGTTATTATATGGCATTTGTGAGCATTTCGTGAAGTTTCGTGATCATCGGTCATTGACCCCTTTGTGTTGGTATAGTTATTTTCATATTTAATGCTTATATCCTGTTATAATGTTTATATTACTTGTACTTTGTTAAGATTAAACTCTAATAAACATTGTATGCTAAGTGAGTAGAACTATAAAGATAACTCATCTAGTTATATGATTATTGATTATTGTAATTAAAAGTAATTGTAATTTATAACTTATGATCTTAACTTAATGGTATTTGATGCTTCTAATATATCTTATGTTGTCTAATGATATGGTAAGGTGAACATTGTAGCTTAATTGTGTGTGGGTTATGAACTTGTGTGAATAAGTGATTATAAATCTAGCTTATAATTTTGTAGGGTTGAGTTAAGTAAGAGTTGAGTTGGAATTGATATAGTTAATTGCTAAACTTATATAAACACCCTAGGGTTGCATACTTGAGCTAATTCGGGGAGTTGAAGTAAATCTGAGCTATTCTTTTAGCGTGCTTGGCTTAATTCCAGGTGAGGGAGACTTCAACCTTATATGCATAATAGTTTATTTACTTGTACTTAGATTATGTGCACTTATTGTCCATATATTGGGTGTGAAGGCTACCTACTTTGTTGTCCCTCAATCATTTGTTTATTGATTTATTCTATTGTTATCATTTTGAATGCATTGTACCGTGGTTGCGCAACCATTTGGGCATGGTAGTGTCATGAAGCCGGGTGGCATCGGGCTTGCCCGTCTACCTCGGCTACCATGGTTGCCTAGTCCCTCTCTCGCTTGGGATGCTGTAACGCCCCGATCCCTCACGAGACCGGGACTCCTATTTATCATGCTATTCTCACCCAATTCCAAACCCCGGGCATGAAATTTTTGGAAAAACGGACGGAGTTTCCCTTATATATAGGACTATCTAGAAACCTGCCAACAATCACATACAAGTCTTGGACCACAATCAATCATTCATACAACCTAGTTTACAAGATTCATAAAGCCAACTAGCTCCTTAAGACCATCCGAGCCTTGAAACCCAACAACATATCACACAAGCATACAAAATTAAACCCATTGAAATTCTATCTTTTTAATCCACTTATCATACCACTCTATATTAACAAATAAGCTTTCTTATAATTTGTGTCCAACCAACTAATTAGTTTTCATCGTCCACACAAGCATGCATTCAAAGCGGTAAAGCCTAACTTCAAATATTACATTCCAACTACAAATAACACAAGCTTAAACTTTAAATTACAACACAAACTCCTTTAAGCCTAACAAATACATACAAGACCAAGCTTCAAAGTAGATCATATAACAACAACTTCACACAATTCACATGTAGGCATCCAACCTCAGCGCGATAGGCAACCCGCAACACGACACTCAAGGTAGTTATTCTAACTGCCCCTGTAACATATTAAAATGAGGAATGAGTAACCTAAGTTACTCAGTGAGGGAGGTGCTGCAGCATACCGGGGCGTGCAATATGATATGCAATCACAGGAAGTCATATATAACATAAAACAATAAGATCAATAGTCAAGTAATTAACCACATTAAAAAGGATACGGTTCCACTTCAAGTCTTCGATCTCGAACCACGAGCCACGAACTTTATGCAAGTGCCGGCAAACCCATACACCAACAAGTTGGGATACTCCGGATGTATCCCGATCCTACGACCATTTCTCATGAGGTAGATCCATGCCCAGTAGGTGAACCACGCCTCTGGGGTAGTGGAGTATGCCTCAGCGAGAAGGGAATAGGCACCATGGTAGTCGAGGGAGCACGGCAAGCCCGATGCCGCCCGTGTTTCTCGACACTACCATATCCGATAAGGTTGCTCAATCCCGAGACAAGTCACAAGCATTCAAGATATCAAATAACACATAAGAGGGTCGACAAAGTAGGCCGCCCTCACATATATGCACAATATAGGTTCATAATAGCACGAATTGGCTTTAGAGAATTAAAAGTAGCAATCAACCAAATCTTTCCTCACAATCAACTCAATTAACTTCATTATACTTTGGATAGTCAATACAATACAAATCAACTCAACAACAAGTTCTCAATGCAACAAGAATGGCTAAAAGCTACTTTTCCCCTTTCTTTAACCAAGATTTATTTCTCCTGTGCACGTTCCAAAGTTTCCAAACCACATCCTAATCATACTATATTCTTAATTAAGCCCAAAGACACCTATTAAGATCATAAAAACCCATTTTAGAAGTTAAAGCTCAGGAAGGCCCCGAGCGGGTTTGAACTACAACTATACTAACCGAACCCTATTTTCACGTAACGAAAGCACCAAAAGTGCTTCCTTACCCCAAGGATACCCAAACTATAGCCCAAACGCACCCGGATTGCACAACGAGAAAAGTCCCCTTTTTAAAGTTAACAAATTTTGCATTTTAACTCATTTTCGGGTAATTCAACCCCACGTGAGTCTTTGTCTAGTTTCACTAATGTCTAAAGCACCTAAAGGAAGCCTCAATTCAATCTAATTAACAAATTATATTTAAAAAAAATCCTAAATTTTCGGATTTCACTATTCACTACACTATTCATCATCTCTTTCAATCAATCTATGCATTCTACCATAAAATTTGCTAACAAGTTTTAAAAGTCTACTCTATAGGCTCTAATAAACACATATTAAGCATTTATAACAAGTATTATAGCAATAATCAACAAATCAAAATTTTCAATATATGAACATAAACTTTGATAATTATAAAAATGCAACTCCCTCACCTTGGTAAAGCTAGGAGAAAAAGGAAAATAGCTAGAACCACCTTTGATCTTGGCTAAAATAGAAGGAAAATGAAGAAAATCAATTCTTGCTCAAAAAGAAAAACCATCACGGGTCTGCTTCGTGGTTTGCCATTTCTTTTCTTTTACTTTTGCAATTGTTTGACTTTTGTTTATGTTATAATATCTAAGTACATGTACATATATAATATATATATATATATAAAACAAATGGCCTAGCTTGTTTTCATATTTTTCTCTATGCTGCTGCTAATCTGATTTCTTTTTCTTTCTTGTGCTAAGTTGGCTTGTTTTGTTTATTAGTAATATATGTCAAAGTATATAAGTTAAGTAAATAAAAAGCTAACATAAAAATTGGCTCATTAAAATGCTATTAGCGTATATTTTAGGTAGAAGATCAATTAGAATATTAAAGGTCCAAAAAAAAAATAATAATAATAATAACCTATCACTATTCACTCAAGGATACTAAAAATATTTATTTTTTTCATGCTCGGGACATGAAATGCACATTCTAGCAATGAAGGAATATATTAAATACAATATTATTCAGGGGAAAAAATATCAAATTTGAAAAAAAATAAAACAGTTTAAAATTTTACCCGGGCTCAAGTTAAACCTAAAATTAAAACACATAAAAGCAAATAAGACCAAACAAAGACAATTAAGTCAAATACGCACATAAAATAATTAAATATAATAAATTAAAAGTCTCTCTAGGCTCGAGCAGTTTGCATCAATTAAATATAAATAAATAATAAACATAAGATAATCATTTATAACAAGTCTTTTCAATCCAATTTAAATAATTATAATTAACATTGAAAATAATCCAACTTGTTCGGGTCCGGGAAACATAAATAAATATAATTATTAAAATAATAAACTAGCTCATTCAGATCCTAGCTCGGGCTTCCCGTTCGAACAGTAAGATAAATTAATTTAAAGACATGTAAAACAATTTTAAGTAATTAAAATAATAGAATAAGTGTCCCGGCAAATCATCTAAATATAACTTAAATAAATACAAATAATGAAAGTAATAAATTAATGACTTTATGTAAATTAATTAAATATAATTTAAATAAATACAAATGGTGATAATAATAAAAATAATTATTCCCGGGTTCGAGGCTTCACATTCAATTAGTGAAATTAAATCATTTTAAATTGTTAGTAAAATAAATTTTAATAAATAAAATAATAAAATAATTATTTCGGGAAAGCCACTTAAATATAATTTAAGTGAATGCAACAATTATCGTGGCACGTTTTTTAAGAATAGTGCAATTTAATAAAATAAATATATGCAAATTAATAAAATATCTATATGCTAGGTCTGGGTCTCACATTCTCTCCTCCTAACAAAAATTGCGTCCTCGCAATTTCTTAGACTTAAAAGAACCTCTCGATGACTGCAGCAATTCTCGTCGAACTTGAAGTTAAGAAGTGTAACATCCAAGAAGTCTAACAAGAATATACACCATACTACCACCAAGAAATCCAGCTAGAATATTAGTGATCCCCACAGTTGAAATCCTAGCAAGGTAGCCAGATAAAGGCTCCTATGAAAATATCATATAGAAGCCCAAATAGAAATATCATACGAGAAGATCTTTTAGTAATACCGAGAGAATACCATAAGGAATTCCATATTTAAATACCAAAGACGGAGTTGAATAGAAATCCCAATAGTAATTCTTGTTTACAGAAAAGATAATACCAAGAAATACCCAGATAATACTGAGAAATGCCCAATAATAATACCGATGTGATGCCATATGTGAAATCCCAAATAAGGACCCAAATAAGAATCCATGTCAGGGATGCTGTCTAATACCTTTGAATATAAACTTTCTTAGATAGAAATACCCGATAAGAAGTTCATATATGATACCAAATAAAGATTCCATCCGAGATTCCCAAGCAATACTATTGATGGAAATGCCACTAAAATCCACTGTCAACAGTTAACCTCCAACAAGAATATTGCCAAAGTGAATACCTCTCAAGAAGTCCAACTGTATAGTATATAAGATCTCTCTCTGATGTCTGACTAACTGCCCCCTCTTCTGATTAGTTTACATCTCTAGTAGGTTTGCTACCGGCCATCGTGCAATAGAGGGGAGAGACCACTTACCAGTTCAAAGGGTAATATGTATGCATGCAGTCAAAATCATATAAAATATACATGTATTAACGCATGCTCAACTTATTGAATTTAATGCTCACGTAACAGGTATTTATCACATAGGCATAGTTAGCTTCTGAAACAATTATGTATCTATTAGTTAGACTAAGATGTATTGTCACCTACCTTTACCTAACAAGTTATCTGAACACAAACGATAGTTTTTTTTTCATGAAATTAAATCACACATGTTACTATTAATAAACAAGATAAATATTTCTCTGAGAATCAGCTAAATGCACACATAATCTCATATTGGCTTATATCACCCCTTTCTTTTTCACGTACTGTACTATTAAATCACATAGATGTACACATAGCCACATAACTACATATAGTGCACATCTTTCACATTTCATACAAGTTTGACACATAAGTACACATTTTCATTCAAAACCTACCAGTCCCACATTCATGCACATACATTCAAGATTAACTATTCTAGCATGTAAATCTAATTTGAATGTTATACTTCATTCACTATCGTACTAGTAGAAGTAGTGATATAATATAAGTAATCATATAACACATATAGACAAAACATTTACACTCAAATTATATTACTCACATAATCACATATGATGTACTAAGCTTACAAGACAATTTAGACATGTCATAAACACACATATTCATGTAATAGACCTTTCGCATTTTGCTTCCATGCTAGCATGTTATTCACTTAGACAAGCATGATCATATAATCACACAAGGTCACTTAAACTACAACCTGGACACAAGTACATAAATTAATTATTAATATACGGCTTCTCACATTCTGAGCATACAAGACATTCATATACCTAGCACACAAATCACATATATTAAATCTCTATCCACGTAACATGCTTTACAAGCATACAATTCGAGGGCACTACCCAAAAGGCCGAAGACCCTTTCCCGGCTGAGAGCTATCTAAGCTCTAATACCACCTTTGTAATGCCCCGATCCCTCACGAGACCGGGACTCCTATTTATCATGCTATTCTCACCCAATTTCAAACCCCGGACACGAAATTTTAGGAAAAACGGACGGAGTTTTTCCTATATATAGGACTATCTAGAAACTTGCCAACAATCACATACAAGTCTTGGACCACAATCAACCATTCATACAACCTAGTTTACAAGATTCATAAAGCCAACTAGCTCCTCAAGACCATTCGAGCCTTGAAACCCAACAACATATCACACAAGCATACAAAATTAAACCCATTGAAATTCTATCTTTTTAATCCACTTATCATACCACTCTATATTAATAAATAAGCTTTCTTATAATTTGTGTCCAACCAACTAATTAGTTTTCATCGTCCACACAAGCATGCATTCAAAGCGGTAAAGCCTAACTTCAAATATTACATCCCAACTACAAATAACACGAGCTTAAACTTTAAATTACAACACAAACTCCTTCAAGCCTAACAAATACATACAAGGCCAAGCTTCAAAGTAGATCATATAATAGAAACTTCATACAATTCACATGTAGGCATCCAACCTCAGCATGATAGGCAACCCGTAACACGGCACTCAAGGTAGTTATTCTAACTGCCCCTGTAACATATTAAAATGAGGAATGAGTAACCTAAGTTACTCAGTGAGGGAGGTGATGCAGCATACCGGGGCGTGCAATATGATATGCAATCACAGGAAGTCATATATAACATAAAACAATAAGATCAATAGTCAAGTAATTAACCACATTAAAAAGGATACGGTTCCACTTCAAGTCTTCGATCTCGAACCACGAGCCACAAACTTTACGCAAGTGCCGGCAATCCCATACACCAACAAGTTGAGATACTCCGGATGTATCCCGATCCTACGACCCTTTCTTCTGAGGTAGGTCTATGCCCAGCAGGTGAACCACGCCTCTGGGGTAGTGGAGTATACCTCGGCGAGAAGGGAATAGGCACCATGGTAGTCGAGGGAGCACGGCAAGCCCGATGCCACCCGTGTTTCTTGACGCTACTATGTCCGATAAGGTTGCACAACCCCGAGACAAGTCACAAGCATTCAAGATATCAAATAACACATAAGAAGGTCGACAAAGTAGGCCGCCCTCATATATATACACAATATAGGTTCACAATAGCACGAATTGGCTTTAGAGAATTAAAAGTAGCAATCAACCAAATCTTTCCTCACAATCAACTCAATTAACTTCATTATACTTTGGATAGTCAATACAATACAAATCAACTCAACAACAAGTTCTCAATGCAACAAGAATGGCTAAAAACTACTTTTTCCCTTTCTTTAACCAAGATTTCTTTCTCCTATGCACGTTCCAAAGTTTCCAAACCACATCCTAATCATACTATATTCTTAATTAAGCCCAAAGACACTTATTAAGATCATAAAAATCAATTTTAGAAGTTAAAGCTTGGGAAGGCCCCGAGCGGGTTTGAACTACAACTATACTAACTGAACCCCATTTTCACGTAATGAAAGCACCAAAAGTGCTTCCTTACCCCAAGGATACCCAAACCATAGCCCAAACGCACCTGGATTCCACAACGAGAAAAGTCCCCTTTTTAAAGTTAACAAATTTTGCATTTTAACTCATTTTCGGGTAATTCAACCCCACGTGAGTCTTTGTCTAGTTTCACTAATGTCTAAAGCACCTAAAGGAAGCCTCAAGTCAATCTAATTAACAAATTATATAAAAAAAAATCCTAAATTTTTGGATTTCACTATTCACTGCACTATTCATCATCCCTTTCAATCAATCTATGCATTCTACCATAAAATTTGCTAACAAGCTTTAAAAATCTACTCTATAGGCTCTACTAAACACATATTAAGCATTTATAACAAGTATTATAGCAATAATCAACAAATCAAAATTTTCAATATATGAACATAAACTTTGATAATTATAAAAATGCAACTCCCTCACCTTGGTAAAGCTAGGAGAAAAAGGAAAATAGCTAGAACCACCTTTGATCTTGGCTAAAATAGAAGGAAAATGAAGAAAATCAATTCTTGCTCAAAAAGAAAAACCCTCAGGGGTCTGTATCCTGGTTTGCCATTTCTTTTCTTTTACTTTTGCAATTGTTTGACTTTTGTTTATGTTATAATATCTAAGTACATGTACATATGTAATATATATATATATAACAAATGGCCTAGCTTTTTTCACGTTTTTCTCTATGCTGCTGCTAATCTGATTTCTTTTTCTTTCTTTTGCTAAGTTGGCTTGTTTTGTTTATTAGTAATATATGTCTAAGTATATAAGTTAAGTAAATAAATAGCTAACATAAAAATTGGCTCATTAAAATGCTATTAGCTTATATTTTAGGTAGAAGATCAATTAGAATATTAAAGGTCCAAAAATAATAATAATAATAATAATAATAACCTATCACTATTCACTCGGGGACACTAAAAATATTTATTTTTCTCACGCTCGGGACATGAAATGCACATTCTAGCAATGAACGAATATATTAAATACAATATTATTCAGGGGAAAAAAATATCAAATTTGAAAAAAAATAAAACAGTTTAAAATTTTACCCGGGCTCAAGTTAAACCTAAAATTAAAACACATAAAAGCAAATAAGACCAAACAAAGACAATTAAGTCAAATACGCACACAGAATAATTAAATATAATAAATTAAAAGTCTCTTTAGGCTCAAGCAGTTTGCATCAATTAAATATAAATAAATAATAAACATAAGATAATCATTTATAACAAGTCTTTTCAATCCAATTTAAATAATTATAATAAATATTGAAAATAATCCAACTTGTTCGGGTCTGGGAAACATAAATAAATATAATTATTAACATAATAAACTAGCTCATTCAGATCCGAGCTCAGGCTTCCCGTTCGAACAGTAAGATAAATTAATTTAAAGACGTGTAAAATAATTTTAAGTAATTAAAATAATAGAATAAGTGTCCCGGCAAATCATTTAAATATAACTTAAATAAATACAAATAATAAAAGTAATAAATTAATGACTTTATGTAAATCAATTAAATATAATTTAAATAAATACAAATGGTGATAATAATAAAAATAATTATTCCCGGGTTCGAGGCTTCACATTCAAATAGTGAAATTAAATCATTTTAAATTGTTAGTAAAATAAATTTTAATAAATAAAATAATAAAATAATTATTTCGGGAAAGCCACTTAAATATAATTTAAGTGAATGCAACAGTTATCGTGGCACGTTTTTCAAGAATAGTGCAATTTAATAAAATAAATATATGCAAATTAATAAAATGTCTATATGCTAGGTCTGAGTCGTTACAGATGCCGCCCATGGAGAGTTGGGTCGTAGGATTTCGGGGTACATCCGGAGTACACCCACTGGAGTGATTAGGGCCGGCATATTGATCGTGGTTCGTGATTGAAGAACAAAGTGAATCGTATCTTTTTTAATGTGTGGTAACTTGTTGTTTCAATTGTTCTTTCATTGTAAAATGCTTTATTTGTATTAGCTACTGCATTGCATGCCCCGGTAGACTTTATCCCCCATAGAGCAGTTGTGATTGATCATACCTCGCTAAACATGTTTCAAGTGGCGCAGTTGGAGGAATGACCTTGGTTGCTTTGTGCTATTGTTTGAGATTGGAGTGTTTGCCTGCTAAATTGTGGAAGATTTTGTTTGTATTATGTCTTGTTCTATTTTGTGCCTATAGGTTTGTATATATTTGGAGTTGTTGAAGAATTGTAATAGCTAGGTTAATGTATGGCTTGAATGGTGGATTGTAATAATTTATCCTTACTTTTCTTTATGTTGCTTGCTTGTGTATTAATGAAAGTTAACAGTTGTTTGGCTTTAGTTCATAAGAAAGTCTAATGGTTAATATAGAGTGGTATAATAAGCGGATTAAAAGAGACAAGTTTTTAAGGATTGTTAAATGCATGCTTGGGTGTGTTTTCTATGTCTTGCTTAAGGCCCGATCGACCTTGAAGTTGGGATAGTTAAAGCTGGAGTTGTTGGAGTTAGAGTTTAGTTGTATTGTGGCTTATATTATGTTTATAGGTTTCCAAAATGTCCACGGTACAGGGGAGACTTTGTCCGTTTTTCTTAAAATCTGTGTCCGAGTTTGGGATCGGATTGAGATTAGAAAGATCGATAGAAGTCTCGGTCCCGTGCGGGATCGAGGTGCTACATTAACTCTGTTGGAATCCAAACGCATACCCAGTATCCCAATGGAAAGGGTCATAATGTCCAAATTGAACCTTTTTATTTTGAGCGTGTACCAAGATGCAAAAAGTACAAAATCTCAGACAAAAAGTACACCTAATTCCTTCGAGATAGCTGCAATTGTCAACACTATGATGTCTGACGAACCAACGGAATTGCGCCACGTCATATGCGTATTCAATTGTTTCCAGTAATCGAAAAAGTAAATATTTTCACAATCCACAGCCGTCACATCATCTATGACACCTTTTGCAACCTACACACGCTTCCATTTTTTTTTTGCTAGCTTGGCTACACACGCTTCTATAAATCCCGCCCAAAAATTTACTCTCTCTCTCTCTCTCCTTTTCACTTCCATTAATCCCGCCTAAAATTGAATGCACTAGAAAATATCCAATTTAGTCCTTCCTTTGCTATACCATTAGCATTTTTTTTAATGGCAAATGTTTGACCTTAATAAAACATATAATTCAACTTTAATAGTGTCACGCACGAACTCAAAATTCCATACACGCAAGTACTTACGTACAAAGTGTAACAAAATTTTCAACTTGAAACTCTAAAATTCCCAAAGTGTTTGGGGAAATACTTACTATACATATTTTTGTGATCTTTAAATAAAATCCGTACTTTTAGGTAAAAAATAAAAAGGAAAAAGAAGATTATTTAAAACTGGTGAAACTTGTATTTTTTTCTAGATGAGAAGTGAATATTTTCCATAAACTCCAGAAGAAAATAATATTTTGTGCAAAGTTCAGGGACTAGTTTGACTTTTTTCCTTTTATCTAACTTCGAATATGGGAACCCCTTCGAATATTCAAGTATTCTCACCTCTTTCACCCTTCTCTTATTCTCTGTTCCCTCTAACCCTCATACATCGAAGAACACAACACAGATCGAGCTCAAGTGGAGAGAATGAGGCAAATTGAGAAAATGTGATTATTTAATATTTAATTTTCTTTTAATTTAACTCATATAGCTATAGCATTTTTTTAACCTTGTAATTGTGTGCATATTTCGTTGCTTCGTTTGTGTAACTTACCAGTTAGCTCATTTGTTTCATTTACCTGTGATCGTAGTATATGATTTATTTGTGACAATTTCCCATTTTAGGATGAACTACCGCCAGTGGAGGGTAAGAGTTGCATCCAACTTTGACAATACACCATATTCACGAGGCAAGGTATGATTTAGATATGGTTTTATAATTGATTTCTGGCTATATAAAGGTATTAGTAACATTTTTTTTCATTCTGAAGTGCATAGAGAAAGAAATGGCTCGGATGAAAGCAGATATTGAGTACTTGAAAGCAAAAATGCTCCAACTGAAATCAGAAATGCATACTGGACAAACAACTTGGAATGATATGTCAACGATGTTGAAACAATTGGTGGGCCGTGAAAACTCCCACATGAATGTCAATCCGCATAATGAAACGGGAGGAACAAAAGGTCATTTTGGGGTGGGAGATGTTGGTGCGGAAATAGAGATTGAGGACGATGTTGGTGAAGATGTATGCCGTGATTTACATCGCAAAGAGATTGATACCGTGCATTTGGAGGGTAGTGCATCCATAAACTCTCCAGAATTCAAGAACCAACATTGTGTACGCCTGACTGTACCATCATGTTCAAAGATACTATTTGCATCTCACAAGCTAGGCTGCAACACATCTAAGCTGAAAGAGTCGAGCGTAGTAGTGTTGAGTAGCGACACCATTAACACTTTCCCATCACACCGAACACCGACTATAGATTGCAACATGCTCGTAGACAATGAATTACTCGAAGATTTTTTGTTTTCAACTGAAAGGGACTCTAGGTTTCTCTGTTGTTTGTATTTCTATATGTTGTTTAAAGTTTCAATATACTTTATAATATTAATCTTAGTAGCATGTATGCTGTAGGGAAATGATTGTTCACATGGGGGATTACTACATAAGACGAGAAAATATGCGTTGCCTCATGCCGGACACTGAAATACGCTCTTGCATGAGTCTTTAAGAATGTAACATAATGTATATTTTGAAAGAGATACGTGTTATGATTCTTTGCTTCCATCAACAAATTATAGACTGCTTTGCAGCGAAGATGACCTGGGATGCACAGATCAATGACATTGCGATGCCGAATTGGTATCTTCCTGCAAAATTTTTGGTAAGTTTTGAAAGATGGAGCTGACAATTTGTAATACTACGGTAACATTTGGAACCTAAAAGATAGTTGAATTGCCAACACATTATTTCTTCTGTATTGCAGCAGCATATCTTGGTTGGAAATAATGGAAAGTCGATGAGGGTTGCACAATGTATCCGACGCTATTGGGGTATATCTGGCTTCACGGGCGCATTGGGGGATTGCAAAAAAGTAATTAACCATCTAATTGTTTGTTTTTTTATAAAAAATTCTGAAGTGCATTGCAGATATTAATGAGCATTATTTTGATAGTTAAAGGTTTGGTTAATTGGGAACTAACTCTCTAAATATTATGCAGATGTTTTTACCCATTAGTATCATGAATGAACACTGGTACTTGTGTGTAATCGACTTCACCACTAGTGAGATATTGTTGTACGACACTGCTATGATTGGTGGTCATGGGGTTGTGATTCACCAACTGAACACACTGGTAATCAACTCGTTATCGAATTTATACGGGTCACTTTAAATGTCCTAATTTTAATTTTACTTGCCTGGTATTTGTTTGTAGGTTAAATACCTGGACAACTTATTTGAGGCCGCTGATTCCGCTACATACAGTGGCATGAGGAAGATTACCATTTTTTCAGTGCGCAGACCTGATTGGGTTCCAACTCAAGCAGGTATATACGATGGTGGCCTATACGTATGCCTAATGATGGAAAACCCTAGCAATGTGGACTCATTCTTGCTGACGGAGTCGGTGGATAAACGTAAACAGTTTGCATTCGATATGTGGAGACATTGGTCAAACTTGATCAACCAGTACCCAACATGAAATTGCCCCTATGATGCTGATTAGTTGTGTGGTGTTCTTGATGTAGGGCGTGTTATGCTTCATGAACTATGATTTCTTTTTGTTTGTTCTTTTGATTTTTTGTTGAACTTCATGATGCAATATGTATGTTTTTGGCTAAATGTTATTTCTTTCCCGTTGATACGTATTAAGTATGGCACGATACTATAATCTAATATAATATATGAAATTTACTGTTTTTTTTACTTCTTCATTTCAAATATAAAATTATGGCTCTACTTGAAACAATATGAAGTTAGGACTTATTTGTTAAAATAAATTGTTATTTTGGTCACAATTCACTACTGTGTTTTAAACTAATTTGATTTAACAATCATATTTCCAAAAAATAAAATTTCTTTATGGTGCACCAATAATGAATCAACAGGAATTCTGGACTTCTTTCAATTATATACTTATATGAAGTTATAAAACAATATCATTTTTTCTATATAATGGTGATTATATAGGTGTCCATAAATGTAATAAAGATACTTGAATTGCTCACTTGATATCAATTTTTTATTTTTATGGTTTTTAAAAGATGGTCATTGGAGTATTTTCAAGAATTTATTTTTAAACCCATAACTAATGCTAATTGTAGAAGATATTATTAGTGTAACCTTCATTAGCTTCTTTCTTAACAACCAGAATTCCATTTGTCACAATTATGCAACCAACTTAACAAACAGGAATTTAATCACATCACAAAATTACAAAGAAAAGAAACCTTCATTAGCTTATTTCTTAAATCATATCACATTTTCATGTTTTATATATCTTCACCCTCTCCCCAAATATTTCCTTCTCATTTACCTAAACTCTTTTGTAACCATATAAATTGCCACTGAGATAAGAGATAATACGACTTCAAATTTGAACAACCCTAGCCATTAAGAGGATTTCGAGTGTTGGATGCATGACGCCATAATTTGAATGCCAATTGTTTGTGCTGCTCGACTGATCCCTCATCATTGAACCCACGGTCGTAACCCGGAGTCTCCATCATCAAACATACATACACACCACAATCAAAACCGTTATTTTGTGTCGGCACCCATGTAGGATAGGTTGCTTTGAAATCATTCAAACTCTTCATCTTTCTATATGTTGCGCCTTCTATGTCCTTCAACAACCCATCCATGTAACGAAGCTGTCATTGAGAGAAAGTCAATTAACAAAATGATAAACTATATAAAATAGGATTTTTGGACAATAAGAAGCTAAAGAATGGCATGTACTAGCTCTTTCACTCGATTGCTTACTTTTCTCCTTGACTTGGCTATGTTATGAGTGTTGCATATTTTCACTGAATAGCTATCAAAGTCAATAAGGCACAACAGCCAGTGTTCTTCCTCATGATTACGAGGAATAAATACCTACAATATCACATAAAGAACTTCAATGTTCACATGAACAATGACTATAACGAAACAAAGAAGGTACATACTTACCTCCTTACATTCTGCCAATTTTCCAGTAAATCTTTTAGGACCCCAATAATTGTTTTCATATGATTTCTTGCTTAACTTACGTTTATCAAGTATCTGTTGCTGCAGATGCAAATTTTACTTAACATAGAGATTTACCTAATACATTTATATGTGTATTGTATGTACCAAATATGCCAAGCTTACCGAAAGGAGAGTAGGAGTATACCATCTGCTCATTTTCAGATCCCTTGCTCTCCAAGTCTTAGTCACTTGCCATGCGAATGTGTCAATTACCTGAATTAACAAAAATAATATACAATCTTCAAATGAAAAGTATACGGCTTAAAACAGCTACAATTTTGCACTTACGGCTCCTGAAATGTTACAACATGGCAGCAGCTCCCGTATATCATGCCTCCTAAGAGAATACAACTCATTGGCCACTACTATTTCCCTGCAACACAGCTTACAAAATTAGAGTAAAGAATCTCATTCCAACTTTGTGCAATAAATGCGTAGAAGAAACTCAACAACCTAACTTACTCTGCATATCTTTTTGCAGAAAATAAATAATCACACAACACTTTTTTAGATATCACCATTGCTTTCGCTTGTTCTCTGGTAATCATTACCCCTACATCCGAAGCCATATCCGCATCATTGCCGCTAGACATATCATCAACAATTACGCGTGCAGATTTCTTCTGCCTCTTATTGCCCTTTTTCTTGGCTATCTTCTTTACCCGCTTGTTAACAACACTCTCTTCATTGCAAGACTCAACAATTTCTTCATTAATCCTTTCTTGTTCATGTCCAGACGCTACATTGCTATGAGTTCTATGTCCTCCATCTCCCCAAACTACAATTTCTATACCCTTGGCGGTATCTCTACGTCTCCCTTCACTTCTATTTTCTTCTTGTACCCCTTTTATCTCTACCCTGTCTATTTCTCTCTGTATTACTTTGCCCTAATATCTCTAGGAGCTGCTTGAACAGTGATTTTAATTCATTGATACTGCATGAATTTTCCTTGACTTCAGCACTCATCTCTTCATATTTCCTTTCTAGGTTATTCAGAGTGCGTTTAATATCATCAACGTCTCTCCCAATATTGGCAACCTCAGTCGGTGTCTCTTCACTAGGTTGCTTTCTACTCTCGAAAACAATGCAACCATTCGGGTCGGTGTATCCTCCACTTACCTGGTTCCGTTGCATTCTCTCACTGACAAGCTCGTCAGTCCAATACTTGATGCAAGGCCTTAAATCATGAGCAGGGTGTAACTGTTCTCGAGGGTTGACGTGCTTTAAAAATAAGATCTGCACAAGTAGCTGAACATTACTCAAGACAATCTTAAATGATATGTGAACAATAAACTTTGCGAAGAACAAATTTGGCTTACCATCAAAAAGAACAAACAACCATTCACGTACTTTTTCTTTTTTTCTCGCCAATGATGGACACTATTTGCCAAAGAATTGAGCAAAAATTGCCCCCAATTATAGCCTCCGATTGCTCCAGTATTCTTCACGGCATTTAACAGTTCTACTTTAACCGAATGACTTACTGTAAGACACAATAAGTATCCTATAACGTAGATACAGTAAAAGGCCTTGAACTCACGCCCAGAACTCTTGCAATTATGGATTTGAGCAGATAATTCTTTTAAAGGAATCACAAACTCTTCCACATTGAACAACATCGCAATATCTACTATACTATTATTACCGTCTGTCGGCACTTGCATTCCTCTATTAGGCAGGCCGAGTATGCGTTCCACAGCGGCTGTTGTCACATTTATCACATTTCCATGAACATTTAATGTCATTTTCACAAGATCAAATTTATCAACAATCCAGCGACAAAATTGGTGTTTCATGAATGTACACTTAAGGTGAAGAAGTTTGCCAAATCCAATGCTCTTTACTGCTTCTTTTTGTTCTTGGGTGAGATTTTCATTCAACTCCACTATCTTAGACAAAGATAGTCGGGTCTACATGCTATCATTCTGCAATGAAGTCTTTTCCCGGTGCATCCTTTCAAGCCTCTTCTTTTTCCTGTGGTAAGCATCATAGCTTTTCATTCCCTTCACTTTAAACACTTCCTTTTCCTTATCTGGGAGAGCCTTCCATTCTTTGATAATATGTGTCGTTACTTTCGAGGTCACGGTAGTTGTTGGGTCGGATGCCAATATTTGCTCAATTCTCGAATTCCTGTAATTATATATTCTAAGTAAGACAAGTACATAAATACTACAAGCAAAACACCGCGTAATACACTTACTTAAAATATATATATGCGGGTGTAGACCCCTTCAATTTTTCTTCAGTTGATGCTGCTCTTTTCCTTTTATTGCTACTCTTTCCAGTTCCCTTATCTTCACCTAAATCTTTCCCTTTCATCGTGTGTGGGAAGAATCTTACAGTACATTGCATTCCGAATTAAGAGAAACAGTTTGTGTTCGCACATTAATAAACACAAACAGATCATATGCATGCGCATATACATTGCAAGATACTGGCAATACACATTAATACTCCATACCATACAAACTCAACAATGCAAAACCACATACACAGCAACACCAAGAGGGAAATGCATAACTACAATGAAGCAACATATACACACAAAAAAAATTTACTAAATGTTAAAGGAAATAATCAAGAGTTTAACTAACCAACAACACATGTATACTATGTTATAAAGTGCAAATAAAATAACAATATTAACATACCCAATAACAGAGCATAAAAAGATAAATAAAACGAGGAAAACATAGCAAATTATAAAAATAAACCAGAAAAACATACCAAAATAAGATAAATAAAAAGAAAGAATCTTAGCAAAATAAGAAAAGTAAATAAAAAATTGCATATTTAAAAATGTGTCACCGTCGACGAGGATCTGAAATATGTTGCTGAAGAAGTTGACTAACTGTAAAGAAGAAGCCACGTCTTCACAGGAGAAAAATCGCCGTCGGAGCAAAGTTAAGTTAGAAGGGAATGAACAGTGGCCGGAGAGCAAAATGATGGCAATGTGTTAGAGAAATTTTGAATAAAGGTTACAATAGTGATTTTATGCATATAATTGATGTTAATGTTAAGGGTATAATAGTCATTCTAAACACCAAGAGGTGAAAATATACATTTTACATTGATCCGCAATACATATAATATTTTGGTTTGTCATGTGGGGCCCGCATCTATTTGAAGGGTATCTTGGTCATTACAGCATATAGGAAGCCTTTTTTTAAAAAATTAAAGCTATTATCAACAGCTTAGAATCTTCATCACTAATCAATGGACCACATTCATTAGGCAATTCTACCAAATGATGGACCAAAGACTGACTCGCTGGTAATGGATATGATGATGGTACCCCTCTAGAAACATTCCAGGCTAGAGTTTATGAAGGGATAACGAAAACAGAGGTGCATTTATGCCGACCTAAACCTATCAAGCCACAAAATTAATCATAGGAATAATATCTTTAGTTACTTTGCTTGTTGTTGCAAGTTGCTTTAAAATCTCTGCTTGCTTTTTGTTTCTCATTGTAACTGATTGATAATTGTTACTTTGTTATGATGGATGGAATGATGATGGTGTTTATATGGGTAGTTATGTGTTGTGTAACTCAACTAGAAAAATAGAATTTTCGAAGATAATTTGGTAGTCAAATCAACAATGGCACACAGTTTTCCTGTTTGATTAAGTTTGTTTCCATTAGCACAAACGAGCTGGGGATTACTTGAAATATTTTCTTAATTAGTGAAGTGTTTGCCTATTTGAAGACTCTAATGATGTTATGTGTTAGATTAGTTGCTTTTATGAAGCAATTCCTGTGTTGAATGTGTAAGAGTTCAGTTATGCCAACACTTGTTAAAATTCCTACAAGTTCTTCATTTTCGTTTATCTGAATAAATCTATATGCAGCAAGCCCAAGTCCTCAATTTTCCCATTATGTCTGCAAACATAGATTAACACACGTGAAAGATTGAAGATGTGTGGAACATGACACATGCAAAAGATTGAACACAAGTGGACCTAATTTGAGATGGGTCACACACGGATGATTAAAATTGGACCAAGGGCCCAACTCTGATATCATGTTAAGTATTTTAAAACCAATTGGTGTCAAATAAAGTAGCCCATGATCTTATAAGTTGATCTAAGAATTTCTGATTTTTCAATATGGGACAAGTGTTATATTCTAACAAAGAATATAATTCAATACGAAAACCTCAAATCTAGTCTAATAAGGTAACAAAATAATAATGTATAAGTTTAGACTATTGCCTAAACTAGTGTCATTAAATAAGGAATAATGTTAAAACCTATTATATTTCAAAAGCCCCCTTCAAACTTAAGTATGGTGAATCTGAACCAACTTAAGTTTGATAACTGATAATTGTTGAAACATTGATCAAAGTAGCCAAAAGAACATCTGTTTGGAGTTAGAATCAAACCAAAACGGAATCAAAGGACCATGGTTGAAGGCATACAATGACGACGACAATCGAACACTCGATAGACTGAGACAAGAGAAGATTGAGGAAGAAGATAACGTCTTCTCACAACATTAGGAGAAAGAAGGTACGATCAGGACCATGACTGAAGGCATACAATAACAACTACAATCGGACGCTCCAACCCTTAGAAGGGATGATTGAGGAAGAAGAGAACATCTTCTTACCACATAAAGAGAGCAAATGTACGATCAAAGGACCACAACTAAAGGCACACATGACGATGACTACCGGATACTCGGATGCCTAGACAATCGACAGTGGCAACGATGGTGGTGGGAATAATGAGATAACAATGTCACATGCTACGAGGATGGTAGCTCTGATACCATGTTGAAATAAAAAGAAAATAGAAAATATGGATAAAATATATATTGATTGAAGACAATAGAAGTCACCACCAATGGTGGCTCTAGAACAGAGAGATATAATGACTACATGTTGAATTCTTTATGTTTTTAAAATACAATATGAGAGTGCCTCTTTATAGGTCTCATAATTTGGTGACCAAAATTAATAACTAGACTAATTAAGAATATAATTCAATATGAAAACCTGAAATATAGTCTAATAAGCAAAGATAATAATAATGTCTAAATCTAAACTATTGCCTAAACTAGTATCATTAAATAAGGAATAATATTAAAACCTATTATATTTCAACAAAAGTGGACACCTTCACTCTTTAGATAACTTGAAATCCCACATTAACAATCTAAAAACTTTTATCTTCCTCAAAAACACTCTGAATTTCACTAAATGCAATAAAGTGGAGTTTATTCATCAGCTATAAATGCTACACAGGCTTATCTGGAGTTTATTCTTTAGCTATAACAGTATTTTTACCATATGAACGAGAAGATACATGAATCATTATCATACAAAGAAAGAATAAACGGGTAACATAAAACATCACTGAACGAGATGTATATTGAAATTATCTTTCCATGAAAACATTTTACATTCATTGATGTACATAATCGACATACTTATTTCATTCTACTTAGACACATTGAAGAATGATCCCATTAACTATTTTGTAACCTGTAATGGGAGTAGTTTTAGACATTTCTTTGCTGCAATTTCAAATATATCTCAGTATAAACAAAGTAGTTTACAATTGAAATTAAAGTGGGGTGTAGAGTACGTTTAAGAAACTGCATTTTCCTTGAAAAGTAACAAGAAATTGAGAGTCAGAGTTAAAAATTCCAGGAAGAGGTGGAAAATATTTCATGAAACTTGGAAAAAATAGAAAAACAAGCTCTTAAAGGAAGCTGAGAAGAATATATGTACCTTAAGACTTAAGACGGTAATATAAAAGCCAGCCTTTTGTCACGGGCTGAGTGCAGATAGTCCGTGTGACACCCAATCCCCAAAGACGGACAAAGTCAACCAACAACAATGGGTTAATGAGCCAAAATAAGCTAATATATTTAGTTTAGGATGGGTCAATAACAGTACTTATCTCTATGATGGATATTACATATTAGTAGACAATAGGTATAAATGCATTTTATGTGACTTGAGGAGCTCAATCTCGAGTATGGAGAAACTGCGTTCTGTGACATTTTGGTTCAAGTTTAGGAAACAATGTGTATGAAATTACTGTATAGTCCAAGTCATTTCACCATGCATTGCAATTCTAGAACTACTCGGGCATTCCTAACTTAGTTACATTACACGGATATTGCCTACTTCTATTATTAGCAACAGAAGACACCACCATTTTTTTACAACCCCGATCACAATTGTGTCTGAATTTTTTTGTCGTAAACGCATAGAGTGTACATATGGAATTTACTTCAATAACGTCGTGCCCTTTGTAACTGCAGCAGCTAGTAGTAGCCCGCAGCAGCAGCAGTTGTAGCCCACGGTAGTAGTAGTTGTAGTAGCAGCTAGTAATAGTAGTAGCCCACAGAAGCAGTAATAGTAGTATAGTATTCAATTGCAGAAAAGTAGTGCAGAAAATTAATAAGAATCTTGCCTGTTATTTAATTCGTGACACATGGCGAGATACCTCTACCACTCTATAAATATAGGTTCGATAACTATTTATCAAATTCAATTAGTAGTAGTAGCCCACAACAGCAATAATAGTAGTATAGTATTTAATTGCAAAAAAGTAGTGCGGAAAACTAATAAGAATCTTGCCTGCCATCTAATTAGTGACACATAGAGAGATACCTCTATCACTCTATAAATATAGGTTCGATAACTATTTATCAAATTCAATTAGTAGTAGTAGCCCACAACAGCAGTAATAGTAGTATAGTATTCAACTGCAGAAAAGTAGTGCGAAAAACTAATAAGAATCTTGTCTGCCATCTAATTCGTGACACATGGTGAGATACTTCTACCACTCTATAAATATAGGTTCGATAACTATTTATCAAATTCAATTCAACAAATTTGAGTAATAACACGTATGGCTAGGGTTGCTATAAATAGGCTTTCTACAATTGTTGATGAAATGGGGCAACTGAAAAATAAAATGATATCTATCTCCCATAGTAGCCCTTTAGTAGTAGTATATATATATCTCCCATAGAAGTAGGAGATCACAAGCCATTTACTAAGAAATCACCTAACAGATCACAAGCCATTTACAAAGAAATCACCTAATGCATATTGAGGTTTCATCTTTGACAATCCTTCTTATAATTGTAATCCCATTATTGCTTCTGAAACTAGCAAGTAGATCAAGCACAAACCAGAAGACAAGTTCCAAACTTCCTCCAGGCCCATGGAGGCTTCCATTCATAGGAAACATGCACCAGCTTGCTCTTGGTTTGCCCCACCAAGTGCTAAGAGACTTGGCCAAGAAATATGGACCCCTTATGCATCTAAAACTAGGTGAAGTTTATGCTGTTGTGGTTTCCTCTCCTGAAACAGCAAAAGAAGTGATTTGCACCCATGACATCACTTTTGCTTCCAGGCCACCAATAATTGCAACAAAAATTCTTTCTTATGATTGCACAAACATTGCCTTTGCTCCATATGGTGAATAGTAGAGATAGGTGCGGAAAATTTGTGTACTTGAGCTTCTAAGCACAAAACGAGTTCAGTCGTTCCACGCCATAAAAGAAGTAGAAATCTCAAATCTTGTCAGATGGATAACTTGTAATGCAGGATCTTCGATCAATCTGACAGAAATGATAATCTCTACTACGTTTAATATCATCTCAAGAGCAGCCTTTGGCAAGAAAAGCGAGGAGCGTGAAACATTCATATCAATAATCAAGGAAGTTGTTAAATTGGCAGAAGGTTTCAATATTGTTGATGTCTATCCTTCAATTAAGTTTCTTCATTTTATCGGTGGCGTAAATCCCAAACTGGAGAGGCTCAAACTACAAGTAGATAGAATATTGGAAAACATCATCGAGGAACATAGAAGAAGAAATACTTCCAGTACTATTAGTGAACAAGAAACATATGAAGATCTAGTAGATGTTCTTCTGAAATTTCAGGGGAAAGAAGCCGAATTTTCCTTAACCACAAATAATATCAAAGTACTACTTCTGGTTAGTATTTCTGCTTTTCCATATTCTTGCTTATTAGGCTTTTCCACTCTTTCTTTCTGTTGGAGACACCATTTGTGTCAACTCCTAATGACTTTAATACATAGATGCGATCTCATGTCTTTTCTCATTTTTGTTCTTTTAACATTTGTTTTATGTGAATCCAGCAACCGAAAAAATTCTACCGTTTTCTCCCAGGTATATAAGTTCTGTTAGTTGAATCTATATTTAAGGAAGACTACATAACAAAAGTAAACAAACTACATAGCATCAACAGGTCTGACCTTTCACTACAAAAACATTTTTAAATAATTGGTTTTCAAATTTTGATTCGTCTTGTTATGATATACACTCTTGTTTCACATAAATAAATAATAAAAAAAAAATTCTTAAATTACCATGTAAGATATTAGGCTAGTACTCTTAATAGTACCACTTTATTTTAGTTTGGAACCCATGCATGATTTTTAGCATGATATTAGAATTGAGTTTTGATCCGCTCTTATATATCCATTTACATATGACTATTCTCTAACTCACTAACCCACCCACCCACCTACCCACCTCAATATCTGGTCTTGTGCTTTGACTTACCCTTTCAATGTTAACTTTTGTATTCAAAAGATGCTTCCCTTGTCCCACGTAGAAAGATAATAAATTTCTCACAAAATGAGTTACACCGAGAAAGAGCAATTTCATTCTCCTTTTTCTGCCCGTTAATGACATGCATTGTCTCTAATTTCGTGATCATAAGATAATTGCAATTTCTGTATCAGGACATGTACAGTGCTGGAGGTGAGACATCTTCAGTAATTGTAGATTGGGCAATGTGTGAAATGCTCAAGAACCCAAGTGTACTGAAGAAGGCTCAAGCCGAAGTGAGACAACTTTTCAATAATAAAGGATATGTTGATGAAGCAAATCTTCATGAATTAATATTCCTCAAAGCAGTAATCAAAGAGACTCTTAGGCTACATCCTCCAACTGCTTTATTACTTCCAAGAGAATGCAGAGAAGCATGTGAGATCAATGGATATGAGATCCCGGCCAAGACCAAGGTTATTGTGAATGCATGGGCCATTCGAAGAGATCCTAAATACTGGCAAGATCCTGAACGCTTTAAACCAGAGAGATTTCTTGATAGTTCAATTGATTTTAAAGGGACTAATTTTGAATACATACCATTTGGTGCTGGAAGGAGGATATGCCCTGGTATCTCATTTGGTTTGGCAAACATTGAACTCCCACTTGCAAAGTTTCTGTATCATTTTGATTGGAATCTGCCCAATGGAATGAAAAATGAGGAACTAGATATGACAGAGACTTTTAGAGTGACTACCAGAAGGAAGGATGATCTATATGTAATTCCCGTTGTCTATAAACTTTAGACAAAATAATTAATAAAAGAATGGATCTTTTTCCGTTTGCTTCAAATATCCATTCCACTTTGATGGTCTAGACTTATGATCTATATGTAATTCCCGCTGTCTATAAACTTTAGACAAAATAATTAATAAAAGAATGGATCTTTTTCCATTTGCTTCAAATATCCATTCCACTTTGATTTTCTAGACTTACGTTTCATATGCAGCATGCTTAACCTTTATTCAGAGTTAATTATTCTGATCAATGTGAGAAATCCGACGTGCTTTACACTAGTTGTTAACTGCTTAATGCAACCCTTCTTCTTTATATGAGCTTGGAATCAGCAATGTCAGAGAGAGAGAGAGTTAATTACTGGACATTCTTAAAAAAATAGATGTAGGACATTTAACCTCGACCAATAAAGGAAAGAAATGCATCCCCAATCAAAGGGTAACTTTTCATCATGAAAAGATGCATGTTGTAAAGTCAACATTCTCGGGAAAGCCATGCAGGAAAAATGACTCTCTATCAGATGGGAAAATCTACTATCTCAAATGAGCTTATGAAATGCCTTATATAAGGCAGACACCCCTCACTCTTTGGTAACTTGAAATTCCACATTAACAATCAAGATTCAATCCTCTTATTTGCCTTAAAATCTCTTTGAATTTTACCAAATTAATTTAAGCATTGGAGTGTCCATTTGGGCTTATAGCACGGGTGCCACTTATCTATTCTCTTTTAGAAGAAACTGTATATAGTAGATTCAAGAGTAATTTAGTGATGGATTACTCCCTTAACAGTTGAAAGACCAGTGTTCTAATCTCATGAGAAGTAGAGGGCAAGTAGGGTAGGGGATAAAATCAAAAAAACAAAAAATAAAAACATTGCATATAGATCTTTTCCGCATCTGAGATTCTAATTGTAGATACCACCATTTGGTTTTTGCTGAAGGTTGTCGAAAATTAGTTGGATACTTCCATAAGAACATTGATTGTCTCCTATATACCACTTTTGACTGAATCTGTTTGTCTTCTCTTGTTGAGTACATTATGCAAATAAGAAATGGTATTTTGGAAGATGTAAGAGGGCTACTATTGGTTCAAGTTCAACAAATAAAATCCACATAGGCTCCACTTGTACCGTTTTGATTGGCCTTTGTTAAAATATATTCAATAATTTCAATATATTTCCATATGTCATGCCACTAGTTTAGGCAATATTCAAATTGTTTCTTTATTAGATTAGTTTTCAACTTTCCTTATTTGGTTCTGTTACTAATTAGTCTAGTTCATCATGTAGTCAATATCTTTTCCTCTCTTCTAGAGCCACCGTTGGTGGTGGCTCCTCCTATTATTTTTAATATACATATATTTCCCCCCCATATTTTCTCTTTTATTTTTTCTTTCAACAGCCTTATGAGCTCTCTTACGCACTACTCTTCCACAAACTTTGTAAGTTTCCGAGAAAAAACATACAGATGAATACTCAAGGCATACATGGTAGGATTTTCTTAATTCAATTAATTCTTCTATTTTCACTCTTTTTGTTTTTTTGTTCAACGTACATATTACAAACCACTGAAACATATTAAAATGAGTTCTCAATTATTGAAACACATATAAATATAATCCAGCACATGGCCTTGATGAACTCGCATACACAGCCAAATGTCCTCTTTATACGATGGAAAGGAATCGACCCAGAGCATCTTTTTTTTTTTTTTTTTGGATTTTCTCTATTGGTATATGCAAATTGCCCAGTATAAATCTCCCATAAAAGTCATAGATAACAAGCCATTTACAAAGAAATCGCCTGATGGATATTGAGGTTTCATCTTTCACGATCCTTCTTATTCTTATAATCCCATTAGTACTGCTTCTGAAACTAAGAAGCAGATCGATCACAAACAAGAAAACAAATTCCAAACTTCCTCCAGGTCCATGGAAGCTCCCTTTCATAGGAAACATGCACCAGCTTGCTTTTGGTTTGCCACAAGCGGTGCTCAGAGACTTGGGCATGAAATATGGACCTCTTATGCACCTAAAACTAGGTGAAGTTTCTGCTGTTGTGGTTTCCTCTCCTGAAACAGCACAAGAAGTGATGAAAACCCATGACATCGCTTTTGCTTCCAGGCCACCAATAATTGTAACAAAGATTCTTTCTTATGATTGCACAAGCATTGCTTTTGCTCCATATGGTGAATATTGGAGACAGCTCCGGAAAATTTGCATACTAGAGCTTCTCAGCCCGAAACGAGTTCAGTCTTTCCACGCATTGAGGGAAGAAGAAATCTCAAATCTTGTCAGATGGATAACTTGCACTGCTTTTACTTCAATAACGTCATGCCCTTTGTAACTGCAGCAGCCAGTAGTAGCCCGCAGCAGCAGCAGTTGTAGCCCACAGTAGTAGTAGTTGTAGTAGTAGCTATTAGTAGTAGTAGCCCACAGCAGCAGTAATAGTAGTATAGTATTCAACTGCAGAAAATAGTGCGAAAAACTAATAAGAATTTTGTCTGCCATCTGATTCGTGACACATGACGAGATACCTCTACCATTCTATAAATATAGGTTCGATAACTATTAATCAAATTCAATTAGTAGTAGTAGCCCACTGCAACAGTAATAGTAGTATAGTATTCAACTACAGAAAAATAGTGCGAAAAAACTAATAAGAATCTCGCTTGCCATCTAATTTGTGACGCATGGTGAGATACCTCTACCACTCTATAAATATATGTCCGATAACTATTTATCAAATTCAATTAGTAGTAGTAGCCCACAACAGCAATAATAGTAGTATAGTATTCAACTGTAGAAAAGTAGTGCGGAAAACTAATAAAAATCTTGCCTGCCAACTAATTCGTGACGCATGACGAGATACCTCTACCACTTTATAAATATAGGTTCGATAACTATTTATCAAATTCAATTCAACGAATTTGAGTAATAACACGTATGACTAGGGTTGCTATAAATAAGTTTTCTGCAATTGTTGACGAAATGGGGCAACTGAAAAATAAAACGATATCTCCCATATTACCCCTTTAGTAGTAGTATATATAAATCTCCCATAGAAGTAGGAGATCACAAGGCATTTACTAAGAAATCACCTAACAGATCACAAGCCATTTACAAAGAAATCACCTGATGGATATTGAGGTTTCATCTTTGACATTAATCCTTCTTATAATTATAATCCCATTATTGCTTCTGAAACTAGCAAGTAGATCAAGCACAAACCAGAAGACAAGTTCCAAACTTCCTCCAGGCCCATGGAGGCTTCCACTCATAGGAAACATGCACCAGCTTGCTCTTGGTTTGCCCCACCAAGTGCTAAGAGACTTGGCCAAGAAATACGGACCCCTTATGCACCTAAAACTAGGTGAAGTTTCTGCTGTTGTGGTTTCCTCTCCTGAAACGGCAAAAGAAGTGATTTACACCCATGACATCACTTTTGCTTCCAGGCCACCAATAATTGCAACAAAAATTCTTTCTTATGATTGCACAAACATTGCCTTTGCTCCATATGGTGAATATTGGAGACAGGTGCGGAAAATTTGTGTACTTGAGCTTCTAAGCACAAAACGAGTTCAGTCGTTCCACGCCTTAAGAGAAGAAGAAATCTCAAATCTTGTCAGATGGATAACTTGTAATGCAGGATCTTCGATCAATCTGACAGAAATGATAATCTCCACTACGTTTAATATCATCTCAAGAGCAGCCTTTGGCAAGAAAAGCGAGGAGCGTGAAACATTCATATCAATAATCAAGGAAGTTGTTAAATTGGCAGAAGGTTTCAATATTGCTGATATCTATCCTTCAATTAAGTTTCTTCATTTTATCAGTGGCGTAAAGCCCAAACTGGAGAGGCTCAAACTACAAGTAGATAGAATATTGGAAAACATCATCGAGGAACACAAAAGAAGAAATACTTCCAGTACTATTAGTGAACAAGAAACATATGAAGATCTAGTAGATGTTCTTCTGAAATTTCAGGGGAAAGAAGCCGAATTTTCCTTAACCACAGATAATATCAAAGCAGTACTTCTGGTTAGTATTTCTGCTTTTCCATATTCTTGCTTATTAGGCTTTTCCACTGTTTCTTTCTGCTAGAGACAGCATTTGTGTCAACTCCTAATGACTTTAATACATAGATGCGATCTCATGTCTTTTCTCATTTTTGTTCTTTTAACATTTGTTTTATGTGAATCCAGCAACCGAAAAAATTCTACCGTTTTCTCCCAGGTATATAAGTTCTGTTAGTTGAATCTATATTTAAGGAAGACTACATAACAAAAGTAAACAAACTACATAGCATCAACAGGTCTGACCTTTCACTACAAAAACATTTTTAAATAATTGGTTTTCATATTTTAATTCGTCTTGTTATGATATACACTCTTGTTTCACATAAATTAAAAAAAAAAAAAAATTCTTAAATTACCATGTAAGATATTAGGCTAGTACTCTTAATAGTACCACTTTATTTTAGTTTGGAACCCATGCATGATTTTTAGCATGATATTAGAATTAAGTTTTGATTCGCTCTTATATATCCATTTACATATGACTATTCTCTAACTCACTAACCCACCCACCCACCCACCTCAATATCTGGTCTTGTGCTTTGACTTACCCTTTCAATGTTAACTTTTGTATTCAGAAGATGCTTCGCTTGCTCCACGTAGAAAGATAATAAATTTCTCACAAAATGAGTTACACCGAGAAAGAGCAATTTCATTCTCCTTTTTCTGCCCGTTAATGACATGCATTGTCTCTAATTTCATGATAATAAGAAAATCGCAATTTCTGTATCAGGACATGTACAGTGTTGGAGGTGAGACATCTTCAGTAATTGTAGATTGGGCAATGTGTGAAATGCTCAAGAACCCAAGTGTACTGAAGAAGGCTCAAGCCGAAGTGAGACAACTTTTCAATAATAAAGGATATGTTGATGAAGCAAATCTTCATGAATTAAAATTCCTCAAAGCAGTAATCAAATAGACTCTTAGGCTACATCCTCCAGCTGCTTTATTACTTCCAAGAGAATGCAGAGAAGCATGTGAGATCAATGGATATGAGATTCTGGCCAAGACCAAGGTTATTGTGAATGCATGGGCCATTGGAAGAGATCCTAAATACTGGCAAGATCCTGAACGCTTTAAACCAGAGAGATTTCTTGATAGTTCAATTGATTTTAAAGGGACTAATTTTGAATACATACCATTTGGTGCAGGAAGGAGGATATGCCCTGGTATCTCATTTGGTTTGGCAAACATTGAACTCCCACTTGCAAAGTTTCTGTATCATTTTGATTGGAATCTGCCCAATGGAATGAAAAATGAGGAACTAGATATGACAGAGACTTTTGGAGTGACTACCAGAAGGAAGGATGATCTATATGTAATTCCCGTTGTCTATAAACTTTAGACAAAATAATTAATAAAAGAATGGATCTTTTTCCGTTTGCTTCAAATATCCATTCCACTTTGATGGTCTAGACTTATGATCTATATGTAATTCCCGTTGTCTATAAACTTTAGACAAAATAATTAATAAAAGAATGGATCTTTTTCCGTTTGCTTCAAATATCCATTCCACTTTGATTGTCTAGACTTACGTTTCATATGCAGCATGCTTAACCTTTATTCAGAGTTAATTATTCTGATCAATGTGAGAAATCCGGCGTGCTTTACACTAGTTGTTAGCTACCTAACGCAATCTTTCTTCTTTATCTGAGCTTGGAATCGGCAATGTCAGAGAGAGAGAGAGAGTTAATTACTGGACATTCTTAAAAAAATAGATGTAGGACATTTAACCTCGACCAATAAAGGAAAGAAATGCATCCCCAATCAAAGGGTAACTTTTCATCATGAAAAGATGCATGTTGTAAAGTCAACATTCTCGGGAAAGCCATGCAGGAAAAATGACTCTCTAACAGATGGGAAAATCTACTATCTCAAATGAGCTTATGAAATGCCTTATATAAGGCAGACACCCCTCACTTTTTGGTAACTTGAAATTCCACGTTAACAATCAAGATTCAATCCTCTTATTTGCCTTAAAATCTCTTTGAATTTTACCAAATTAATTTAAGCATTGGAGTGTCCATTTGGGCTTATAGCACGGGTGCCACTTATCTATTCTCTTTTAGAAGAAACTGTATATAGTAGATTCAAGAGTAATTTAGTGATGGGTTACTCCCTTAACAGTTGAAAGACCAGGGTTCTAATCTCATGAGAAGTAGAGGGCAAGTAGGGTAGGGGATAAAATCAAAAAACCAAAAAATAAAAACACTGCATATAGATCCTTTCCGCATCTGAGATTCTAATTGTAGATACCACCATTTGGTTTTTGCTGAAGGTTGTCGAAAATTAGTTGGATACTTCCATAAGAACATTGATCGTCTCCTATATACCACTTTTGACTGAATCTGTTTGTCTTCTCTTGTTGAGTACATTATGCAAATAAGAAATGGTTTTTTGGAAGATGTAAGAGGGCTACTATTGGTTCAAGTGCAACAAATAAAATCCACATAGGTTCCACTTGTACCGTTTTGCTTGGCCTTTGTTAAAATATATTCAATAATTTCAATATATTTCCTTATGTCATGCCACTAGTTTAGGCAATATTCAAATTGTTTCCTTATTAGATTAGTTTTCAGCTTTCCTTATTTGGTTATGTTACTAATTAGTCTAGTTCTATATTCTTGTTCTCCAAATTATGAGGCTTATAAATAGACACTCTCATATTATATTTCTCAACACTAAGATTTATAGAGCCACTGTTGGTGGTGACTCCTCCTATTGTTTTTAATATACATATATTTTCCCCCCATATTTTCTCTTTTCTTTTTCTTTCAACAGCCTTATGAGCTCTCTTACGCACTACACTTCCACAAACTTTGTAAGTTTCCGAGAAAAAACATACAGATGAATACTCAAGGCATATATGGTAGGATTTTCTTAATTCAATTAATTCTTCTATTTTCACTCTTTTTGTTTTTTTGTTCAACGTACATATTACAAACCACTGAAACATATTAAAATGAGTTCTCAATTATTGAAACACATATAAATATAATCCAGCACATGGCCTTGATGAACTCGCATATACAGCCAAATGTCCTCTTTATACGATGGAAGGGAATCGACCCAGAGCATCTTTTTTTTTTGGATTTTCTCTATTGGTATTTGCAAATAGCCCAGTATAAATCTCCCATAAAAGTCATAGATAACAAGCCATTTACAAAGAAATCGCCTGATGGATATTGAGGTTTCATCTTTCACGATCCTTCTTATTCTTATAATCCCATTAGTACTGCTTCTGAAACTAAGAAGCAGATCGATCACAAACAAGAAAACAAATTCCAAACTTCCTCCAGGTCCATGGAAGCTCCCTTTCATAGGAAACATGCATCAGCTTGCTTTTGGTTTGCCACAAGCGGTGCTCAGAGACTTGGGCATGAAATATGGACCTCTTATGCACCTAAAACTAGGTGAAGTTTCTGCTGTTGTGGTTTCCTCTCCTGAAACACACAACAAGTGATGAAGACCCATGACATCGCTTTTGCTTCCAGGCCACCAATAATTGTAACAAAGATTCTTTCTTATGATTGCACAAGCATTGCTTTTGCTCCATATGGTGAATATTGGAGACAGCTCCGGAAAATTTGTATACTAGAGCTTCTCAGCCCGAAACGAGTTCAGTCTTTCCACTCATTGAGGGAAGAAGAAATCTCAAATCTTGTCAGATGGATAACTTGTAATGCAGGATCTCCGATCAATCTGACGGAAAAGGTCATCTCGACTACGTTTAATGTTATTTCAAGAGCAGCCTTTGGCAAGAAAAGCGAGGAGCATGAAGCATTCATATCAACTGTGAAGGAAGGTGTTAAATTAGCAGAAGGTTTCAATATTGCTGATATCTATCCTTCAATTAAATTTCTTCATTATATCAGTGGAATAAAGCCCAAACTGGAGAGGCTCAAATCACAAGTAGATCGAATATTGGAGAATATCATCCAGGAACACATCACAAGAAGATCTTCCACAACCAGCGAGCAAGAAACATACGAAGATCTAGTAGATGTTCTTCTGAAATTCCAGGGGAAAGAAACTGAATTTTCCTTGACCACTGACAATATAAAAGCAGTACTCCTGGTTGGTATTCCTGTTTCTTCCATTATTAGCATAAATTAATGGAGTTAATATCATTAATTAATTTTTTATATTAATTATGGCACTAGTTTAAGATTGATTTATTTTGTCATATCTCCGAATCAGTCAAGGAGAACAGGAGACTGTATATGTCACGCAATTAGAAAACTAGATCTTTTTAACCACAAACCAGTCATAGACCTTTAAACATTTAGAATTTGATCCAGTGGTATGATTGTTGTTTTAGGTGCGAGAAGTATTGAGATCGATTCACAATAGGCGTCCCTTAAAAAAGTAATATTTATAATTAGTGGCAACGCTCTGATTTTCTAAACCAAAAGCACAAGTCCCTATTCTTTTTCATCAAATTTTGAGTCCGAGGCTCCTTCATTATAGTTCCGAAAGCGCTGATAGCTAGTGACTCCTACTGACTTCAATACATGGGATAAAATCTTTTCACCATTTCTGTTTTATTTTCTTTTAACAATATAATTATATTTTCTCTAATTCGAGTTCTTAATCTGTGTCAGGACATGTTCGGTGCTGGAGGTGAGACATCTTCAACAACTGTAGATTGGGCAATGTGTGAAATGCTGAAGAACCCAAGTGTAATGAAGAAGACTCAAGACGAAGTGAGACAGGTTTTTAATAATAAAGGATATGTTGATGAAGCAAAGTTTCATGAATTGAAGTATGTGAAGGCAGTAATCAAAGAGACTCTTAGGCTACACATTCCAGTCCCTCTATTGCTTCCAAGAGAATGCAGAGAGACATGTGTGATCAATGGATATGAGATCCCAGTGAAGACCAAGGTTATTGTGAATGCATGGGCCATTGCGAGAGATCCTAGATATTGGAAAGATCCTGAATGCTTTAAACCAGAGAGATTTCTTGATATTTCAATTGATTATAAAGGGACTAATTTTGAATACATACCATTTGGTGCTGGAAGAAGAATATGCCCTGGTTCAACTTTTGGTTTGGCAAACGTTGAACTCACACTTGTGAAGCTTATGTATCATTTTGATTGGAGTTTGCCCAATGGAATGAAAAATGAGGAACTAAATATGACAGAGGCTTTTGGGGTGACTGCTAAAAGGAAAAATGATCTATATGTAATTCCTGTTGTCTATCAACCTAAGCATGATAAATAATAGAATGCTTAATCTTTGTCTAGCATATAGATGTATTCTTCCAGTTAAACATTGTGCATCGTGAAAAATTAGATGATGGGAAAGTTACTCTATCAGGCTTCCTCTTAATCTTTTGGCATTACAACCACTATTACATTTTTAATTTATTGTGAAATATTAACAATATTTAAAATTATTACAAAAAGGCGAAAAAAAAAATTGTTGCAAATGACTATAACCATTGTGTATGGTCCCATCGCAAATTCTTTACTATAACAGTATTAATTTTTTCTGAATAATAAATTTAGAAAAATCGTTACGATTAAGTTATAATTTTAAAGTCGTTGTAAAAAAGTAATTTCATGAGTAATTATTAACGAAAAGTAATAAAGAAAATTTTAGCAGTTGCAATATATAAAACCATATTCTTGCTTGTTAAGCTTAATTTGAGATTTATAAATAGAATCTCCAATTGTATGCCAACAGATCAACATAAAAAGATCCTAATGACTTTTCTCATTTATGATCTTTTAACACTCATTTTTATGTTCTACCGTTTTCATCCCAGGTATAAATTCTGTGAGTTACATTTATAGTAAAGGAAGACTAATTCATAGCGAGAGTAAACAAACTGCCTAGCATCAATAGTATTAGTTTTCATATTTACATTCGTCTCTGTTGCAATATATACTTGTTTTACATAGAAAACAATAAAATTTCAAGACTACTATATATACTTGTTCCACATAGAAAATAATAAATTTCAATACCACTATTAGGAAGAAGTCCTAACTCATCTAGTCTACTGAATATCAACGACTTCTCTCCTTGATTCAGTTTGATCAGCTAGCTTGTGTAGATAGAAGATACATCTTCTTAGTCCTGATCTTGTGTATATCTCTTACTTATCTTGATACTGCACTTCTGTATAAATCATACCTCTGATGCATTGTAAATGTGTGTGAAGTAATACAATACAGTTAAGTTTACTTCTCTATATGGTATCATAGAGCTAATCTTTTACGAGTAATGATCTGTTTTTTTCTTCTTCATGGCATCTGACGATTCCCCCACAACTTCCTCTACCCGCCTATCTAAAATTCTTAATACTCCAAACACTCAAAATCTTATTTCCCTCAATGTTGCAAACCAACTACCCCTTAAACTCATCCCCACAAATTATTATTCTTGGAAGTCACAGTTTGATGCTTTGCTCTATGGTTACGATTTACTTGGCTATGTCGACGGCACCAACCCCTGCCCTCTTGCCATAGTTCGTGCTAACAACAAGGATACTCCGAATCCTGACTATTATTTTTTGGATGCGTCAGGATAAACTTCTTCTTCTTGGTCTTATTGGCTCGCAAAGTCCTGGTGTTGTGCCGCTTATTCGGTCGCGCACTACTTCTGCTGAAGCGTGGGCTAAATTGGCTAAGAACTATGCCAATCCCTTGTCATCTAGGATCATGGGTCTTGTGGAACAGTTAACACATATCAGCCGTGGTAACTCACCAATTTCTTATTATCTCACACAAGTCAGGGATATTGCTGATGAACTGGCTCTTGTAGGAGCTCCTGTCCCGCCTCAGTATCTTATCACCCACACCCTCAATGGTGTTGGGCTTGCATTCAAGGAGCTTGCCGCCGCTGTTCGTGCTCGCGATACGGTAATTTCATTTGATGAACTCTTTGAAAAACTCATTGAATATGATGCTTTTCTAAAAAGAGAAGAACTTCATGCCACTGGCGCTCTTGTCTCTGCTATTGCCAATCCAACTCGTCTTAGTTATGCAAATGGTACTTCTGGCAACAAAAAGAATTCCAACACTAATAGGAGTAATTCCAACATATGGTCCTCTAACCAAGGCTCATGGTGCAACTCCAACAATGAAGGCTCGGGTTCTGGCTCAAAGTCCACCATTGTCTATCAATTCTGTGAGAAAAAGGGCCATTTTGCTCGACAGTGCTTTGCTGCAAAGAGATTTTTCTTCATTGCCTCTATGTCTAAGTCTCCTAATATCACTCAAGCCATGCGATCTTCACCTGCTCCTATATTGTGCGACTCTGATTACCCTCCTCTCATGTCTCCTACTTGCCAGTCACCATCACAAGTGCGTCTGCCAACACCTACACGTACGACTCACCATAAAATGATCACTAGCACTCAAACCAACACACGCAAGCCCAAAGTCTTTTCTGATTTCATAGCACATCCTACAACCAAATACCCGATATCTCATTCTCTTGAACCAACATATGTGTAGCAAGCTCTTAAGAGTCCAGAATGGCTCAAAGCTATGGAAGCCGAACTTTGTGCATTTCAAAAAAATGCAACTTGGTCTTTGGTTTCACACGAACCGCATCAAAATATGGTGGGTTGCAAATGGGTATTTCGAGTAAAGAGAAATCTAGATGGAAGTGTCTCTCGTTACAAAGCTAGGCTGGTTGCCAAAGGGTTCCACCAACGTCCGGGTTTGGATTTCACAGAGACTTTTAGTCCGGTGGAAAAAACATCAACCATTCGTGTGGTTCTTTCAATTGTTGTGGCACACGGATGGCAAATCAATTAGCTAGACATAAATAATGCCTTTCTTCATGGCACAATTACAGAATCCGTTTTCATGACTCAGCCTCCGGGGTTTGTTGACAAAACATGACCAACTCATGTTTGTCGACTGCTTAAATCATTATATGGCCTAAAGCAGGCACCACGAGTATGGTTTTACGAACTGAAAACATTCATTTTATCTTTGGGGTTTGTTGTAACACGATCTGATGCCTCTCTATTTGTTTATGCCAAAGGAACAGTCTTATTGTATATACTTGTATATGTTGATGATCTCTTGGTTACAGGAAATTCAGCAACATTTATTCAGCATGTTATTGGCTCATTGGCGAATAGGTTTGCTCTTAAAGATATTGGTGGTCTGTCTTATTTCTTAGGCATGGAAGTTGTTCGTAATGACCATGGTCTTTTCTTGTCACAGCAAAAATACATCAAGGACTTGTTAACCAAGTTTAATATGGATGGCGCAAAAGAGGCTGTTACTCCGCTTAGCTCTTCTATTGGACTAACAGTAAAGGATGACACTCCAATCGCTGAAGCCACTCTATACCGGCAGTTGGTAGGTAGTGATAAGAATGCAAAATGTCATATTTCTCTCCATTAATGTTTAATCTTTCACACCTATTTGATGCCTAAATACACTCATTATTTTTATATTTTGATTTAGGATGCAAATAGAGGCGTTAAGTGCAAAACGAAATTAAATCACGCAATTCTGAACAGCTCCGATACTGTTACATTTTTTCAGCATAACTCTCCCATCTGAAGTCCAATTGAGGCGATTCAAGATGTTATGGAAAGCCAAGAAGAATATCTACAACTTTCATGTTTTGAGTTTTGAGAAATAAAGGCTGCATCAAAGCCGAAATTGGACGTGAAGTTGCTGCACCTGTGCTGTTTAATGTTTTGGAATGTTCTTTATCTAGAAGCTTCTAGTTGATAGTGGAGGATGTGATGCACGAAAATTTCAACTATTTTAGCTATCCTAATTGTATTAGGACTTTTTCTAGTTGTTTTAGGTATTCTTAGTTATATTAAGAGTTTACTTCACCTTTAATATTTTCTTATTCTATTTAGATTAAGATTCCATTATCTTAGCGGATTTGGTAGGCTTCACAAACTATAAATAAGGGGAGAAATCATAAGAGTTGGAGCACCTTTTTTTCTCTCCCCTTTTCTCATTCGAAATTTCTTTATGGCTCTGCGTGGTTAAACTTTTATTCTTGGTCAAAGGGAATTGAAGCCTCGGAATTAAGAAAACTGTGAGATTTAATTAGTTTTTACTGTTCAATTTATGCTTTAAGTATTGAATGTTCTTCTATTTTATTTATATGATTCTTTCACTTAATTACTAGGGTGGCCAACTAGTTTATTATTCGTTATAATCTACTGCTAAGTTAGATATCAAATCCGTAATTGTTTGATCCCTCTAATTTGCGAAGCAACTAAGATTTAATAATTTGTTGTGTCAGAGATTATTAGATTTTAGGAAGAACGTTCAACTAAATTAAATGCAACCGCGTGTGCTTGTGTTGTTTAGCTTCATCGATCTCTCTAGTTCTTAAGGCTGCTACTAGATTAAACCTTTAGCGCGTGTCTGAGGTTGTTTAGTAGTTAGGGTTAATTAGGTCGCGTGTATTCTAATTAACTACGACTAAGGAGAGATAGGAAAATAATTCCAACGATGAATATTTAAAGTTTGAATTGATATATACTTGCATCAATGATCAGTTACAAGATTCCGATGGTGGATGTTGACTTAGACCAAGGTTCGTCTTCTTAATTAAATTCAATATTTTTAAATTCAGTAATTTTTCTTAAGTTTTCTTTATATACTCAAACCCCCCCAACCTCGTTTATGTAACACAAATTAGGCTAGATACTCTCTATGAGAACGATCCTTACTCACACTACTACATATATTTTTCAGAGTACAGGTTTTATTTTTGGTTGCCTGCGACAGCACACCAAATTTTGGCGCTATTGCCGGGGAGTTATTCTAGTTAATTTTTGTGTTTGTTGTGGTTTTTATTTCATTCTTGAAATTTGTGTAAAAAAGAAAAAAGAAACGTTTTTTTTTTTCGTTACAGTTTCAGCAGTTTTCAAAATTTTGGTAGAATTAGGTCTCGAAAATTTACTCTTCTAAAGGGAAACGACGTTCTAACCAGGACTCATAGTCCTTAGGACTTATGAGCCCCACCATCTTGAGGCCAAATTCCATCGTTTACTAGGATTTTTAGGCATTTTTTTTGTTTTTGCGTAAATTTTTAATTTTTCTTATTACTCTAGATTTCTTTTTCCTGCTTTATTTCTCATGGTTTATTAGCACTTTCTTGATTTTATGATTGTCACTCGATCTACTAATCAAGGTGATTTGCAATACGATCCAGAAATAGAAAAAACTGCGCGCAAGTTAAGGATAGAAGCTCGAAGAAATTCTGAAGAGAACGAACTAGTTGTTGATTCCTTATTTGCCAGCGATTCTGATTCAAAAAATGAGGAAGTCATGGCTGGAAATCAAACTTTGAAGGAGGTTGCCGCCCCTAATTTAGATCAACAACCCTTATGCATAGTGTTTCCTACTATAGATGCTAATGTTACTTTTGAATTAAAGTCTGGTCTAATACATCTTTTGCCTACTTTTCATGGCCTTGCAAGTGAAGATCCTCATAAGCATCTAATGGAGCTTCATGTGGTATGCACAAGTATAAAACCCATGGGGGTGACTGATGAGCAGATTAAATTAAGGGTCTTTCCATTTTCTTTGAAGGATTCGGCTAAGGATTGGCTCTACTATCTACCCTTCGGTAGTATTACCACATGGAACGAGATGAAGAGGTTGTTTTTGGAGAAATATTTCCCAGCTTCAAGGGCAGCAAACATTCGGAAAGAAATTTATGGTATAAGACAGCATAGTAGGGAGTCCCTGCACGAATATTAGGAACGTTTCAAAAGACTATGTGTGAGCTGCCCCCATCATCAGATTAGTGAACAGCTACTTATCCAGTATTTCTATGAGGGCCTTCTACCCACTGATAGGAGCATAATTGATGCCACAAGTAGAGGAGCTTTGGTGGATAAAACTCCAGAGGCCGCGAAGAATTTGATTATAAATATGGCGGCCAATTCTCAACAATTTGGCACTAGGCTGGACTCTCCGTCTAAGCGTGTTAATGAGGTAAATATTTCTTCCCTTGAAGAACAGATTGCGAGTCTAACTTCTCTTGTACGTCAAATGGCTGTAGGTAATATGCAAACGACGAAGGCTTGTGGGATTTGTTCAGTAGTGGGGCACCTAACCGACATGTGCCCAACTCTTCAAGATGAGCCCGTTGAACAAGTGAATGCGGTAGGTGGTTTTCCTGGACAACCACAAAGGAAGTATGATCCCTTTTCGAACACGTACAATCCAGGATGGAGGGATCACCCCAATCTTAGCTATGGGAATCCACAAGCAAATCAGCCCACAACTCAGAATCGCCCAAGTTATCAGCAATATAAACAATTGGGCCAAACTTCTAATTCAGGTATGTCTTTGGAAAATATTGTTAAGTCTCTTGCCACTAATACTTTGCAATTTCAACAGGAGACGAAACAATTCAACAAAAGGCGAGGGTTAGTATCCAAAATTTGGACAAACAGGTGGGTCAGATGGCAACTGCGATTAGTCGGCTAGAAGCACAGAGTTCGGGGAAATTACCCTCTCAAATGGAAGTAAATCCAAGAGAAAATGTAAGTGCAATCATTTTGAGAAGTGGTAAAGAACTGGAGATTCCAGGAAAGGCAGATCCTACATCATCGAAGCAAGAAAAATAGAAGAATGACATTACAAGCAGTGACTTTCCCAATGACAATGAAGTACCTAAGCGTAAGTTTCCACCTCTTTCTGATTATAAACCAGTACCTCCTTTTCTTCAGGCTTTAATAGAATCTAGAAAAGATGAGCAAAATATAGATTTATATGAGACTTTTCGTAGATGTGAGGTAAATATTCCACTTTTAGATGCTATTAAACAAGTACCTCGTTATGCCAAATTCCTGAAAGAACTGTGCACAATTAAGAGGAAGTAAAAACTTAAAGGATGAGAGAAGGTGAGAGTAGGGGAGAATGTTTCTGCAGTTATTCAAAGAAGACTCCCTGCGAAGTGCCAGGATCCAGGTATGTTTACTATCCTTTGTATGATAGGTAACACTAAAGTTGAGAAAGCCATGTTAGATTTAGGAGCTTCTATTAATGTCATGCCATATTCTATATATGTTTCTTCAAAACTTGGACCTTTGAATAAAACTGGTGTTGTGATTCAATTAGCTGATAGATCTAATGTCTATCCTAAGGGTGTAGTTGAGGATGTTCTTGTACAAGTTAATAATTTGATTTTTCCTGTTGATTTCTATGTGCTCGATATGGAGAACGGTTAACAAAATATGCCTATTTTGTTAGGAAGACCATTCTTAAAAACGTCCAAACTAAGATAGATGTTTATAGTGGCACACTTATCATGGAATTTGATGGTGAAATTATTAAGTTTAATATTTATGATGCCATGAAATATCCTGGTGATGATAATCCTGTTTATTCTATTGATGTGATTGATTCTTTAGCACATGACGTTTTTGAACTCGATGGAAAAGATAGATTGGAAGTTGTCATTAGTAAGCATCTTGAGGAAGAGAATGAGGAGTTAGCCTTCAGTACTGATTTGCAGGACACTGTTGTAGCATTGAATGTTTTTCCGCGGGAACTTATTCCAGATTTGAAGCCTTTCCAAGAGGAGAATGTGGAAGAATTGGACATTGATAATCCTGATTGAAAACATAAGTATTGAGTCGAGCCAACGACAGTAAACAAAAGTGCTGCTTGGGAGGCAACCCAAGGGAAGTTTGTCTTACTGGCTGACATTAAATGGATCCAGGTATTTTAATTTTTTTTTAGGGATTAGTTAGTTTGACATTTTTATTGTTTCACAGAGTCGACTTTAGTGCCTCCCAGAGTTCGGAGCCTTTGTATGGGGATGTAAATAGGGTCGGCCAACAAAAAAAAAAATTTATATATATATATATATATATATATATATATATATATATATATATATATATATATATATATATATATAATATAAAACATATAAAAAAGAAAAAGAAAAAAACAAAGTACTTTATTATTGTTGTTTCCTGTTATTTTGCTTTTTTTTTTTTTGGGTTTCACTGAATAGTTGCAGATTTAAAGCATTACTTTTCTTCTCTCTAACAAGTGCTTCAGGTATGTCCTCCTACAGACTCTATTTCTCTTACTTCACTTGCTTTCATGTTTCTACTCATCTTTGCATAAATTTGAAAGTTTGTTTTACTCATTGAGGACAATGAAAGTTTTAAGTGTGGGTGAGGGGATTTAGATTGTGTTTTAATTTGTTTTTTTTTAATTGTTTTTTTTTATTATAAAAAATTGTGGTTTTCAATGTTTTCTGTGCATGGCATGAGCAAGGTGCAATTAAACTCAAAAGATTCAGAACATGATTGAATAGGTACTCTTTCCACTTAGAGTTAATTGGTTTAGTTATTTTCCTTGAGCATGGTAGTGACTGAATTACGTAGACAAAAGTTGGTGAGATTTTGAGCCTTTAAACTGACACATCAATAATCAGTCTCACTCTTTTTTTCTTTTTTTTTCATGAGAGATATTCTTCCATGGATTTGTTTATCTAGAACTTGCCTTGATTCTCTTCGAGGCCACATTGACACATGCATGCATGAACATGATTAAGGCCTTCTTTGATTTAGCTACATAAGCCAAATAGCCTACCTCGTATTTAATTTTTCCTTTTGTTAAACCCCTTTGAGCCTTATTAACCTTGTTTATTGTGAACCCATGTTGTTGTATGTTTTAAATTACTCGCAAGTGCACGAACCGTATGAAGGTATAGCTTAGGCAAATACGAGGTCGATCCCTCAGAGACTTGTTCAGTTAAGATCAAATTTTAGACTTAGATTTAGACTTCCTAATCTAGTTGAAAAGATTGATTTTCTAGGTTGAGATAAAATAATAAAAGACTAAACAATAAATCTAAATAAGTAAGACAATTAAAAATCCTAAGACAAAAGAGTTAATAATTTTAAGAACAAAGAATAAAGTAAAACTAAAAAATATATATAATGAATCTAGAGACTTAATAAATAAATTCTGAAATAAGAACAACTAATAAATTGAATGAAATAAATTAATAAATTTTAAAACGAAAACAATTAATAACTTGAGTAAAATCAATTAAAATAAACTAAATCAAGGAAATATTAGAAAACAAAATAACTAATTAAATAAAAGACGAAGGTTAAAAAGTGATACTAAACAAGTAATCGTAAAAGGCTAAGGTTCGGAATCCACCTTGCTAATCCTAACGTCAACTATATTTGATCATTAATTTTCCCCAAATTTTACTACATGATAATCTCGCAGTCTAGCCTCGTTACCATGGAAGATATCATCTTTTAAGCCCTAAGTTAATGAATCCCAAAAGTATGTTTATTCTAACTTTGCAAAAGAATCTTCAAATTATTAATTGTATCCCAACTAGAAATCACAATTAATATTCGACATTAAAATCAAAACTTTCAATTATTAAGAACTATTCAAAGCATGAGAAAAACATGATTAAACCCATCAAAGAAATTATTTCAATAATTGATGAAAGAATAAACATTAAACATGAATGATCAAGTTATGGGGAAAAATTAATTCACAAACATAGCATCAATTAAAATTAACAAGGTTTCATCGTCACCTCAGCGAATAAATTTAGCCTGGCATACTAAAGAAACTAAAATAACAATTCTGAAAAATAATCATTATTTAAATAAATTAAAGTAAAGGAAAGAAAACGTTACAGAGTTTAAATACGAAGAAACTCCAAAAGCATCCTAATGTCTCGCAGAAGAAAAAAAAACTAATAAAACTAAACTAATTTTTTTATTGAATTTTCCCGCTGTTGCTGCTGCTTTGTTGTGCCTTTAAATAGGCACAAGTTCTTTTCCTAACCGACCTTGGCTTACTTCTTTTATTATTATTATTATTATTTTTAATCCAAGTCCAACTTGGACTTGTTTGTTTGTTTTTTTTTAATTTCAATCTTCATCAAAAAGGCTTGCTCCTTTTCATCCAGTTCTTCAAGATCTTTGATTCTCACATCCATAAGATCTTCACATTTAATTACTTCTCACGTATAAATAACATTTTAGCCATGAAATATGAAAAAGTCTCAAATAAGTGATAAACAAATTAATGACTTAATACTTATTAATTATGCTCAAATTGAATTAACAAAGTCTAATTTAAATATAAAAATATACAAACCCCGACTTATATCACAACCCCCAATCAGCGTATTGCTAGTCCCTAGCAATTGAAGCGATTTAAAAGATTATTGAATAAACGAACATCAAATGATTTTTCCTTTCTTCCCTTAACCTTCACTCAAGTCAATACACCAAGCAAAAAGCTACAATCGTTAAAGATACTTCACAAATCGTCAATTCAACATGTGTGAATGAGTTAGCAAGCACAATACCAACTCCTCATCTTCAGATATCACGACTCAAGTCCCCTTTCAGAGAATACATGCCAACTTAATCCTCACAAATATGATCACTCATCAAGCAACAACACTCAGAGGATAAGGTGTAATACTCTCAACTAGTATATGTGAGTGGAGGAATATAAATAAATAAGAATCTCACATATAAGCATGAATGAAGGAACAATAATAAAGAAGATATAATATTTAGTCTCATGAAAGGAATACCAAAAATACTTCATATCACCCTTTTAGATCCATCACATATAGTCAACATTGCCATGTAACCCCTAAGATCAAGTAAGGACTTTTTTTAGGACGCAATGTAGGTAAAAATGATATATATATAGGGGTTAAAGTTAAGTGGTGAATGTTAAAAGTGTTTCAAGATTACTTGGGAAATACTTTCAGCTTTTCTGTTCAATACTTTTTTTTTTTACTCTTTTGCTCATTTACATCTTTCACAACTCCATTAGTTTTTCACTGACTTTATTCCTTTTTTTGAGTTTTTTTTGTTTTTTTTTTGTTTTTACTTTTTTCCGTATTTCTCCCCCTTTTTTTTTTTGCTTTTTTTTCCTTTTTTTTGTTAATACACATTTCCATCACTGTTTTTCTTCCCCTCAACTGTGAAAACTTCAATAACGATAGAAAACGTCTCAAATAAGTCATCCTACTCCAAGAAGATAAAATCACTAGTAACAAGAGTAGCTAATGCAACTAACAAATTTAAGCTCATAATCTCCATCAATACTGACAGAATGTTCCCACTTTCTACTTGAAACACTTTGGAAAAATGGGTTTACGAAGGAAAGGCTAATTTCAAGGCTCAACGGGGCGACTAGCGGTTATGTAAAGAAAAGAAAAGAAAAAAAAATATTATTGTAAGGCTCAAAACAAGAAATAGGGCCTAACTGTCATCTCTTAAGGATATACATGGCTTACCTAAAATTTCATGATTTCACTTCAATTGTGACATAAAGAATTTTTAGGCAAATAAAAGAAAGAAATAATGAGACTATTCAACGATATAACATGAGTTTCCACAAAAGAAAATAATTAGATGGCCAAGAAAGTAACTCTCCACAATAAATGATAGGCTCAAGACTCACAAAGGTTTAAATAGTTTTCACATATTCTCTTTAGGTTATCTCATCATTCAATCCTTCAATAAAAAGTAGTATTGTGTTGCTACATGAATGTGCAAGGAGCTGAGTATGATGATAGTGAAGTCCTTTTCACAAAAGCGGCTAATTAACTTGGCATACAACTTAAGCTAAGACAAGGGAAAAAGAAGGGATAAACAAAAATAATGATGATTGAAAAATAACTCCCCACCCCCAATCAAAACCAAACATTGTCCTCAATGTTTAAAAATAAACTCTCAGATATATGCAACAATGAGCGGAGAGTAAAAACAAATAAAGAAAGCGCATGAGAACAAGTTAGCAAAGAAAATAAAGTTTGTACGAGAACATACCTGAAGCACTTGATAAGGAAAAAGGAAAATAATGCCTTAAATCTGCGATGATTCAGTGAAACCCAAAAAACCAAAAGAAAGCAAAGCAGCAGGAAAAAAATAAAAATACTTTTTTTTTTACTTTTTCCATTTTTTATATATATATATATATATTTTTTTTGTTGGCCGACCCTATTTACATCCCCATACAAAGGCTCCGAACTCTGGGAGGCACTAAAGCCGACTCTATAAAACAATAAAAATAATGAACGAACTAAAACAAAAATAGAAGAAAGAAAAAAAATATAGAATTTAAATACCTGGATCCATTTAATGTCAGCTAGTAAGACAAATCCTGTGAAACTTCAGAAATAGAGTTAACCAAGTACATTAAAAATGCGGAGAAGAGGCCATTAATTTCAAACCACCAACGTACTCAAACCCCGGTCAGTCCCCCATACTTAGGAGGGAAAGCTAGGCATTACGCTTTTGGCCAATGGTTTTACTTTCATAGTATCCATCCTAGTTAACCACAAAACTTCCATTACACAAGATAATCCATTTTCGAGAAAATGGTAAAGCCCACTATAACCCAGTGGAGGTCCAACCAAAAGTTGGGAAAAATAAAGATTGCATAAAAAGTATTTTAATCCTGATAAACAGGATCATCTACCAAGACCTCTTCGATCTCTGGGTTTTTAAGTTCTAGAAATGGTTTTAATCGTTGCCCATTTACTTTAAAAATATTACCATTCTGAGGATTTTCAATTTCAATAGCACCATGAGAATAGACAGTACGCACAACATATGGACTAGACCACCTAGATCTCAGTTTTCCTGGAAATAAATGTAAACGGGAATTATACAGCAAGACTTTTTGACCAGGCTCAAAGGATTTCCTAAAGATGTTAGAATCATGCACTTTCTTCATTCTATCTTTATATGACTTGGCACAATCATAAGCATCATTACGGATTTCCTCCAACTCATTGAGTTGAAGTTTTCTTTGAAGACCTGCCTTATCAAGATCAAAATTTAAAGTTCTGATAGCCCAGTATGCCTTATGCTCTAGCTCAACAGGAAGATGACACGCTTTACCAAACACTAGACGATACGGAGACATTCCAATGGGATTCTTATATGCTGTCCTATATGCCCACAATGCATCATCTAATTTCAAAGACCAATCTTTCCGTGTGGGATTTACAGTCTTTTCTAAAATTCTTTTTATTTCCCTGTTAGATATTTCAACCTGACCACTAGTCTGTGGGTGATAAGGGGTAGCTACCTTATGAGTAATGCCATATTTTTTCATTAACTGCTCAAACGCCTTATTGCAAAAATGTCTACCCCCATCACTAATGATTGCCCTTGGAGTACCAAATCGTGCAAAAATGTGTTCTTTCAAAAATTTAACAACTGTTCTATGATCATTACTCCTACATGTTTTAGCCTCTATCCATTTTGACACATAATATACTCCAACTAGAATGTAAAGATTACCAAAAGAATTAGGGAATGGCCCCATAAAATCAATACCCCAAACATCAAAAATATCAACAATTAAAATTGGGTTCAAAGGCATCATGTTTTTCTTACCAATACTCCCTAATCTCTGGCATCGTTCACAAGCTCTACAATAATCATGCGAATCACGAAATATAGAAGGCCAATAAAATCCGCATTGTAAAATTTTAGTAGCTGTTTTCCTAGAGCTAAAGTGACCACCACATGCATGATCATGACAAAAAGAAATAATATTTTGTTGTTCATTTTCAGGAATGCATCTTCTAATAATCTGGTCAGGACAATATTTAAACAAGTAGGGGTCATCCCAAAAGAAATGTTTTACCTCAGACAAAAACTTGAACTTATCTTGCTTGCTCCAATGTGTTGGTAGCTGATTTGTAACCAAGTAGTTTACAATATCAGCATACCATGGTGTTTGAGAAATCTGTAGCAGCTGCTCATCAGGAAAAGACTCAACAATAGGATAAACATTATCATCATACTCAATTACTAATCTAGATAAATGATCAGCTACTACATTTTCTGACCCCTTTTTATCTCTAATCTCAATGTCAAATTCTTGAAGAAGTAAAATCCATCTAATGAGTCTAGCCTTAGCATCCTTTTTAGAGAACAAATATTTCAAAGCAGCATGATCAGAAAATATGACAACTTTAGACCCTAGAATATAAGATCTGAATTTTTCCAAAGCAAAAACAACAGCCAATAGTTCTTTCTCAGTTGTGGAATAGTTCAATTGAGCATCATTCAGTGTTCTGCTAGCATAATAAATCACATGAGGAAGTTTATCAATTCGTTGACCTAAAACAGCACCAATCGCATAATCAGAAGCATCACACATAATTTCAAAAGGCACATTCCAATTAGGTGGTCTAATAATAGGTGCAGAAGTCAATTCATTTTTCAGTCTATTGAAAGCTTCAATGCATGCATCATCAAAAACAAAAGGTGTATCCTTACCAAGGAGATTACATAAAGGTCTAGCTATCTTACTAAAATCATTTATGAACCTCTTATAAAATCCTGCATGGCCAAGAAATGATCTAATTTCTTTTATATTCCTAGGAAAAGGAAGATTAGAAATCAAATCAATTTTTGCCTTATCTACTTCAATGCCCTTTTCAGAAATGATATGACCAAGTACAATACCCTTTTTAACCATGAAGTGACATTTTTCCCAATTAAGCACAAGATTCTTTTCTTTACACCTAGCTAGCACCAAAGATAAATTATGCAAACAAGTATCAAATGAAGTTCCAAAGACAGAAAAATCATCCATAAACACTTCTAAAAATTGCCCAACCATATCAGAAAAAATACTAATCATGCATCTTTGAAAAGTGGCCGGAGCATTGCACAACCCAAAAGGCATGCGACGATATGCAAAAGTACCAAATGGACACGTAAATGTGGTCTTTTCTTGATCCTCAGGTGCAATTGCAATTTGATTATAACCAGAATATCCATCAAGAAAACAATAATATGCATGACCAGCTAATTTTTCCAACATCTGATCTATGAAAGGAAGAGGGAAGTGATCTTTTCTAGTCATAGAATTCAACTTACGATAATCAATACACACTCTCCACCCTATTTTTACTCTTGTTGGAACCAATTCATCATCTTCATTTTTAACAACAGTTATACCAGACTTCTTAGGTACTACCTGCACAGGACTCACCCAATTACTGTCAGAAATAGGATAGATAACACCCACATCTAAAAGTTTTAAAATTTCAGCCTTTACCACATCTTGCATGATAGGATTTAGACGCCTTTGTGATTCACGTGTAGGCTTAGCATCTTCCTCCAAATGGATTCTATGCATAACAACTGATGGACTAATACCCTTAATGTCTGCTATTGTCCAACCTATGGCCTCTTTATGCTCTTGTAAAACACTCACTAACAGACGTTCTTGAGACTCATCTAAATCAGAAGCTACAATGGCGGGCAGTGTCTCATGAGCTCCTAAAAAGACATATTTAAGGGTATCTGGCAAAGGCTTTAACTCTAACTTAGGTGGCTCTATTGTAGATGGTAATGGTGGTGATGAGGAAAGGGTAAACGGTAATGGTTTAGGCTGCCAATTATCAACATTCATGAGAGGCACATAATCTAGCAAAGATTTAACCTCAGCAACAATATTATCAATATCCAAATCAAAACCAAAATGTGCTAAACATGCTTCTAATGGGTCAACACAACTTGACTGCACAAATGCATCATGAACTAAATCTTCAATCATATTAACTTCACAGACATCATCATTATCATCAGGCATTTGTTTACTTATATGGAAAATATTAAGCTCAACAGTCATGTTACCAAAAGAAATTTTCATCACACCATTCCTACAATTAATCAATGCATTTGATGTGGCTAAAAATGGACGACCCAAAATAACATGAGTTTGCACAGCAAGGTTATCAACAGGCTCAGTATCCAAAACAACAAAATCCACCGGGAAGTAAAAAGTATCTACCTTAATCAAAACATCCTCAACTATACCTCTCGGAATTTTCACAGATCTATCAGCTAACTGCAGTGTCATCTTAGTAGGCTTTAGCTCACCTAGACCTAATTGCAAATAAACAGAGTAAGGCAGTAAATTCACACTTGCACCTAAATCTAGCAAAGCTCTCTCAATCTGATGTTCTCCAATTTTGCAAGAAATAGTAGGAGATCCAGGATCTTTATACTTAACAGGATATTTATTTTGAATCACTGAGCTCACCTGTTCTGTTAAAAATGCTTTCTTAGGAACATTTGTCTTTCTTTTTGCTGTAACAAGATCTTTCAAAAATTTAGCATATGCAGGCACTTGTTTAATGGCATCCAGAAAAGGTATATTTATTTGTACCTGCTTGAAGACTTCTAAAATATCACCAACCTGTGCATTGTCTTTCTTACTAAGAAGCCTATGGGGAAATGGAGCTTTAGGCACGAACTCTTTAATTTCAGGCTCTATGACTCTAGAATGTGACTCTTTAGGCTCTATAGGTGTATCTTGTGATGAATGCACTCTACTTTCATTATGATCATCCTCAGAGATTTTAGCTTTCTCTACTTTCCTATTGCTACGCTCATGAACAGTCACATGGTTATCAATTTGCTTACCATACCTAAGTGTAGTGACGGATTGCACATGCTCTTGCCCTGAATTAGAACTAGATGCCCCATTAATAGCATATTGTCCCTTTGGATTGGGTATGGGCTGACTTGGAAATTTTCCTTTCTCTCTTTCTCCTACCTGTGTGGCCAACTGACCCATCTGAGTCTCTAACTTAGCAATGGCATTAGTGTTCAATTGTGTTGAATTTTTCATTTCCTGAATTGCCTGGATCGTGGTCTGCATGAATGCTTTAAGAGACTCTTCTAGTGATGATTGTTGCCTAGACTGACCTGCAAACTGAGGTGGAACCTGAGCATGAGAGTAGTTCTGATTAGGTGGCCTAAATTGATTCTGATATTGCACTGGTGGGACAACTGGGTTACTAGAAGGTTGATTTAATTTCCATGAAAGATTTGGATGGTTCCGCAAATTAGGATTATATGTCTCCACATATGGATTGACAAATGGCCTTCCTAAGTTATTAAGTGAATTCGCTTGTTCAGCATGACACTCATTATATGCAGGCATAGAAGGACACATTGCAGTTACATGCATAGGACTTGCACAAATAGAACATATTTCATTATGAACATTGGTAACAGAACCTCCTCCATTATTCACAGCTAAGGCATCTACTTTCCTTGTAAGAGCATCTAATCTAGCCTTTATATCTACCTCCTCACTAATCTCATACAAACCCCCTTTCTTTGCTGTCTGAACTGACTTCTCTTTACGGTTAGAGAAATCCCATTGCTGGGAGCTCTCTGACAAACCTTCAAGAAAATTATATGCATCATCCTCTGTTAGACTCAAGAAACCCCCACCATTCATTGACTCTACCATATTCCTACTTGACTGTGTCAACCCATTATAAAAGTATTGCACTAATCTCCAAGTTTCAAAACCATGATGAGGACACTTAATTTGCAAATCCTTAAACCTCTCCCAACTTTCATAAAATTTTTCATGCTCATCCTGACAAAAATCAGTAATTTCTCTCCTTAAAGCATTAGTTTTATTCATGGGAAAGAATTTTGACAAAAACTTTTTTACCATTGCTGCCCAAGATGTAATAGATCCAGAAGGAAGAGAATTAAGCCATGCTTTGGCCTTATCCTTTAGTGAAAAAGGAAATAGGCGCAAGCGAACAGATTCTTCAGAAAAATTTTGAAATTTAAATGTAGTACATATTTCTAAAAATTCTTTAACATGCAAATAAGGATCCTCTCTATCTAGACCATGAAAAGTAGGAAGAAGATTTATTACCTGTGGTTTTAGCTCAAAATGTGCAGCTGTAGTGGCAGGCAAAACTATGCATGAAAGAGGATTGGTAGAGATGGGGTAGAACAACTCCCTAAGAGGCTTAATCTCCTCTCCCTGTTGACTCATTTTAGATTCTAGTTCTAACTCAATGCTAACTAGCCTGTTTGTATGATCACGTGCCAAAACTTTCATGCAACACAAATATCACACAAAAAGAAACAAAGAAAGAAAATAAATAAATAAAATGCACTTATTATTCTTTTTAATTTTATTTTCGTTTTTATTTTTTTATTTATTTTTTTATTTTGAATTTTTTTTAAAAAAAGCAATAAAACAACTAGTAGAAGAAAACCCTAATCAAAAGTCTAAAAACTTATCCTATTTAAGTCCCCGGCAACGGCGCCAAAAACTTGTTGTATGTTTTAAATTACTCGCAAGTGCACGAACCGTATGAAGGTATAGCTTAGGCAAATACGAGGTCGATCCCTCAGAGACTTGTTCAGTTAAGATCAAATTTTAGACTTAGATTTAGACTTCCTAATCTAGTTGAAAAGATTGATTTTCTAGGTTGAGATAAAATAATAAAAGACTAAACAATAAATCTAAATAAGTAAGACAATTAAAAATCCTAAGACAAAAGAGTTAATAATTTTAAGAACAAAGAATAAAGTAAAACTAAAAAATATATATAATGAATCTAGAGACTTAATAAATAAATTCTGAAATAAGAACAACTAATAAATTGAATGAAATAAATTAATAAATTTAAAAACGAAATAAATTAATACATTGAGTAAAATCAATTAAAATAAACTAAATAAAGGAAATATTAGAAAAAAAAATAACTAATTAAATAAAAGACGAATGTTAAAAAGTGATACTAAACAAGTAATCGTAAAAGGCTAAGGTTCGGAATCCACCTTGCTAATCCTAACGTCAACTATATTTGATCATTAATTTTCCCCAAATTTTACTACATGATAATCTCGCAGTCTAGCCTCGTTACCATGGAAGATATCATCTTTTAAGCCCTAAGTTAATGAATCCCAAAAGTATGTTTATTCTAACTTTGCAAAAGAATCTTCAAATTATTAATTGTATCCCAACTAGAAATCACAATTAATATTCGACATTAAAATCAAAACTTTCAATTATTAAGAACTATTCAAAGCATGAGAAAAACATGATTAAACCCATCAAAGAAATTATTTCAATAATTGATGAAAGAATAAACATTAAACATGAATGATCAAGTTATGGGGAAAAATTAATTCACAAACATAGCATCAATTAAAATTAACAAGGTTTCATCGTCACCTCAGCGAATAAATTTAGCCTGACATACTAAAGAAACTAAAATAACAATTCTGAAAAATAATCATTATTTAAATAAATTAAAGTAAAGGAAAGAAAACGTTACAGAGTTTAAATACGAAGAAACTCCAAAAGCATCCTAATGTCTCGCAGAAGAAAAAAAACTAATAAAACTAAACTAATTTTTTTATTGAATTTTCCCGTTGTTGCTGCTGCTTTGTTGTGCCTTTAAATAGGCACAAGTTCTTTTCCTAACCGACCTTGGCTTACTTTTTTTTTTATTATTATTATTTTTAATCCAAGTCCAACTTGGACTTGTTTTTTTTTTTTTTTTTTAATTTCAATCTTCATCAAAAAGGCTTGCTCCTTTTCATCCAGTTCTTCAAGATCTTTGATTCTCACATCCATAAGATCTTCACATTTAATTACTTCTCACGTATAAATAACATTTTAGCCCTGAAATATGAAAAAGTCTCAAATAAGTGATAAACAAATTAATGACTTAATACTTATTAATTATGCTCAAATTGAATTAACAAAGTCTAATTTAAATATAAAAATATGCAAACCCCGACTTATATCACATGTTACAAGCTTTAAACCCAAAAAACAATGTCTTTACCCAAGCCTTAGGACTAGTGGAGTATTGTTCAATGTTATGATATATATGGGTGTGCAAGAAATAGTGTAGGGGTGTCTGAATTTGTGGTATGGCTATGACTGGTGAAATGGAACATGTTTTCGTTCTCAATTTGTGAGTTCCATTGTTGATATAATTTTGGTGAAAAATAATAAGGAAAAAAGAAGGAAAAAAATACAAGAATAAAAAAAATTAAAAAAGAAAAAAAAAAGACAAGGAAGAAAGGAAGTGATAGATGAAATTTCTTTTAAACTGTCCATGTTAAAATTCTTCCTAAAAATTCAAAGGAAGGGTTATGTTTATACATGATATATACAAAGGTGGAAGCTATTGAATGGAGTGATTGGTTTTGACATATTTTACATATTCGAGCTTGAGTTGATTTCTTTTTTTTGCTCCGCTAGTTTCGATGGCTTTTGAGCTACATTCCCAAATATTTCCCACCTTTGTCCTTAAGCCTCGTTACAACCCTTGAAAAGTCCTTATGATTTGTGTTATGCATGTGATCTTAGTGGTGGAGAATGAGAAGATATGCAAGCCTATGGTAGATCATTTTCATTGGAATGAATTTGAGCGAAACACATACCCTTCAAACACATGAGAGTCGAGCGTTTATCTCTGTGAGGGTCTACGTATTCCGTTACTCCATCTTCGAGTGAGAATGCTTACTAAGGAATTATAAGTTGGTTAAGAATGTTTGTTCATGATATGTTATGAGTTTTGAAGAGCTTGGTTGTTCTTTGTTGATGACACTGCAACTTTGGTATTCTTGAAAATTTGAGTTTTGCCCGAGGACGAGCAAATGTTAAGTATGGGGAAATTTGATAAGAATGCAAAATGTCATATTTCTCTCCATTAATGTTTAATATTTCACACCTATTTGATGCCTAAATACACTCATTATTTTTATATTTTGATTTAGGATGCAAATAAAGGCATTAAGTGCAAAACGAAGTTAAATCGCGCAATTCTGGACAGCTCCAACACTATTACATTTTTTGGGCATAACTCTCTCATCCGAACTCCGATTTAGACGATTCAAGATGTTCTGGAAAGAAAAGAAAAATATCTAAAACTTTTATGTTTTGAGTTTTGAGAAATAAAGGCTTAATCAAATCCGAAATTGGACGTGAAGTTGCTGCACCTGTGCTGTTTAATGTTCTGGAATGTTCTGGAATGTTCTTTATCTAGAAGCTTCTAGTTGATAGTGGAGGATGTGGTGCACGAAAATTTCAACTATTTTAGCTATCCTAATTGTATTAGGACTTTTTCTAGTTGTTTTAGGTTTTCCTAGTTATATTAGGAGTTTACTTCACCTTTAATATTTTCTTATTCTATTTAGGTTAGGATTCCATTATCTTAGGGGATTTGGTAGGCTTCACAAACTATAAATAAGGGGAGAAATCATAAGATTTAGAGCACCTCTTTTTCTCTCCCCTTTTCTCATTCGAAATTTCTTTATGGCTCTACGTGGCTAAACTTTTATTCTTGGTCGAAGGGAATTGAAGCCTCGGAATCAAGAAAACTATGAGATTTAATTAGTTTTTACTGTTCAATTTATGCTTTAAGTATTGAATGTTCTTCTATTTTATTTATATGATTCTTTCGCTTAATTGCTAGGGTGGCCAACTAGTTTATTATTCGTTATAATCTACTGCTAAGTTAGATATTAAATCCGTAATTGTTTGATCCCTCTAATTTGCGAAGCAACTAAGATTTAATAATTTACTGTGTCAGAGATTATTAGATTTTAGGAAGAACGTTCAACTAAATTAAATGCAACCGCGTGTGCTTGTGTTGTTTAGCTTCATCGATCTCTCTAGTTCTTAAGGCTGCTACTAGATTAAACCTTTAGCGCATGTCTGAGGTTGTTTAGTGGTTAGCGTTAATTAGGTCACGTGTATTCTAATTAACTACGACTAAGGAGAGATAGGAAAATAATTCCAACGATGAATATTTAAAGTTTGAACTGATATATACTTGCATCAATGATCAGTTACAAGATTCCGATGGTGGATGTTGACTTAGACCAAGGTTCGTCTTCTTAATTAAATTCAATATTTTTAAATTCAGTAATTTTTCTTAAGTTTTCTTTATATACTCAAACCCCCCCCCCCCCCAACCTCGTTTACGTAACACAAATTAGGCTAGATACTCTCTATGGGAACGATCCTTGCTCACACTACTACATATATTTTTCAGAGTACATGTTTTATTTTTGGTTGCCTGCGACAGCACACCAGGTAGCTTGCAGTACTTAGCGCTAACTCGACCTAGTATTGCTTTTGGTGTCAACAAGTTAGCTCAGTTCATGCAATCACCAACTCAACGACACTGGGCCTCCGCAAAACGTCTTCTCTGCTATCTCAAACATATAGTTGAATATGGTCTGTTTTTAAGCAAGTCATCGCCTCTAACTCTCACGGCTTATTCAGACGCCGATTGGGCGGGAAACAAGGACGACTTCACTTCTACGTCAGCATATGTTATCTTCCTTGGTTCTAATCCGGTGTCATGGTATTCCAAGAAGTAGCGAACAGTTGCTTGTTCCTCCACCGAGGTTGAATTTCGGTCCGTCGCATCGGCAACTGCAGAACTTTGCTGGCTTACCAATCTGCTTCGCGAGCTAAAGATTACACTTACAAGGCAACCGAAACTTCTATTGATAATCTGGTTACAACCTATTATTGTGCTAATCCCGTTTTTCATTCACGAATGAAGTACTTGGCTCTTGACTACCATTTTGTTTGAGATAAGGTTGCAAATAACTCTCTGCAGGTAGCTCATGTCTCTACTATTCACCAGCTAGCAGATATTCTCACCAAACCACTAGCTAAGTCGCATTTTACAGAATTACGTTCTAAGATTGCTGTTGCCGATGGCTCCATTATCTTGCGGGGGTATATTAGGAAGAAGTCCTAACTCATCTAGTCTATTGGATATCAACGACTTCTCTTCTTGATTCAGTTTGATCAGCTTGCTTGTGTAGATAGAAGATACATCTTCTTAGTCCTGATCTTGTGTATATCTCTTATTTATCTTGATACTGCACTTCTATATAAATCATATCTCTGATGCATTGTAAATGTGTGTGAAGTAATACAATACAGTTAAGTTTACTTCTCTATAACCACTATATAAGATTGTGAATTACTGCTCCTAGTACAATTAGTTTTAGGATATAATTCATGATGTTTAACATTGTATCAGAGTTAAGTTTTGATCCAATCTCGTCCATTCACATATGACCATTTCACTTCTTGCTAATTCGCTCAATCACCAACTTAATGTTGTCTCTCGTATTCAAAGTTGTTTCACTTGTCCCAAATTAAAAATAGTAAATTGAAAATATGAGTAATTAAGTGCACTAAGAAAGCAATTTCTTTCTGCTTTTTTTGTTCCTTAATGTCCCGCATTATCTATAATTTTGTGATGATAATTAAAATAAAACTATAACTTCTTATTTGAGTATTAAATTTGTATTATGACATTTTCAGTGTTGGAGGTGAAACATCTTCAATAATCGTAGATTGGAGCAATGTGTGAAATGCTCAAGAACCATGTTCACTTAAGAAGGCTCGAGTTGAAGTGAGACATGTTTTCTATAGCGAAGGATATGTTGATGAAGCAAATTTTTGTGAATTAAAGTACCTGAAGGCAGTTATCAAAGAGATTCTTAGGCTACATTTTACCGCTCCTCTATTATTTCCAAGAGAATGTAGAGAAGCATGTGAGATCAATGGATATGAGATCCAAGTCAAGACCTAGGTTATTGTAAATGCATGGGCTATTGGAAGAAATCCTAGATATTGGGAAGATCCTAAACGTTTTAAACTAGAGGGATTTCTTATTATATATATAATTATATAGTTCAATTGATTTTAAAGAGATTAATTTTGAATACATACCATTTGGTGCTGGAAGAAAGATATGCCCCGATTTGACATTTGGTTTGGCAAACGTTGAACTCCCACTTGCAAAATTTCTATATCATTTTGATTGGGAATCTGCCCAATGGAATGAAAAATGAGAAACTAAATAAAAGAATTGATCCATTTCTGTTTGCTTCAAATATTCATCACACTCCCATGGTCCGGATCACGTTTCATAAGCTGCATGCTTAATCTTTGTTTTAGCATATAGATGAAATCTTTGAGTTAATTGTTCATATAGAATATTGCATATAATTGCAATCGTGGAAAAAATATAGTGGTGAGTTTCAGATATGGATCCTCTCATTTATTTATTGTCTTATATACTAGATGAGGTGTATCATCCGTCATCAGATTTGATATTTTAAAATCTCAAGCATTCATTTTAAATTTATTTTAATTGTTTTTTTCAAAATTGAAATTTGAAATGAGTGATTGAGATTTAAAAATGTCAAATCTTATAACTTATGATACACCTCATTTAGTAAACGAAAAAATAAGTTAACAAGAAAGATCCAAACCCGATGACTTTCAGTTGCTAATGGTAGAAGTGGGCAAAATTCGTGTAGCATTGCCACAACGTTATGTATGAGTGGTTTTGAAAGTGCAACCTATTTTATTCTACATGTATCATGCACATTAATTGTTTATCAAACTTAAACCAAAAGCTGACTTTTCTATATAAGATAGATAAATATTCTCCTCGTAATTATGCCTCCTTTAGTTAGGTTCTCATCACATCCAAGAATTGAATATAATGGTCGAATAATGACTTATTGTAATAAAAAATTTTAAATTTAAACTATTTGGCCTCCATTATATATATATATATATATATAAGTGTCACGTTTGCCTCGATATCCAGTCAAGTTTCAGCTATTGCAAATTGAAAGGGACGCCACACCCACAAGATGAGTACTTATAATCATTTTTCATGTATGTGGTGCAAAAAAAAAAAAACATATAGAAACGCCAGAAATCATGTTTGTTACGTTACACCTAATAGTTGATTTGTGATGCCTTTTACATTAAATATGACATTCTTTAGTTGATCGATCATTAGTATTGGATTTTATCAGCGCCGGTATACATTATAAAATAATTATTGCATGTTAGTGCTAGTTAATTGGAGTAGCCAATGATATATATTTCTTTAACAATTAGGTAATCAAACCTCATGTTCCATTTTCAATCCAATACTTTTCCTATATCATGCTAATCGTCAATATATAAACTTTTCAGGTTCTTGGTATTACAAGCCACGTATTAAGTAATGAGTGTTGATTGATATTATTTTATTTTTATAATTCATTTATTATCTTTTATTTGTATACTTAGTTAACATATAAAAATGATAATTTTTTTAAAAATTATTCTCTTTTTTTGACATATAAATAAAACATACACACATAGAAGATGATAAATTCCGTCCAGCTCAATGCTTAATTTGACGAACTGCTACATAGAGTCAAATCACACATGTCCTCTTAAAATATTGTTAAGGTATGGTCGACCCAAAGCATCTTTTCTAGGATTTCTTGTTGGTAAACGTATAAGATGCGTAATATAATCAAGCTAGTAGAGATCTCCTAAAAATGTGGAGGACAAGTGATTTGAAATATATATTCTGCACGAGTTTGTTTCTTTTTATTTTATTTATTTATTTAGCATGCATTTTTTGACTTTTGAACTTAGCATGCATTTTTTGACTTTTGCAACTAGCTTATGAGTTTTGAGTACTTGTACAAATTAACATCTTCTTCTTTCTACATTGCCATAGACACATAGATGAACATTAAATTTCAACAACGGATGTAGATCAAGCACAAACAAGAAGACAAGTCCTAAACTTCCTCCAGGCCCATGGAAGCTCCCTTTTAAAGGAAACATGCACCAGCTTGCTCTTGGTTTGCCCCACCAAGTGCTAAGAGACTTGGCCAATAAATATGGACCCCTTATGCATCTAAAATTCGGTGGAGTTTCTGCAGTTGTGGTTTCCTCTCCTGAAACAGCAATAGAAGTGATGAAAACCCATGACATGGCTTTTGCTTCAAGGCCTCCAATAATTGCTCCAAAGATACTGTCATATGATTGCAAGGGCATTATCTTTGCTCCATATGGTGAGTATTGGAGTCCACGGGGCATTGCAGTGGGCTTCATGTAGCCGCAGCAGCAGCTAGTAGTAGCCCGCAGTAGCAGCAGCAGTCGTAGCCCACAGTAGTAGTAGGAGTTTGTAGTAGCAGCTAGTAGTAGTAGGGGTTGCTATAAACAGGCTTTTCGCAATTATTGGCGAAATGGGACAAGTGAAAAATGAAACTATATCTCCTATAGTAGCCCCTTAGGTTATCCTTAATGGAGTCTCTAAAATGTAAAACTTTCTTAATTTGGATATTTTTAGAGACTCCAGTCTCTAAAAGCAACACTATTCATGACAAAAGTACGTGGGGTCCACCACTTTTGGCTTAAAAGATGCCAATATGGAGACCCAGTCTCTATTTTTTTCAACAAATTTGTGGAAGAAAATGGAGACTGGGTCTCTATTTTGGCATCTTTTAAGCCAAAAGTGGTGGACCCCACGTACTTTTGCTATGAATAGTATTGTTTTTAGAGACTAGAATCTCTAAAAACACCTAAATTAAGAAAGTTTTGCATTTGAAGACTCCATTGAGGATGCTCTTAGTAGTAGTATATATCTCCCATAGAAGTAGGAGATCACAAGCCATTTACTAAGAAATCACCTAACAGATCACAAGCCAGTTACAAAGAAATCACCTGATGGATATTGAGGTTTCATCTTTCACAATCCTTCTTATAATTATAATCCCATTATTGCTTATGAAACTAGCAAGTAGATCAAGCACAAACAAGAAGACAAGTTCCAAACTTCCTCTAGGTCCATGGAGGCTTCGATTCATAGGAAACATGCACCAGCTTGCTCTTGGTTTGCCCCACCAAGTGCTAAGAGACTTGGTCAAGAAATATGGACCCTTCATGCACCTAAAACTAGGTGAAGTTTCTGCTGTTGTGGTTTCCTCTCCTGAAACAGCAAAAGAAGTGATGAAAACCCATGACATCTCTTTTGCTTCCAGGCCACCAATAATTGCAACAAAGATTCTTTTTTATGATTGCACAGACATTTCCTTTTCTCCATATGGTGAATATTGGAGACAAGTGCGGAAAATTTGTGTACTTGAGCTTCTAAGCACAAAACGAGTTCAGTCGTTCCACGCCTTAAGAGAAGAAGAAATCTCAAATCTTGTCAGATGGATAACTTGTAATGCAGGATCTTCGATCAATCTGACCGACAAGATAATCTCCACTACGTTTAATATCATCTCAAGAGCAGCCTTTGGCAAGAAAAGTGAGGAGCATGAAACATTCATATCAATAATCAAGGAATTTGTTAAATTGGCAGAAGGTTTCAATATTGCCGATGTCTATCCTTCGATTGAATTTCTTCATTTTGTCAGTGGCGTAAAGCCCAAACTGGAGAAGCTCAAATTACAAGTAGATAGAATATTGGAAAACATCATCCAGGAACACAGAAGAAGAAACACTTCCAGTACTATTGGTGAACAAGAAACATATGAAGATCTAGTAGATGTTCTTCTAAAATATCATGGGAAAGAAGCCGAATTTTCCTTAACCACAGACAATATCAAAGCAGTACTCCTGGTTAGTATTTCTGCTTTTCTCATTGTTAACGTATGTGTATCTAGAGAGTTAATATACTTCTTAATTGTTTGTTTATGAAGTTACTATAAGTTAGTGTCCTATTCTTGCTCTTAGATTTGCTTAGTAGTCTTTGACTAGATAGCGAGAGTAAACAAAACTACCTAGCATCAATAATTCTGAGACCCTTCACAACCAAAAAGGAATAAAAATAACCCAATAATTAGTTTTCATATTTTGATTCATCTTGTTACAATATACACTTGTTTTACATTGAAAATAATGAATTCTAAAACCATTATATATAGTGTAACAAAATAAGTCCAAGAATGTAACAACTCAAAGTCAAATGGAGAGTCCATTCCAAAAGATTAGTCTGTTAGGTGAGAGAACCCCTTGTACACTGACCCGACGGTAGACCTCCTTGTACACTGACCTGACGGTAGCCTTTTCCTTTTTGGCGGCTGCACGCCACATATCAGTATTCAATGTGATATTTACCATATCTTAATCTAGTCTATAGTCACCCTGCCATGGAGTCCACTCTCAATGAGAGAGTCAATGTAACAAAATAAACCCAAGAATATAACAACTCAAGCTCAAAGGGAGAGCCCATCCCAAAAGACTAGTCTGTTAGGTGGGAGAACCCCTTGTACTTAAGAAGCACCCCGTGTAATGTGAGATTCCGATCATTACATATAGACACTTGTTTTAAATAGAAAATGATAAATTCCAACACCACTACAAAAAAATTGCTAATTCGCTATGAAGGCATCGGCAATTCATTTAGCGGCGGTTCAATAATGCCGCCTTTAACTATTTTTTATAGACAGCGGTTCAAGAACCGACACCTATAGTCCTCATTTTAGAAAATAAAATATACAATAGGCGGCAGTTATAGAAACCACCGTCAATTAGCACCCTTAAAAAAATTAAAAAAAATAGGCGTAACAAGAAAAATTAAAATTAAAAGAGTAACCAAAGTAGAATTATTTCATTAACTAGTATAGATCTGAAATGTTATCTCATTGACTAGTTTGTACTAAACATTTGAAACAAAAAGCAATAGTGTGTGTCGTGTCCCAAATATTTGAAACAAAAAACAATAGTGTGCGTCGCGTCCCAAACATTTGAAACAAAAAATAATAGTGTGTGTCGCGTCCCAAAATTTCACCAACGCCTTTAGAAGCATTAGCTTCAGGAAAAGAGATACGGGCTAATAAAATCAAGTAGTAATCTTTTTTTTTTAGTAAGTGCCCATGGAATTCCTGTCAATGAGTCAATCAATTACATTCCATTTAGGATTAGGAATAGGCGTAATTTTTTTTTATTGTGCTCGCATCTCGAGTCCTGTTTTCCCAAGGAAGTACATATCTTACCCAGATTTTCTTCCATAATGGTACGAAACAATTGTTTCATTGGTGTAGATGATACGAAATGAGCTACTTCAAATAGGTTCATTGCTCCGGCCCAAAATACAATTAATCCAACATGGGCTACATGAGCCCCTAGTAGTTTACCGCGACGAAAGTTCACCTAGGCCTTTAGAAGCAATAGCTCCAACACCTGAAATTTATAGTGCTCATCTCAGTAGTGTATTCCTTAATATTGGTGAAGATTTGTAAAAAGGTTCAGTATCTTCATAAACTGAAAGTTACATAAAAGAAGACTAACATTTTATGTAACGAAAATGATAGAATGATTAACGTGTTTGTTCCACTGCGTGTGCTGAGAATCCAAGCGTACAATACGGGATTGTACTCTGACTAATTCACAACCTAAATACCCAGAAGATATGCTATGAGAAAGATTTGAGATAACAAAGAGTATTATGCCTTTATTGTATTTTAGCCTGAAGATAATAGAACGAACGTATCATCTATTATCTTTGGATCAAGCTTAAATACCAAGTAGAGGAAAGTTTATTAACTTCCCACTTGCTTGGGTCAAATGGGTCAGGTCAGTCCATCTTGGGCGACCCATGACCCTAATCTATCAATTGACAATAACAATATATTTCCAGTGCAATTGAACAACTTGTATAATACATTTGGGTCTACGAAACATATAAAGTATTCATTATAATACATATAATTATATTTTCTATTTAAAGTATCAAAGTACAAAAGAAAACAAATATTCCAGAACTTTAAATCATCAGGTCCTATAAAGTCTTTGACGTACGAGAGTGCTTTCCATGATTCCAAATGGAACTTATAAGCTCGACATTCTGTTTTTTGTATGAGGGAACTCTGATATCTCCGAATTATTTCAGATTCAGAAGTACATGAACTAAAAAGTCATCAACCAACACAATATTTACAAGCATTTGACTTTTATCAGTTTCCCTTTACACAGATGGGAAATTTGCAAAATATTACTTTATGAAAGAAAAAGAGAAGGTCCTTATTCCTATTTACCCATAAATGTACTGAATGTTCTCTTCCCTAAAATCAGAAGGTAGCAATAAAGGAATATTATTTTGATCATATCTTCCAGTAAAGTAGATGGCATTTATATGGAAAGTGTAACGTAGATGTACTTAAAAAGTTTCTCATGAAGAATTCTTATTGAAAATATAACTTACAAGGTGGTAAGAGATCCCAAATTCCCCATTGAAGCAGGAAGCTGATCACTCAAATGATTTCCAGACAAATCCCTGAAGTGTAGTAATTGAAAGCCTTGATGATATTGTAAAAGAAACTCAGAAATATAACACTTGAAACTTGCCAAAGAAAGCTCACATATTAATCAAGCCCTTTAAGTTGTTGAAAGGCATCTGGGATCACTCGCGTCAAATTGTTATCGTTTAACGACCTAAAGAGCACAACTTAAATAGAATGAGCCAAAACATAAACTATATAAATAAAGAAAACCGCTCGAACACGTCATTCTCGAGCCTTTTGTAGAAAGATAATATACTATAATAAAAATATAAACAAAAAATTTCATGCTAGGTAAAAAGTTACAAACTGCCCCAACTCCCCTTAGATGTCTAAAAGGAAAAAGAAAAAAATGAAGAGAAAGAAAACTGAATTGCAGGCCATAGAATATCCTCATCTCTATGGAAAGGGCATGCACATTTCTAAGGGGACTTACTTCTTCGGATAGGATCCTCTATGGAAAGGGTATGCACAAACAATTCATACTTCATAGTACTGCTTCTCTTACAAACATTCTTCCCTTAAGTGTCAATCTACCAAAGGTCAGTGAAAAGACACGGTGCTCAGGCTTGTTGTAATTGAAACTGGACAAAATCCCATTTATTGTTTCTATTATAACCATTTATTCATTAAAGTGTATTATCCATTTTTTTATTGAAGTGTACAGAAAAGGAACTATTGTACCCTTTTTTTTTCTTTTTTTTTTTTTGTAGTGAACCTTTCTTCAGTCCTTGAGACAAAAAGGGCTGGACTATGAGATTAAGAACTGCTTCTCTGGCAATTAAAAGAATGGAAGAAAATTAGTCATGACAACAAATAAATCTGATAGAGTAGCACTATTTGTTACAACTTACAAACATGTAGTTCTATAAAATTAAAGCAAATTCTCACTGCTTTTAGTTTTGCATGCAGTATAATTTGTTTCATTAACAGTTTTGAAGACCATGGTTTGGATAGGAAATGAATGGTGTCCCATATGTTTCTCACTGCGTGTTTGAGAGACTGTGTGTGTGTACTTATCAAATCGAGTAATCTCAAATACTAGTCGGTAGATTATAGGCGAAGCCTATAATTACTATTGTTAGTTACATGTCATATCAATATATCATTGTGTCCATACTTCTTAGATATACAAGTGAGAACAATTCCAAGTCTCATTATATGTAAACCAGACAATTTTTCCATATATCTGCAAATTAGTTGACTGCACATCTTCGACTATCATATAAAATCATAAACTACTCCTCCTTCTAGTACAATTAGTTTTAGGATCAAATTCATAATACTTAACATTGTACAAGAGTTGGACTTTGATCCAATCTTGTCCAGATCATTTCTTTTCTCGCTGACTCGCTCAATCACCACCTTTATCTCGTCTCTCCTATTCAAAATTGTACCCTTGTCCCACATAAAAAATAGTAAATTGAAGATATGAGTAACTGCACTAAGAAAACGATTTTAGTCTCCTTTTTTTGCCGCTTAATCTCCTACATTATCTCTAATTTTGTGATCATAAAAATAAAATTGTAACGTCTTATTTGAGTATTAAATTTATATTAAGACATTTTCGCTGCTGGAGGTGAAACATCTTCAATTTCTGTAGATTGGGCAATATGTGAAATGCTCAAGAACCCAAGTTCACTTAAGAAGGCTCAAATTGAAGTGAGAAAGGTTTTCAATAATAAAGGATATGTTGATGAAGTAAATTTTCATGAATTAAAGTACATGAAGGCAGTTATCAAAGCACTACAAAACATAGGTCACATAGGTAGCAGTTTTTATCTCTAACCGTCACCTATGTGAAATGTGTATTACAATAAAGGTGACGGTTTTGACAAAAAACTGCTACTAATAAGGTCTTTTATTTCTATTTTTTTTCTTGTGTATAAAGTTCATTTGACTTGAATAAATTTCACCAATTTATATTTGGGATGTAGTGGTGTGCACATAGGCAACAGTTATAGAACCGCTACCTACTAGTTGTTTAACTCTAAAATAGGCTACAGTTCATTGAACCGCTACCTATTAGTTGTTTACTAAAGTTAATTTAACATGGCCAAAAACTAAACTGCAAGGATTCGAAACTATAACCCTCTAAACTTTCAACTAATACTTAGACCACTGGGGCAAAGAACTAAGTCTTGCAAATTTTTCACAGTATAGCACTATAACACTGCACCATTTCTTTTCCCTAAAATATAAAACCACCACTTATGCTGATTTCATTTCTGAGCAATCATAAGTATCACAAACCCTATCTCTCATCATTCTCTATTTCTTCAAGCTTTCTCTCTCTTCTCAACACCTCCGCCGCAAGTTACCAATCGTCGATCAATCGTAAATCTTTAATCACCGATCAACCGTAAGCCTCTCTAATCGCCGATCAAGTTTTCTCTCTTTTCACTCTTCACTCGAAACACATGCATGTTCATTATGTGATTCTTCTAAACGATTTTATTAATATGTGTTAAACTATATATATGCATGTTTGCTATGTGATTATTTTGAGCGATTTTATTTATATGTGTTAAATTATATATGCATGTTCAATATATGATTCTTTTGAACGATTTTATTACTATGTGTTCATTTGATTTCTATTTTTCTATTTTTAACTATTTTTTAGGTTCAGTCTTCCATTATTGTTGTATTTACTTGATCTATGCACTCTATTCACCTGATTAACTATTTGATGCTTTATAATTTTTTTTGGTCATCTACTTTTTTGTACTGATTAATTTTGTTTTTTTTAGATTAATTCGATTAAATTTTTGGATCAATTTTTTTTTTGTTCATTTTGTGAAAATACGAGATGTTTCAGTTTAAAATATATAAGCTCCTATTAAAATGTAGAGCAATGGAGATTTTTGAGATTTTTGTTGAGCTGTTATCTGTTACAATCTAGGAAGAGTACCTATTTTTGTCGACCTATTATCTGATACAATCTAGTAAGAGCACCTATTTTATGTTTCTGATAATGACATTAAATGTAACTTCGAATCATTGTTTATTAATATGCATGTATCTAATTAGAATAATAGTATCTTTTATTCTCAGCAATTTAATGATGCTTTAATGTTTTATTAATATGTGTTAACTTATTAGTACATGTTGAAATTTTGCAGGAAATGGCCCAAATTAAAAGAACAAGTTTTGGTTTCCAATCTTCTTCGAATGGGGAAGGTACAATCTTATACGGTTTCCTATTTATCTATGTATTTTCTTTTGTTATTAGTGGAGAATTTTGTAGTGATCATGTGAATTTGATTGTGATTGGATATGCGATTTGTTGAAATTTTTTGTGCTTGTTTTAAGTAGATAAAGTTGTTGTGGAGTTAAATTTAGCTCAAATATAAGGGAGTTCTATTTTAAGTAGATTAATGTGTTTTATAGTAGATTTTATGTATGCATTTATTTGTATGTGTGTTTGTGTGTGTGTTGTATTTTCTAGTATAATTATGCTTTGGCAAAATGTATCCTCTTTGTTAAATTTTCAGAAACTAGTAGCCAACTAAGGAAAAAGACTGAAAATACAACGGTTGGAAGCCCAAGTTGCAAAACTGATGCAATGGGATGTAGAGCGAGAAACTAAATATATGAGACTGAAAAAATTGGTAGAGTCATTCGTGATAGGTAAATCATTAAACTAAAAGAAATGAATATGTATATGGATGACTTTCAAATCTCTGATGGCAATTCTTGTCTCTAATTTAGGTGAGCAAAGAGAATGACATATTACTGAATTAATTGTGGTTTATCGTATAGGCTATCAATAGAATTGTTCTTCTATCTGGCTGTGACAAGCTTTATTCAGGCAGTAAGGATGGATCTGTTAGGCTCTGGGACTGCTATAGTGGTCAGGTTGGTATATTTCCTTTTATTTGTTTATGGGTTTCTGTGTTGTATGTGAATAGTATATCTGACATTTTTTTGGTTATTCTTTGTGTTATGCAATGTACTGGTGCTGTTAAACTTGATTGTGAAGCAGGGTGCTTGATTAGTGAAGGTTATTGGGTGTTTGTGGGATTGAAAAATGCTGTTAAGGTGGGATTCCTTTGGAATTCTTAACTTTGGAATCATTTTATTGACCCTGTCAATTTACTTGAGTAGCTAGTCAGCTGTATCTCTGTCATAACTGATAACTGTTGGTCATGTGGTAGGTATGGAATCTCCAGACTCGAACTGAGTTCATTCTTATGGGCCAGTTGGGCTAGTATGTGCCATGGCCATCAGTAATAACATGATTTTCGCTGGAATAGAGGTAAAGGCTTGGTCTATTTTCTTCTATTCAAGTATATTTAGCTTTTGTTTTTGAATTATCTGTATTGTTGATGCTTCTGCTTGTTCTCAGGATGATACCATATTGGCATGGAAATTCAGCTCTGAGATCAGTTGTCCTGAACTTGCTGTATCGCTGAAGGGCCATAGTGGTGACATTGTTTCACTCATTGTGGGTACTAATAGGCTCTATTCAGGTTCCAAGGACAAGACGATTAGAGTATGTTCATTAAGTTCTGATCTTCTGTCTCCTAATATACTCTCTATTGTGCTACCGAGTGGTTGACAGAGTACTATTCTGCAGTTTTTCTTCTATATATTCTTGATCATTTTGAATTTTTTGTAAGAAGATGTTGATTTCAGACTGATTCCCATCATTGATTTTTTGTAAGAAAATATTGATTTCAGATTGATTCCTATTATTGATTTTTTGTAAAAAGATGTTGATTTCAGACTGATTCCCACTACTGATTTTTTGCAAGATGATGTTGATTTCAATGTATATACTATTGTCTTTATGGCTAGTTTAACTACAGTGTTCTAGTGATTCTTAAATCAGTTATGAGGTCATTGTTCTTGGGTCTTTATGACTAGTTTAGCTGCAGTATTCTAGTGATTCTTAAATCATTTATGAGGTCATTATTCTTGGCTGAAACATATATTAATTGTAGAGCAGGAATGTGTATGTAACAGTTCTCTTGAACCGCTAGTTATTAGTCTACTAAATGATGTGCAGCGGTCTCAATTAACCGTCACCTATTACTATCTTTATCAAAAGTAGCAGTTGAAGAGAGTTGTGCTTGTAGTGACATAGGCAACGTTTATTATAACTGTCACCTATGCAAGTTGTAATTATAGGTAGCAGTTATTATAAATCGTCACTTATGCATAGGCAACACAAGCATAGGTAGCAGTGCTGGTGACGGGTTTGCAAAGTGTTGCCTTTTAATAGGTAGCGGTTAAAAATCGCTGCCTTTAAAGCTACAAACCGTCACCTATACTTCAAATTCTTGTAGTGAAGAGACTCTTAGATTACATCCTCCAGCTCCTCTATTAGTTCCAAGAGAACGTAGAGAAGCATGTGAGATCAATGGATATGAAATCCTGGTCAAGACCAAGGTTATTGTGAATGCATGGGCCATTGGAAGAGATCCTAGATACTAGAAAGATCCTGAAGGCTTTAAACCAGAGAGATTTCTTGATAGTTCAATTGATTTTAAAGGGGCTAATTTTGAATACATACCATTTGGTGCTGGAAGGAGGATATGCCCCGGTTTGACATTTGGTTTGGCAAACGTTGAATTCCTACTTGCAAAGTTTCTATATCATTTTGATTGGAATCTGCCCAATGAGATGAAAAATGAGGAACTAGATATGACAGAGGCTTCTGGCGCGAGCACTAGAAGGAAAGATGATTTATACATAATTCCTATTATCTACCAAGGTAAATAAAAGAATTGATCACCACTAGCCATTTGGTCTGGTGGTATGATTTTCATTTTAACTGCGAGAGCTCTCGCAATCAATTTTCGTGCATAACATCTATGCTATGATGTAATATGGCTTAGCCATCCCTTCAATTAAAAAAAATAAAAGAATTGATCCATTTCTGTTTGCTTCGAATATTCATCACACTCCCATGGTCCGGATCACGTTTCATTATAAGTTGCATGCTTAATCTTTGTTTTAGCATATAGATGAAATCTTTGAGTTAATTGTTCATATAGAATATTGCATATAATTTCAATCGTGGAAAAAATATAGTGGTGAGTTTCAGACATGGATCCTCTCATTTATTTATTGTTCATATACTAGATGAAGTGTATCATCAGTCATTAGATTTAATATTTTAAAATATCTATTATTCATTTTAAATTTATTTTAACTGCCTTTTTCAAAATTGAAATTTAAAATGAGTGGTTGAAATTTAAAATAGCCAAATCTTATCACCCATAAATCATCTAGTAGACAAAAAAATAAGTAGAGAAGAGAATCTAAACCTGATGAATTTCAATTGCTAATGGTAGAAGTCAGCGAAATTCGTCTAACATCACAACGTTATGTATGAATGATTTTGAAACTGTAACCCATTTTATTCCACATGTATCATTCACATTAATTGTTTGTCAAACTTAAAACCAAAATCTGACTTTTCTAAATAGGATAGATAAATATGTTCCTCATTATGTCTCAATAAGTTAGGTTCTCACACCCAAATGTTGAATAGAATGGTTGAATAGCGATATGTTATAATAAAAAAGTTTTAAGTTTAGATTACGATTTCGGCTTCCATTATATTCGAAAAGAGAAAAAAAAAAGGTTAGGTTTGTCTTAATATCCAGTCAGGTTTCAGCAACTGCAAATTGAAAATGATGCCTATTTTTCATGTATGTGGTGCGCATCGTGCAACCAATAAATTCTTGTTTGGCAAGTAGCTTGTTTGGCAAACCACAGGGGGTATGATGCGTTTTACCTCTCATTTTTATGCGCATCGTGCAACCAATAAATTCTTCCATTTTCTTTGATGTACATCTATAGGAAAGCAAGACTAGATAGCTAGAGTAACAAAACTACATAGCATCAACAATTAGCTTTTCAAACCCTTCACAATAAAATGAAACAATAAAAAAAATATTTAGCTTATCGTATTTTGATTCACATATTCCTAATTAGCTTCTCGTATTTTGATTCAAATATTCCTTATGTTAATATTTAACCGCCTGCATAGTCGCAAAATGAGTAATAGCATAAAGAAAGCAATTTGATTCTCCATTTTTTTGTCTTCAATGTCCTATATAGATCTACTCTTGTGATCATAATAGTAAATAGTGATTTCTAACTCAAGTTCATAGATGGTCTCAGGACACTTTTGGTTGCGGCGGTGAGACATCTTCAATAATTGTAGAATGGGCAATGTGTGAAATGCTCAAGAATCAAAATATACTGAAGAAAGCTCAGGATGAAGTGAGACAGGTTTTTAATGCTAAAGGCTATGTTGATGAAGCAAAATGTCATGAATTGGAGTACCTAAAGGTAGTAATCAAAAAGGCTCTTAAGCTACACCCACTACTCTCTCTATTACTTTCAAGAGAATGCGGCAAGGCATGTGAGATCAATTGAGGCTATCACCAACAGTGGCTCTAAAACAGAGAGATATAATGACTATATGTTGAATTCTTTATTTTTTTAAAAATACAATATAAGAGTGCCTATTTATAGGCCTCGTAACTTAGTGACCAAGAATAAGAACCGGATTAATTAAGAATGTAAAGAATCATAAGTTTCTATCTTAAAACCAATTGGTGCCAATTGGAGTAGCCCAGGATTTCTAATTTTTCGATATGGGACAAGTGTTATATTCTAATACTCCCCCTCACGTGTGACTTGATTTGAGAGGAGTCACACTTGGAAGATTGAACACGCGTAGACCTAATTATGAGATGGGTCACAGTTGGAAGATTGAATACACATGATAGATTAATACGTGTAGAAGATTGAATACACGTGGGACACACGAGGAATATTAAAGATGCACAAAACATGACACATGCAAAAGATTGAATACAAGTGGACCTTATTTGAGATAGGTCACATGCGGATGATTAAAACTGGACTAAAGGCCCAACTCTGATATCATGTTAAGTATCATGGGTTTCCATCTTAAAACCAATTGGTGGCAAGTGGAGTAGTCCAGAATCTTATAAGGTGGTCTAATAATTTGTGATTTTTCGATATAGGACAAATGTTATATTCTAACAAGGAATATAATTCAATACGGAAACCTAAAATCTTGTCTAATAAGGAAATAAAATAATAATGTCTAATTCTATACTATTGCCTAAACTAGTGTTATTAAGTAAGGAATAATGTTAAAACCTATTATATTTCAACAACCCTCCTCATAAGGTGGTCTAAGAATTTCTGATTTTTCGATATGGGACAAGTGTTATTTTCTAACAAGGAATATAATTCAATACGAAAACCTAAAATCTAGTCTAATAAGGAAATAAAATAATAATGTCTAAGACTAGACTATTGCCTAAACTAGTGTCATTAAATAAGGAATAATGTTAAAACCTATTATATTTCAACAGCCCCCTCAAACTCAAGTATGGTGAATCTGAACCGACTTAAATTTGATAACTGATAATTGTTGAGACATTTATCAAAGTAGCCAAAAGAACATCCGTTTGGAGTTAGAATCAAACCAAAACGGAATCAAAGGACCATGGTTGAAGGCATACAATGACGACGACAACTAGACATTCGATACACCGAGACAAGAGAAGATTGAGGAAGAAGATAACGTCTTCTCACAACATTAGGGGAAAGAAGGTACAATCAGGACCATGGCTAAAAGCATACAATGACAACTGCAATCGGACGCTCCAACCCCTAGAAAAGACGATTGAGGAAGAAGAGAACATACTCTTACCACAAAAAGAGAGAAAATGTATGATCAAAGGACCACAACTAAAGGCACATATGACGATGACAACCGGATACTCGGATGCCTAGACAATCGACAATGACAACGATGGTGGTGGGAATAATGAGATAACAATGTCACAGGCTACCAGGATGGTAGCTCTGATACCATGTTAAAATAAAAAGAAAAGAGAAAATATATATTGATTGAAGATAATAAAGGCGGCCACCAACGGTGACTCTAGAACAGATAGATATAATGACTACATGTTAAATTGTTGATTTTTTTAAAATACAATATTAGAGTGCCTATTTATAGGCCTCATAGCTTGGTGACCAAGAATAAGAATCATACTAATTAAGAATATAATTCAATACGTAAACCTAAAATATAGTCTAATAAGGAAACAAAATAATAATGTCTAAGTCTAGACTATTGGCTAAATTAATATTATTAAATAAGGAATAATATTAAAACCTATTATATTTCAACAAAAGTGGACACCTTCACTCTTTAGGTAACTTGAAATCCCACATTAACAATCAAAAAACTTTTATCTCCCTAAAAAACACTATGAATTTCACTAAACGCTATAAAGTGGAGTTTATTCATTAGCTATAAATGCTACACAAGCTTATCTGGAGTTTATTCTTTAGTTATAACGGTATTATTACCATATAAACGAGAAGATACATGAATCATTATCATACAAAGAAATAATAAAGGGGTAATATAAAACATCACTGAATGAGATGTATATTGAAATTATCTTTCCTTGAAAATGTTTTACGTTCATTGATGTACATAATCGACATACTTATTTCATTCTACTTAGACACATTGAAGAATGATCCCATTAGTTATTTTCTAACCTATAATGGGAGTAGTTTTAGACATTTCTTTGCTGCAATTTCGAATATATCTCAATATAAACAAAGCAGTTTACAATTGAAATTAAAGGAGGGTGTAGAGTACGTTTAAGAAATTGCATTTTCCTTGAAAAGTAACAAGAAATTGAGAGTCAGAGTTAAGAATTCCTGGAAGAGGTGGAACATATTTCATGAAACTTGGAAAAGATAGAAAAACAAGTTCTTAAAGGAAGTTGGGAAGAATATATGTACCTTAAGACTTAAGGTTGTAATATAAAAGCCAACATTTTGTCACGGGCTGAGTGCAGATAGTCCGTGTGGCACCCAATCCCCAAAGACGGACAAAGTCAACCAGCAACAATAGGTTGATAAGCCAAAATAAGCTAATATATTTAGTTTAGGATGGGTCAATAACAATATTCATCTCTGTGATGGATATTGCATATTAGTAGACAATAGGTATAAATGCATATGTGACTTGAGGAGCTTAGTCTCGAGTATGGAGAAATTGCATTCCGTGACATTTTGGTTCGAATTTAGGAAACAATGCGTATAAAATTATTGTATAGTCCAAGTCATTTCACCATTGCAATTCCAGAACTACTCGGGCATTCCCAACTTAGTGACATAACACGGATATTGCCCACTTCAATCATTAGCAACAGAAGACACCACTATTTTCTTACAACCCCGATCACAATTGTGTCCGAATTTTTTTACCTTAAATACGTAAAGTGTACATAAGTAACTAGTTACTTATGGAATTTACTTCAATAACGTCATGCCCTTTGTAAGTTGTAACTGCAGCAGCTAGTAGTAGCCCGCAACAGTAGCAGTTGTAGCCCACGGTAGTAGTAGTTGTAGTAGCCCATAGCAGCAGTAATAGTAGTATAGTATTCAACTGCAGAAAAGTAGTGGGGAAAACTAATAAGAATCGTGTCTGCCATTTAATTTGTGACACATGGCGAGATACCTCTACCACTCTATAAATACAGGTTCGATAACTATTTATCAAATTCAATTCAAAGAATTTGAGTAATAACACGTATGGCTAGGGTTGCTATAAATAGGCTTTCTGCAATTGTTGACGAAATGGGGCATAGCGAGATACTTCTACCACTCTATTAATACAGGTTCGATAACTATTTATCAAATTCAATTCAAAGAATTTGAGTAATAACACGTATGGCTAGGGTTGCTATAAATAGGCTTTCTGCAATTGTTGACGAAATGGGGCAACTAAAAAATAAAATGATATTTCCCATAGTAGCCCTTTTTTAGTAGTATATATCTCCTATAGAAGTAGGAGATCACAAGCCATATTACTAAGAAATCACCTAACAGATCACAAGCCATTTACAAAGAAATCACCTGATGGATATTGAGGTTTCATCTTTCACAATCCTTCTTATAATCATAATCCCATTATTGCTTCTGAAACTAGCAAGTAGATCAAGCACAAACCAGAAGACAAGTTCCAAACTTCCTCCAGGCCCATGGAGGCTTCCATTCATAGGAAACTTGCACCAGCTTGCTCTTGGTGTGCCCCACCAAGTGCTAAGAGACTTGGCCAAGAAATATGGACCCCTTATGCACCTAAAACTAGGTGAAGTTTTTGTTGTTGTGGTTTCCTCTCCCGAAACAGCAAAAGAAGTGATGAAAACCCATGACATCACTTTTGCTTCCAGGCCACCAATAATTGCAACAAAGATTCTTTCTTATGATTGCACAAACATTTCCTTTTCTCCATATGGTGAATATTGGAGACAAGTGCGGAAAATTTGTGTACTAGAGCTTCTAAGCACGAAACGAGTTCAGTCGTTCCACGCCTTAAGAGAAGAAGAAATCTCAAATCTTGTTAGATGGATAACTTGTAATGCAGGATCTTTAATCAATCTGACAGAAATGATAATCTCCACTACGTTTAATATCATCTCAAGAGCAGCCTTTGGCACGAAAAGCAAGGAGCATGAAGCATTTATATCAATGGTGAAGGAAGGTGTTAAATTAGCAGAAGGTTTCAATATCGCTGATGTCTATCCTTCAATTAAATTTCTTCATTATATCAGTGGAATAAAGCCCAAACTGGAGAGGTTCAAATTACAAGTAGATAGAATATTGGAAAACATCATCCAGGAACACAGAAGAAGAAATACTTCCAGTAATATTAGTGAACAAGAAACATATGAAGATCTAGTAGATGTTCTTTTGAAATTTCAGGGGAAAGAAGCCGAATTTTCCTTAACCATAGATAATATCAAAGCAGTACTTCTGGTTAGTATTTATGCTTTTCCATATTCTTGCTTATTAGGCTTTTCCACTCTTTCTTTCTGCTAGAGACACACCATTTGTGTCAACTCCTAATGACTTTAAGACATAGATGCGATCTCATGTCTTTTCTCATTTTTGTTCTTTTAACATTTGTTTTATGTGAATCCAGCAACAGCTCTGACCTTTCACTACAAAAACATTTTTAAATAATTGGTTTTCATATTTTGATTCGTCTTGTTATGATATACACTCTTGTTTCACATAAAAATAATAAAGTCTTAAATTACTATATAAGATCTTAGGCTAATACTCTTAATAGTACCGCTTTATTTTAGTTTGGAACCCATGCATGATTTTTAACATGATATTAGAATTGGATTTTGATCCGCTCTTATATGTCCACATGATCATAAGAAAATTGCAACTTCTGATTCAAGTACTTAATTATATGTATCAGGACATGTACGGTGCTAGAGGTGAGACATCTTCAATAATTGTAGATTGGGCAATGTGTGAAATGCTCAAGAACCCAAGTGTACTGAAGAAGGCTCAAGCCGAAGTGAGACAGCTTTTCAATAATAAAGGATATGTTGATGAAACAAATCTTCATGAATTAAAATTCCTCAAAGTGGTAATCAAAGAGACTCTTAGGCTACATCCTCCAGCTGCTCTATTACTTCCAAGAGAATGTAGAGAAGCATGTGAGATCAATGGATATGAAATCCCGGTCAGGGCCTAGGTTATTGTGAATGCATAGGCCATTGGAAAAGATCCTAAATACTGGAAAGATCCTAAACGCTTTAAACCAGAGAGATTTCTTGATAGTTCAATTGATTTTAAAGGGACTAATTTTGAATACATACCATTTGGTGCTGGAAGGAGGATATGCCCTGGTATCTCATTTGGTTTGGCAAACGTTGAACTCCCACTTGCAAAGTTTATGTATCATTTTGATTGGAATCTGCCCAATGGAATGAAAAATGAGGAACTAGATATAACAGAGACTTTTGGAGTGACTACTAGAAGGAAGGATGATCTATATGTAATTTCCGTTGTCTATAAACTTTAGACAGAATAATTAATAAAAGAATGGATCTTTTTCTGTTTGCTTCAAATATCCATCCCACTTTGATGGTCTAGACTTACGTTTTATATGCAGCATGCTTAACTTTTATTTAGAGTTAATTAATCCATGTGAGAAATTTGACATGCTTTACACTGGTTGTTAGCTGTTTAACGCAACCCTCATTCTTTATCTGAGCTTGAAATCGGCAATGTTAGAGAGAGTTAATTACTGGACATTCTTAAAAAAATAGATGTAGGACAATTAACCTCGACCAATAAAGGAAAGAAATGCATCCCCAATCAAAGGGTAACTTTTCATCTTAAAAAGATGCATGTTGTAAAGTCAACATTCTCAGGAAAGCCATGCAGCAAAAATGACTCTCTAACAGATAGGAAAATCTACTATCTCAAATGAGCTTCTCAAATGCCTAAGGCACACACCCCTTATCTTTGGTAACATGAAATTCCACATTAACAATCAAGATTCAATCCTCTTACTTGCCTCAGAAGCTCTTTGAATCTCATCAAACTAATTTAAGCATTAGACTGTCCATTTGGGCTTTTAGTACGGGTGCCACTTATTGATTCTCTTTTGCCAGAAACTGTATATAGGACTAGGAGATTGAAGAATAACTTAGTGGTTGGTTACTCTTCTAACAGTTGGCAGACCAGGGATTGAATCTCATGAGAGGTGGGGGTGGAAGATAAAAAAAAGAGTAAAATACACCATACCTTCCCGTGTTTTCATAAAGTTGCATCACAAAAATCATGTGTTTTCAAAAGTCGCCTATAAACTCTATGTTACCAAAAATGTTGCATATTCCCCCTACCATCAATTTTTCTATTAATTTTAACGTTGGATACAATACATGCGCCTATGATGCAAATATGATATTTATCAAGATGTAAAACATATGGATAAAGACGAAAATATCCTATTTCTTAAGCATATTACAAAATAAAGAATGTTTGTAAATATCATTTCTGATATTAAAAACATTGCAAATACCCCTTCTGATATTAAAAATATTACAAATATCCCCTTTGACTAATTTATTTTTACAAGAAACTCAACAAAAGGTTGAAGCAAACTTTTTATTTAGTATCATTCTCTATGCATAACTTAAGAATGAGAGTTTGGTTCAATAAATAACAAAATATACACCATCACTTTGAAATAGACCAAAAAATATGCCGAAAAATAAAAAAATCAGAAAAATAATACTCATGTCAAGATTAAGCATCTATCATACATTGGCTTTGAATCACGCTGTTCTACAAGCATTATACACATTCAAATCAATGCGAAATTAGGCTTTTTCAAGTGTTTTCTTTTGGTTTCTTTCTCTAGGGTTTTAGAAAGGGAGAGTTTAGACTTTAATAAAGTTATTTTGCAAATGATAAAAGAAATTTAAATGAGGGCAATTTCGTCTTTTAACAACACTAACTAACGGAGTTAAACAAAACTTAACTTTGGGACATGTATGGAATATTTTTCGTAACACAGAGTCTATTACGCTACTTTTCGAAATAGAGGGTTTATGATATAATTTTATGAAAACACAGAAAATATGATGCATTTTACTCTTTAAAAAAAAAAAATTGTATATAGATCCTTTCTACATCTGAAATTCTAATTGTAGATACGACCATTTGGTTGTTGCTGAAGGTTGTCGAAAATTAGTTGGATACTTTCATAAGAACATTGATTGTCTCATGTATACCACTTTTGACTGAATCTGATTGTCTTGTCTTGTTGAGTACATTATGCAAATAAGAAAGGAAAACACTTAAAAAAGTCAGACTGACCGGTCAGTATGGCTTTTTTACTCACAATACATGGTCCCCACATGTATTTGGCCTCAATGTTTTGTGTGTAAAAAGCCAGACTGACCGGTCAGTCTGACTTTTTTAAGAGTTTCTCAATAAGAAATGGTTTTGGAAGATGTAAGAGGGCTACAATTGGTTCAAGTTTCAACAAATAATTAATATCCATATAGACTCCACTTGTAGCATTTTGCTTGGCCTTGCGAGCTCTCTTACGCACTAGCTCTTCCACAAACTTTGGAAAGTTTCTGAGAAATTAGAACATGCAGATGAATACACAAGTCACATGCCTTATATATATTATAAAATACTGAAACATATAAAATAAGTCCTGAATGATCGAAACACAAATAAATGATAGTCCAGAACAAGGCTTTGATGAACTGCCATATACAGCCAAAAGTCCTGTTTATACTATGGAAAGGAATCGACCCAAAGCATCTTTTTTTCTTTTTGGATTTTCTATTAGTATATGAAAAGGCCCCAGTATATATATATCTCCAATAGAAGTAGTAGATGACAAGCCAATTTACAAAGAAATCGTCTGAGATGGATATTGAGCTCTCATCTTTCACAATCCTTCTTATCATAATCCCATTCACATTAGTGCTTCTGAAACTAGCAAGTAGATCAAGCACAAACAAGAAGACAACTTCCAAGGTTCCTCCAGGCCCATGGAACCTTCCTTTGATAGGTAACATCCACCAACTCGCTCTTGGTTTGCCACAAGTGGTGCTAAGAGACTTGGCCATGAAATATGGACCTCTTATGTGTTAGGATTCAGCGCAGCGGAATGGTCGGGGCGAAACAGTATCACGCAGTTAAAATAAGAATGAGAAAACTAAGATAATTAAGACACAACATTTTACGTGAAAACCCTCAAACAAATTAAGGGAAAAACCACAGGCAAGTATAGGAGGATTCACTATGATGTAAGAATATTTTACAATGACCTTCTTTTTAACATAAGGAGAGAACAATTTCACTATCTCAAATAATAGGAAAAACTAATTCTTACTCACAAAATAAGACAACTAATATGGAGGAGAAACACTCAGGAAAAACCTATATTATTCTCTCTGAGTCCGGGAACCAATCTGATCCCGAAGGATACTGATCCCTCAGGATAAATTGAACTGATGAAATGAGCCTGCAATTTATAGGAGAAGCTTAACGTTTTTCTTGCATGTTTCCGATCTGTCTTGCACGCAAATGTGAGTTGTAATTCACATTATCAGCAAGACACCCATGCTCCAACTAAGCTATTCCATGTTCTATAATGATGATGAAACCACCATCATTAGCCACCAACATTCATGTCTCCTATCTTTTCATTTCTTTATAATATTTTTCTTCCTTTACAAATGTTATTGTCAGACCTGCATAAGCATCCATGTGATACTTCCATTTTTTTTATTCTACCAATTCCATGAAGACCAATATGCTTCATTTCTTTACGCACGGAAAGCATGCAAGCTTTCTTCTCTCTCCATGTGCATATTCCGAAAGCAACTTTAATACCTCACATTATGCACCTAAAACTAGGTGAAGTTTCTGCTGTTGTGGTTTCCTCTCCTGAAACAGCCAAACAAGTGATGAAAACCCATGACATCAGTTTTGCTTCCACGCCACCAATAATTGCAACAAAAATTCTTTCTTATGATTGCACAAGCATTGCTTTTGCTCCATATGGTGAATATTGGAAACAGCTGCGGAAAATTTGCATACTTGAGCTTCTCAGTCCGAAACGAGTTCAGTCTTTCCACCCCTTGAGGGAAGAAGAAATCTCAAATCTTGTCAGATGGATAACTTGTAATGCAGGATCTCCGATCAATCTGACAGAAAAGGTAATATCTGTTAGAAGGATCGTGTACATAAATACGTTGGAAACACAATAATATTTTAACGTGGTTCGACATAGCCTACATCCACGGAATATTATTCTTTATTGCTCATAGAAACTATTACAATAATAACTCTGATATACCTAACTATAGGAATATGTACTCTAACTCTAACTAATCTAATATGGTACACCCACCTTGTGGCGTGTGACTACTAAACTCATCCTAGATAGCCCTATTTATAGATAATAATTGTTAATCCTTCTAGACGTAGGATTCCTATGCTCTGTAATACTTTGACTTTAACCGGACTTCTAGTATCTTTAATATTTGATTCTACTTGGTATTCAAGCCATAACCAACAAATTCCTCCCTTGGCGAGAAATACCAAGCTTCAAACCCTTGATCAACATCTTCCGAGTCAACTTGAATGCACATCATCCCTTAAGCTCAAAGCATTCGATCAAAATTTCTTTTTGCCTAATCAGAATTCAGGTTCACCAATTCCTTTATGGACTACAAATTCTGAAACAAATCCTCCTTCAAGATCTCACGACTTTCATCATCCAAGCTCAATAAAGTACACAACTCTTTGGCCTTGTCAAAATCAAAGCTCTTGGGTTTTGTTTTGTAGACATGTTTGACAAGATCTTGATAAGAATCTTTGAGAGGAAAATCTTTATTCATCAATACACAATTCAGAGAACTAAAATACGACCATCCATAATTCTTTTTTTTTTCCTTAAACATTTTTCTTTTTTTTTTCTTTTTTTTTTTTTTTGTCTTTTTTTTGTTTTTGGTTGTGTTCTCTCTCCTAACTTGCAACAACAAGTTCTTTCTTCGCCCAACATCTTAGACTTCTTCCTCAATGGTGGTGCTCATTAATTTTCTTCTAGACAATCGCAGTTGTCTGTCTTCTTCGGCGCACTTGAGGACGCCATCTCCTTTATGGCGCAACAGCGATGACGCGTAGCCATCCCTTCTCTGTTGGCCATGTTGTTATCTTCTGAACTTAGAGTTGCTATTGGAACTCCATTGCTCCGGCGCGACATTAATCTGCTAAACGCGTCGCGGCAGCAATCTTCAACAACGAGCACTACACCATGTCTCGACGCAAGCTTCTTTGTTGCTTTAACGTCTTCTTCTTTGTAGTCTTCTACTTCAGCAACGGAATGCACTTCTCTTGGCGATGATAATAACCATAGTTGTCAAATCGTGAATCGTATCGTGAATCGAAATGTCATTTTTTTGAATCGTGAATCGAATCGAGTCGTGAATCGTATCGATTCGGTCACAAATTTGAAACTAGTTGATATTTGACATATTATGTTTCTATTAACAGTTTTTAGTTGAGATTCTTTATTTGAATTAATATTAATATATATTTTTGTTACTTTTCTAGATTGTTCACTACTTTACTTGTTTTTAGTAGCCCAAACAATTTCTGCATCACAATATCACACTATTTTTTTTGGTTGGAACAATATCACATTTCACAAGTGTCCAAACTAGTGCTCAAAAGTTGTTGTAAACACAAGTGGTCCAATCAATTACGAGTTTTGTGTCCCATTTTTTTTACTAAAGTGGGCTTATTTTGTTAGCTACTTTGAAATATTTTGGGCTTTAAAAAAAAAAATTGACCCGAATCGATAACGATTCAGTGAATCGTACGATTCACTAACGATTCACACGATTCGGTACTGATTCACTTGCGATTCACGTCGATTCACGATTCTCCTATCCGATTCGTATCATTCGAATCGTACGATTCTGATTACACTAAATTAATAACCAACATATCTATATGCAGTCCTAAGCTCTGATACCACTTTGTTGAAAGGATCATGCATATAGATACGTTGCGAATACAATACTATTTTAACGTGGTTCGACATAGCCTACATCCACGGAATATTATTCTTTATTGCTCATAGAAACTATTACAATAATAACTCTGATATACCTAACTATAGGAATATGTACTCTAACTCTAACTAATCTAATATTGTACACCCACCTTGTGGCGTGTGACCACTAAACTCATCCTAGATAGCCCTATTTATAGATAATAATTGCTAATCCTTCTAGACGTAGGATTCCTATGCTCTGTAATACTTTGACTCTAACCGGACTTTTAGTATCTTTAATATTTGATTCTACTTGGTATTCAAGCCATAACCAACAATCTCGACTACGTTTAATGTTATTTCAAGTGCAGCGTTTGGCAAGAAAAGTGAGGAGAATGAAACAATCATATCAGTAATCAAGGAAGGTGTTAAATTAGCATAAGGTTTCAATATTGCTGATGTCTATCCTTCAATTAAATTTCTTCATTATATCAGTGGAATAAAGCCCAAACTGGAGAGGCTCAAATCACAAGTAGATCGAATATTGGAAAACATCATCCAGGAACACAGAAGAAGGATTAATACTTCTTCTATTAGTGAACAAGAAGCATATGAAGATCTAGTAGATGTTCTTCTGCAATTTCAAGGGAAAGAAGCTGAATTTTCCTTAACCACAGACAACATCAAATCAGTACTCCTGGTTAGTATTTCTGCTTTGAGGCAAGTAAAAGTTCCTGTCTTGCTGTCTTGATCCAAGTGAATGACACTAGATTAGGCTTAATTTAGGAAGTTACTATAAATTAATCTTGTATTCTTGATATTACACTAGTTTCATAGTATTAATATCAGAGTAATTTCATATTCTTGTTTGTTAAGAATTTTAAGCCTATAAAGAGGATCTCACACTGTATGTCAAGAGACCACCACAACATATAAAGATTCTCTCTCTCTCGCTCTCTCAACATTTTGTTTTAACTCCTAATGAATTTAACACATATAGATACTCTCTCATGTCCTTTTTCATTTATATCCTGTTAACTGAAAAATTGCACAAATTGTCCTTACTATTAATCTGAAATTTTATTGTTTGACAATATTTTCAATCTAATCCATGTTACCAAAGTAGTTAAAAAGCCACCTAAATATACGCCAACACTGCAAAAGGAAGAAAAAAAAATCCATCCTTAATCCAAGAAAATGCAGCTTAATAATATAAACAGAGTCATAAAAAATGCATATAAATATCAAATGTCATCATCGTAAGCATATATCGAACAACAAAGTCGATGAAGGTCTGTCGGTGCACTATTCCGTAGTGGAGATTGTAACTTTCCATAAATTTTCCATTTGTCACTCTATTTTTCATATTATAACTTGGATTTGTCATTTGCTTTTGCATACGTACGTTCTCATGTTTGTGTATAGTTGTGTGTGTATGTATGTATGTCGTTGTGTGTGTGTTTTTATAATAAGGACTAATTTGAATATTTTGTGAAACAATAAGGATGAATATGATATATATTCAAAGGATATGTAGGTAATTTGTTAGTTATGTAAGAGCAATTTAGGCATTTCACACATTTTGTGTTAGAACTAATAGAGATTTTGACAGTAGATACTAAATTGAATATATTTTAAAAATAATAGGATTAAATTATCTAACTTTAAATAATAAGGTCGAAATTGAAATTTGATAAACACAAGAGGAACTAATTGCATAATTTGCCCTTCTATTAACACTCATTCATATGTGAATCTCCCAAAACATTCTGCTGTTTCTCCCAGGTCTAAAGTTTTGTCAGTTACATCTACAGTAACAGAAGACTACATAGTTAGAGGAAACCAACTACACAACATCTATAGTTCTTAAACCCTTTGCAACAAAAAAGAAAAAAGAAAGAATAATTAGTTTTCATATTATGATTTATCTTGTTACAATATACTATTTTTCCACAATGAAAACAATAAATTTTATGACAACCACATAAAATTTTGGGTTACTCATCCTATTACCAATATTCAGGTTGGAGCCCATGATTGTTAACATTATATTAGAGTTAAGCATTCATCTGGTCTTATCCATTAACATATTACCATTTCTTTTCTCCTTTACTCACTGTTCACTCACCCACTTCAATGACAGTTATTGTATTCAAAACTGCTTCACTTGTCCCACGTAAAATAAAGTAATGAATCTCTCACAATATTAGTAACTACACCGAGTAAGCAATTTCGTTATCCATTTTCTGCCCCTTAATGTCCTGCATTATCTCTAATTTTGTGATCATAAAATAAAACCGTGACTTATATTTATTCAAGTACTTTTTTTTTTGGCTAAGCTATTCAAGTACTTAATCTGTATCAGGATATTTTTGGTGCTGGAGGTGAGACATCTGCAATAACTGTAGATTGGACAATGTGTGAAATGCTTAAAAATCCAAGTGTACTGAAGAAGGCTCAAGTAGAAGTGAGACAGGTTTGCAATAATAAAGGATATGTTGATGAATCAAATCTTCCTGAATTAAAGTACCTAAAGGCAATAATCAAAGAGACTCTTAGATTACATCCTCCAGCTCCTCTATTACTTCCAAGAGAATGCAAAGAAGCATGTGAGATCAATGGATATGAGATCCTAGTCATGACCAAGGTTATTGTGAATGCATGGGCCATTGGAAGAGATCCTAAATACTGGCAAGATCTTGAACGCTTTAAACCAGAGAGATTTCTTGATAGTTCAATTGATTTTAAATGGACTAATTTTGAATACATACCATTTGGTGCTGGGAGAAGGATATGCCCCGGTTTGACATTTGGTTTGGCAAATGTTGAACTCCCACTTGCGAGCTTTCTATATCATTTTGATTGGAATCTGCCCAATGGAATGAAAAATGAGGAACTTGATATGACAGAGGGTTTTGGGGTGACTGCCAAAAGGAAAGATAATTTATATGTAATTCCAGTTGTCTATCAACCCTAACAAGGATAAATAAGAGAATTGATCCATTTCTGTTTGCTTCAGATATCCATTTATAAGTTGCATGTTTAATCTTTGTTTAGCATATAGATGATTGAATTCTTTAAGTTAATTGTTCATATAGAATATTGCATATAATTGCAATCGTGGCAAAACTATAGAGGTGAGTTTTAGACATGGATCCTCTCTTTTATTTATTGTCTCATATAATAGATGAGGCGTATCATTAGTCATCGAATTTGATATTTTAAAATTTCAAACATATATTTCAAATTTATTTTAATTATCTTTTTCAAAATTAAAATTTAAAATGAGTTGTTGAAATTTAAAAAGGTCAAATCCTATAACTTATGATACAACTCATCTAGTAAACGAAAAAATAAATAAAGAAGAAGATCCAAACCCGATGACTTTTAGTTGCTAATGCTAGAAATGGACAAAATTCGTGTAACATCACAACGTTATGTATGACTGGTTTTGAAAGTGCAACCCATTTTATTCTACACGTATCATGCACATTAACAACTTGTTTGGATTGCTTTTTTTAAAGGTAAGTAAAGGAAGGGGAGGGATTAGGGAATCCCTCCTCCTGTTTGGATTGTATTTTCAGATTTAATAAAGGATTTGGAGGGATTCCAAAATCCCTCCATTTCCTTTAATGAGAAGGATTTTCCAATTTGGGGTAAAATGGAGGGAAAGGAAAGGAAAATGAATAAAAAGACTAATTTATACTTAATTCTTTTTATGGTTATCTTATAAGGAGGATAATAAAGTAATTTTTCATCTAAAATTATCTTTTCCTTTCCTTTACTTCTCCAATCCAAACAACAACTTATAAATTTCTTTCATTTCCTTTCCCTTATTATTTTTTTGCAATCCAAACAAGAGATTTCTTTTCCTTTCCTTTCCTTTATTTTTCTTCCTCTACCTTATTTTCCTTTCCTTTCCCATGTACAATCCAAACTGGGGGTAATTGTTTATCAAACTTAAACCAAAAGCTGACTTTTCTATATAGGATAGATACATATTATCCTCGTTATGCTTCCATTAGTTAGGTTCTCACACCCAAAAATTAAATATAATGGTCGAATAGTGATATGTTATAATAAAAAAATTTAAGAGGTGGCCTTTGGGCTGAGTCGACACAGGCCCAGTTCAACCTAGCACACAAAAATTCGAGCTCAGCCCAATTCGATTGAAAGTGGGTTCGACTCGACTCAGCCCACCACATATAAGTGGGTCGAGTTGGGTCATATATTTTTAGACCCAGACCATTTGTGCTCAAGCCTAGCCCATAAGCTCAACCAAGCCCAGTTCGAACCCAACACAAGCCCAGCTCAGGCCCAATTCGAGCCCAGATAAAACTCATCTTGAGATTATAATTTGTACATATAATTTTTCTTATAAATAGTTAGTGTATTTAATTTCATTTTACTACAAAGCTATATATTTATTTTACTACCTATTTTCTCTTTATTTTACTACAAGAGAATACACAATATCTATGGTTATGGGGGAAGAAAATCATTCACAATGATTACGTTCAAATGTTTGAAATCATTTTGCTTACTTTGAAGAACATGGGTATGTAATTTATAACTATTATGAACGTAAATATATATTTCATCGTTAATTTGAAACTGGAACGCTTGTAAAACATCTTGTATCTCAACACTCAAATGTTCTAAACTATTTTATCCTCTACCACTGCCACCACCACCACCAACAGGCCCAACGCCTGCACAAGGAACATAATAAAATGAAGAACTTATCCACCAACTTTCTTCAAGCATTTATATACTGTTCTTTTTTTTTTAATGTTTATTAGTAACGTACCTGTGTCTCATGAACTTGTAGTTTATTAAGTAATGTTTTATCATTTATATTAATATTATCAATCAACTTATATCTTGTTAATTGTTAAATTAAATTTTTCGTAAAAAAAGTTAAGTTTAAATTTTTTTTGTTATTAATCCAACTATTAAAATTCAGAACATACTAATAAAAACTAAAACAAAAAAGATGGGCTGGCTCAACCCAGCTCAGCCCAACTCAACCCACTAAATATATGTGCTGAGCCGGACTCATTTTTTTTAATCCACAATTCGGCCGGATTGTGTCGAACTGGTCCATTTACCAGCTCTATTGAAAGGAACACCACACCCACAACATGAGTACTTATAAGCATTTTTCATGTATGTGGTGCACAAAAAGAACATATAGAAACGCCATAAATCATGTTTGTTACACCTAATACATGATTTCTGATGCCTTTTATATTAAACATGACATTGGTTAATTGGAGTAGCCAACGATATACATTTGTTTAACAATTAGGTTATCAAACATGTTCCATTTTCAATCCTGTATACTTTTCCTATTTCATGCTAATCGTCAATAAACTTTTCAGTTTCTTGGTACTACAAGCCACATATTAAGGATTGAGCGTTGATAGATATTAACTTTTTAAATAATTCATTTATTATCTTTTATTTGTATACTTAGTTAATATGTGAAAATATATATATATATATTTTAAATTATTTTTTTTTCTACATGTAATTAAAATATACACGTAAAAATAATAAATTCCGACCAGCTGAACTGCAGTCAAATCACAAATGTCCTCTTAAAATATTGTTAAGGTATCGTCGACACAAAGCATATTTTCTAGGATTTCTTGTTAGTAAACGTACAAGATGCGTAATAGAATCGAGCTAGTAGAGATCTCCTAAAAATGTGAGAGGACAAGTTATTTGAAATATTATGCACGAATTCGTTTCTTTTTATTTTGGGTAAACGGCATGAAACTCTCCTATGTTTTTATTTATGTGTAGATTTTCTTTTTATATTTTATAAAGTGTAAATTTTTTCTTTGTATTTTTATTTATGTGCACGTTTTTCCCCTTACTTTATAAAGTGCAAATGATTTAATATATTATGTGTATGTTTTCCCCTATACTTTTACTTATGTACATGTTTTCCTCCTTATAGTTTGTAAATGCGTGCACACGTCTTTCTCTGTGTATAATTTAATGTATTATTTTAAAATTTAAAACATTCCACACGGAGGGGGACGTGTGCACTCATTTACAAAACTATAAGGAGGTTATTTGCACTTTATAAAATAGAGGGAAAAAACGTACACATAAATAAAAGTACAAAGAGATTATTTGTACTTTATAAAATATAAAGGAAAAAAAATGTATATAAATAAAAGTATAGAGAGATCCCGTGTCATTAATCCTTTTATTTTATTTATTTATTTAGCATGCATTTTTTGACTTTTGAACTTAGCATGCATTTTTTGACTTTTGCTACTAGCTTATGACTTGTACAAATTAACATCTTCTTCTTTCTACATTACCATAGACACATAGATGAGCATTAATTTTCAACAATAACAATGGATGTTGAACTCTCATCTTTCGCAGTTCTTCTTACCATAATCCTATTGACAATAGCTCTATTGAAACTTGGAAGTAGAACAAGCACAAAAAGATGACAAGTCCTAAACTTCCTCTAGGCCCATGGAAGCTCCCTTTCATAGGAAACATGCACCAACTTGCTCTTGGTTTGCCCCACCAAGTGCTAAGAGACTTAGCCAAGAAATATGGACCCCTTATGCATCTAAAATTCGGTGAAGTTTCTGCTGTTGTGGTTTCCTCTCCTGAAACAGTAATAGAAGTGATGAAAACCCATGACATCGCTTTTGCTTCAGGGCCTCTAATAATTGCTCCAAAGATACTGTCGTATGATTGCAAGGGCATTAGCTTTGCTCCATATGGTGAATATTGGAGTCCACGTGGCATTGCAGCAGTGGGCTTCATGTAGCCGCAGCAGCAGCAGTCGTAGCCCGCACTAGTAGTAGAAGCTTGTAGTAGCAGCTAGTAGTAGTAGTAGTAGTCCACAGCAGCAGTAATAACAAGTATGACTAGGGTTGCTATAAACAAGCTTTTTACAATTATTGGTAAATGGGACAATTGAAAAATGAAACTACGTCTCCCATAGTAGCCCTTAGTAGTAGTATATATATCTCCCATAGAAGTAGGAGATCCCAAGCCATTTACTAAGAAATCACCTAACAGATCACAAGCCATTTACAAAGAAATCACCTGATGGATATTGAGGTTTCATCTTTCACAATCCTTCTTATAATTATAATCTCATTATTGCTTCTGAAACTAGCAAGTAGATCAAGCACAAACAAGAAGACAAGTTCCAAACTTCCTCCTGGTCCATGGAGGCTTCCATTCATAGGAAACATGCACCAGCTTGCTCTTGGTTTGCCCCACCAAGTGCTAAGAGACTTGGCCAAGAAATACGGACCCCTTATGCACCTAAAAATAGGTGAAGTTTCTTCTGTTGTGGTTTCCTCTCCTCAAACAGCAAAAGAAGTGATGAAAACCCATGACGTCACTTTTGCTTCCAGGCCACCAATATTTGCAACAAAGATTCTTTTTTATGATTGCACAAACATTTCATTTTCTCCATATGGTGAATATTGGAGACAGCTGCGAAAAATTTGTGTACATGAGCTTCTAAGCACAAAACGAGTTCAGTCGTTCCACGCCTTAAGAGAAGAAGAAATCTCAAATCTTGTCAGACGGATAACTTGTAATGCAGGATCTTCGATCAATCTGACAGAAATGATAATCTCCACTACGTTTAATATCATCTCAAGAGCAGCCTTTGGCAAGAAAAGCGAGGAGCATGAAACATTCATATCAATAATCAAGGAAGTTGTTAAATTTGCGGAAGGTTTCAATATTGCCGATGTCTATCCTTCGATTGAATTTCTTCATTTTATCAGTGGCGTAAAGCCCAAACTGGAGAGGCTCAAAGTACAAGTAGATAGAATATTGGAAAACATCATCCAGGAACATAGAAGAAGAAATACTTCCAGTACTATTAGTGAACAAGAAACATATGAAGATCTTGTAGATGTTCTTCTGAAATTTCAGGGGAAAGAAGCCGAATTTTCCTTAACCACAAACAATATCAAAGCAGTACTCCTGGTTAGTATTTCTGCTTTTTTCATTGTTAACGTATGTGTATTTAGAGAGTTAATATAGTTCGCGTTTCTAATTTTTTATTTATGAAGTTACTATAAGCCTATTCTTGCTGTTAGATTTGCTTGGTAGTCTTTGACTCACATCTATAGTAAAGGAAGACTAGATAGCGAGAGAAAACAAAACTACCTAGCATCAATAATTCTGAGACCCTTTCACAACCAAAAAGGAATAAAAATAACACAATAATTAGTTTTCATATTTTGATTCATCTTGTTACAATATAGACTTGTTTTACATTAAAAATAATGAATTCTAAAACGATTATATATAGACACTTGTTTCAAATCGAAAACGATAAATTCTAAGACCACTACAAAAAAATTACTAATTTGCGACGATTTCAAGAACCGCCGCCAACGTCGACAATTCATCCTTTAACTATTTGTTATAGACGGCTGATGTATTCATATTTTTGGACTTATTTCTTTACATTTTTAGAATTAATTATTGATATTTATTGAATAGTTTGATCACTTTAATTGTGTTTTTGTGCATGTAGGAATTTACTTGTGAAAAAGCAATTGGAGCTGAATTTGGAAGAACATTGAAATATTGCAGATGAGCCAAGATTTATTAAAGAAAAGAAGTTTGGATTTTAGTGAAAAAATATTTGTTGAAGCCAAAAAAAAAAAAAAAAAGTAAAGAGAAAAAGAAAACAAAAAAATAATGAATGAAATATATGACCAAGGCTTTTTACAAGCCTTGGTCGTGCATAGCCAAGTCCAATTAGGACTTTGGCTTGAGAAAAAATAAATAAAAGGAACATGGCCAAGTTTTGGCCATTTACGGTAAAGAAAAATATTAGAAAAGTCAACATGGCCAGAAATGGCCATGAGATTAAGGCCCACACAAGTCAATAGGGCAGTGAAACATCAAGTATAAAAAGGGAGTTCTGATAGCGCAAGGAAAAAAAAGGAGCTGTGGCGTGAGAACAATAACAAGAACAGAGAATTAAAGCGGGAAAGAAAATAAAATTGCACACAGACAGAAGTTTCAGCGGTAGAAAGAAGAGGAGAAAGGCAGAGAACGACACACAATTTAATCGAAATTCTTCTCCAATTTTGTACCGTTTTGGAATTTCGTTCAGGTTTTGTCAATTAATTGAGATTCAAATTGAAAAGTTTGACTTATTTAAATTATTTTATGAAGAAGTTTATAATTATTTTTTTTCATAACTTTGATTTAAATTTGTTAGATATGCGTAGTTAAATTATTGTTTAGGGTAGGATTACTATGTAATAGTTTAATTTTATGGTCTTGAACTTGGTTGAATTATTTTGATGCTAGTTTTATATATTTGATTTACGTACTTTATTATTAATCCTATTAATTTATTATGCTTGTAGCTAGTAATTAATAGAAATTTATATGGTAGATCAAATATATAAATTGGGCTTTGTCGTAACAACTATAGGTTGTACCATAATTGTTCACACTTAATTAATTAACTCGTGAGCCTAGGATTTTAGGACAAATCTATACTCCAGCTAGATAAGGGACTTGGAGATAGCGTTGCACCTCTAAACTAGGTCTGACCTGTTAATTAGTTAACTTTAGGTGATTATTTAATTAATTAGACTTGTAGTCTAGTTTTGCATCAAAATAGGAAATCCTAAGTTCGAGCCTAGAATTCAACTTTGCATAGGAATCCGATCCCTAAACCTTTCCCAACTGTGACCAAACCTCACTTTTAGCTCTCCTATTTAATTTTATTTTTCACATTTAATTTTACTTTTATTTTATTTTTAGTTAACTTTCATTCAAATCATCCAATTTACAATTTAATTTAGTTTAATCACTTAGGCACTTTACTCACACTTTTCTACAAACTTTCAAATTGCCTCCCTGAGGATTCGACCTCGCACCTAGCACACTATACTACAATTACTCGTGCACTTGCGAGCTAAAACTTGGCTTAGAATTTACCTTAATTTTACCCTAAGCTAAGCACCCATCAAGTTTTTGGCGCCGTTGCCGGGGAGGTACGGTATTGTTCTTGGATTAGTGTAGTAATTTGTTTAAGTGTTTGTTTTATCCATTTTTTAAAAAATCTTTTTATCTTTTTTTTAATGTTTTGAAAAAACTTCAAAAAAAATATAAGGAAATTTTTGTTGATTGGAATATATATGACTCCTTTTGATGTGAATACTTTTCTTAATCTATTTAGTGAGTCACCCAATCATTGGCCTTTTAAGGATATGACCTCATCCCTTATCCCAAATACATGTGAAATTTGTGTTTTATGTTCTCAATTTGGGCATGCCATTATTAATTGTCCTCAATATTCCGAGTTCTTTCATAGTAATGTAACTACCACTCAGGGTTATTTTTCAAAAAATGGTTCATACTCTAATGCATATAACCCTGAGTGGCAGAATCATCAAAATTCATTTTGGGATCAAAGCAATGCATCTTTTCTGCCTCGTAGTTTTAAAAATCAAAATAATGTATCTCGATTCTCCAACCTCGATCCTTCTGAGTTTCGTCAAGACTTTGAATGTAATTCTTTCAATCAAAATATTTGTCATCCTAACTCGACTGAACTTACTTATCTTGAATCAGATTTGGATAACAAGATCAGTCAACTTGTTCAGCTCATCGAATCCAACCACCAATCCTTAGATAGGCTACAAGACCAAATTGGTCAACTAGCTGAGAGCATAAATAGTTGGACTGATGATGAACATTCTATTCAACCTGTGACAAACCAATTTGATCAGGATAGTTTTGTTAGTGCTGAAACTTTGTGTGACCATGACATAGGTTTGGTAGAAACTAGGGGACATGAGGAGAATGAAAAAATGTGAGGGAATGATAGTGGGAATGAGAGAGATAATGAGGTAGAAAAGCTCATTTGTTGTTTCGAGGGAGAGGACGAGCTTCATGATTTTATGACTCAATTTGACTTAGCTCCTATACTAGATAAATTGATTGTCTTCAATTCTCTCATGCCTAGTTCTGACTTTGCTAAGCCTTCTGAGTTTGATGTACCTTCTCCTTCATTCCTTGAGCCCCAATCATGTTTGGAGGATGAGCTTGATGTCATAATGGCTCAATTTGACTCTTCTACCTTTTTAAGAAAGTTGGGTGCACATAACTCCTTAGATCCTGCTTGTTATTTAGATGAGTCTTTTGAGCCAACTTCTTTTTCCCCTTGTATTCCTTGTCCAGAACCACCTATGGATAATGCTCCCCATGTTTTAGAGCTCATACCTGAGCATGCACATTTAGGACTATACTACACTTCTCTGGGCATTAAAGCGTATAATATTTTACTAGTAAATGAGAAGCGTGTGTTGATAGTCCTTGATCATCAGAAGAGGGCCATTGGGTGGTTAATAAAGGAAGAAGAAAATCTTTCCTCCAAAGAAGAAGATTTAGGGCTCGCTTCAAAATTGAATGAAATGATGTATAGGGAGGAGACTATATTGTTTGACCCTACTAGCATAAACCTTCTCCCTCATAGTTTTTGGGTTGACCCTTTGCAAGTAGAGTTCGATTTTATTGGATTACATATGGTCACTAGCAAATTAGAGCATAAGTACACACACATAGTCTTGGGATGGGAGTTCTCACCTCATCAAGGTGAGCTTGAGAAGGATCGTTTCGTGTTACTTATGAAACAATTTTTGTGGAAGGGTTCTCTCATATTCTGTTATGAAATCATCATTCGGTTATTTGTACCAAAAGAGTTTAAGAGCATTTTGCTCTAACATTGGCGCCAGGCTGAGGGCGTTAAACTCAGCGCTGCTAGGAGGCACCCTAGATATAGCTGTTAGGATTTACTTTTTTTTATGTCAATTTCTTTCATGTCTGCTCTAGTATTATATTTTGTTTTCAGTTAATTTATTAGTTTCTAGATGTTATAGCTTGCGTTCCAATCCTACATTTTGTTCCATTCTAGTTGTTTGTGCTTATTTCTTTAAAGTTGATGAAAGATACTACTATTGCATCTAACGACTTCCCGTGAGTTTTGGTTATACAACATGCAGAATGAGACGAGAAGTTGGAGACGCCCTTAAATACATCTCTATCAGAAAGGTTATTATATATCAGGTATTTCCTTTCTATGCTCTATTTCCCAACTTTTTGGTTGGACCTCCACTGGGTTATAGTGGGCTTTACCATTTTCCCGAAAATGGATTATCTTGTGTAATGGAAGTCTTAGGGTTAATTAGGATGGATACTATGAAAGTAAAATCACTGGCCGAAAGCGTAATGCCTGGCCTTCCCTCTTAAGTATGGGAAGATGTCTGGTGTTTGAGTACGTTGGTGGTTTGAAATTAATGGCCTCTCCTCCGCATTTTTAATGTACTTAGTTAACTCCATTTATGAAGTTTCACAAGATTTGTCTTGCTGGCTGACATTAAATAGATTCAGGTATTTGCATTCTATCTCTCCTTATTTAAATTGTTTCATTATGCTTAGTTATTTTTAGTGAGTCGGCTTTAGTGCCTCCCAGAGTTCGGAGCCTTTGTATGGGGATGTAAATATGGTCGGCCAACAAAAAAAAATATATAAAAAATGAAAAAGTAAAAAAAAAGTATTTTTATTATGTTATTATGTTATCTTGTCTTATCCTCTATTGTTTTGCTCTTGAGCTTAATTACAAGTTGTAGATGTGAAGGGTTACCTTTCTTTTCATTATCGATCACTTCAGGTATGTCCATCTACTCTCGCTATTTCTCTTAATTGCTTTCTTTTCATGCACTTTCACTATTGGATTCTCATTTTATGTTCTTTTCCCTCTTTTCGCATACCCCTGGCATGTTTTAATTCTCTTTGCTAGAGGACAAGCAAACTTTAGTTTTGGGGGTGCAGGTATTTGACTATGTCAATTGTTGTTTTGGGAAAAATCTGAACGAAATATGAAACTTTTTGAAAATGTTTTTTATGTTTATTTGTGGATTTATGGTGGATTTTCTGGTAATTGAGGAGTTGTGATGATGTATTGATTAGCTCTTATGAAGTGATTGAGGAGAGTAGGTGGTTCTTGATTTTATGAGATAGTTTTGAGTTGAACTTTTGGGATTGATTTTGATGAATGCGAGGCGTGGGGACTGTGAGATTATGCCTAGGCTATTGTGGTCCCATGACTTGGTTGTAAGACGATGAGATATAATGTGGTTATGATATGCGTACCCTCGCTTGAGTAGTCTTGTTTGCGTGCTTGAGCCTTTATAGTAAAAAAACAAAAAAAAAAAGAAAAAAAAGCAAAAGAAGAAAAAAAAAATTCTTTACTTCTATCTCTTAGCACCACTATCCTTGTATTCATTGTCTTTCTTTAGGGATATGTGCTTAAGGTGTTTGGTGTTTCGGTGTTCAACACTTCGAGCAAGTAGGGTACGCATGGGGCCTTTCAAAGCCTATCAACCTAAGCCTTAAGTGGTTAGGATTGATGACCTCGAAAGCTCGTTACATGGGGTGTTGAGTTGACCGTGTGGGACCAAGCACCTAATAAAAAGAGATGAAGTGTGTTTACTTTTATGTTTTAGAATGAATAAAAGGGTAAAAGGCATGTTTGTAGGGTTATAAAGGCAATGGGGGTGCAAGTATTATGATCTAGTTATATTGAGTTGTCTTGTTGCTTAGATACGTGGAGACTTCATAGTGTTTAGTGTAATCTTGTAGTAATCATGTTTTGCCTTTAAAGAGAGAGATTCGAATGAGTTCGCTTAACTACTACACCATAGGATTAGTCGTTCCCCGAACCTTGTCCTTTTGTTAGAGTTGATTGATTCGTTAGAGCAACGTCTTGAGAACTTGAAGATTTGCTTAGATTCTAGTCTTGCTTGGGGACAAGCAAGAGGTAGGTTTAGGGGTGTTGATGTATTCATATTTTTGGATTTATTTCTTTACATTTTTAGAATTAATTATTGATATTTATTGAATAGTTTAATCACTTTAATTGTGTTTTTGTGCATGTAGAAATTTACTTGTGAAAAAGCAATTGGAGCTGAATTTGGAAGAACATTGAAATATTGCAGATGAGCAAGATTTATTAAAGAAAAGAAGTTTGGAGTTTAGTGAAAAATATTTGTTGAAGCCAAAAAAAAAAAAGTAAAGAGAAAAAAAAAACAAAAAAATAATAAATAAAAAATAAGACCAAAGCTTATTACAAGCCTTGGTCGTGCATAGCCAAGTCAAATTAGGACTTTGGCTTGAGAAAAAATAAATAAAAGGAACATGGCCAAGTTTTGGCCATTTACGGTAAAGAAAAATATTAGAAAAGTCAACATGGCCAGAATTGGCCATGAGATTAAGGCCCACACAAGTCAATAGGGCAGTGAAGCATCAAGTATAAAAAGGGAGTTCTGATAGCGCAAGGAAAAAAAAGAAGCTGTGGCGTGAGAACAATAACAAGAACAGAGAATTAAAGCGGGAAAGAAAATAAAATTGCACACAGACAGAAGTTTCAGCGGTAGAAAGAAGAGGAGAAAGGCAGAGAACGACACACAATTTAATCGAAATTCTTCTCCAATTTTGTACCGTTTTGGAATTTCGTTCAGGTTTTGTCAATTAATTGAGATTCAAATTGAAAAGTTTGACTTATTTAAATTATTTTATGAAGAAGTTTATAATTATTTTTTTTCATAACTTTGATTTAAATTTGTTAGATATGCGTAGTTAAATTATTGTTTAGGGTAGGATTACTATGTAATAGTTTAATTTTATGGTCTTGAACTTGGTTGAATTATTTTGATGCTAGTTTTATATATTTGATTTACGTACTTTATTATTAATCGTATTAATTTATTATGCTTGTAGCTAGTAATTAATAGAAATTTATATGGTAGATCAAATATATAAATTGGGCTTTGTCGTAACAACTATAGGTTGTACCATAATTGTTCACACTTAATTAATTAACTCGTGAGCCTAGGATTTTAGGACAAATCTATACTCTAGCTAGATAAGGCACTTGGAGATAGCGTTGCACCTCTAAACTAGGTCTGACCTGTTAATTAGTTAACTTTAGGTGATTATTTAATTAATTAGACTTGTAGTCTAGTTTTGCATCAAAATAGGAAATCCTAAGTTCGAGCCTAGAATTCAACTTTGCATAGGAATCCGATCCCTAAACCTTTCCCAACTGTGACCAGACCTCACTTTTAGCTCTCCTATTTAATTTTATTTTTCACATTTAATTTTACTTTTATTTTATTTTTAGTTAACTTTCATTCAAATCATCCAATTTACAATTTAATTTAGTTTAATCACTTAGGCACTTTACTCACACTTTTCTACAAACTTTCAAATTGCCTCCCTGAGGATTCGACCTCGCACCTAGCACACTATACTACAATTACTCGTGCACTTGCGAGCTAAAACTTGGCTTAGAATTTACCTTAATTTTACCCTAAGCTAAGCACCCATCAACGGCAGTTCAAGAACCATCACCTATATTCCTCATTTTACAAAATAAAATATACAATAGGCGGTAGTTATAGAAACTGCTATCAATTAGCACCCTTAAAAAAATAGGCTTAACAAGAAAAATTAAAATTAAAAGAGTAACCAAAGTAGAATTTTTTCATTAACTAGTATAGATCTGAAATGTTATCTCATAGACTAGTTTGTACTAAACATTTGAAACAAAAAGCAATAGTGTGTGTCGCATCCCAAAAGTTCACCAAGGCCTTTAGAAGCATTAGCTCCAACACTTGAAATTTAAAGTGCTCATCTCAATAATGTATTCCTTAATATTGGTGAAGATTTGTAAAAAGGTTCAGTATCTTCATAAACTGAAAGTTACATAAAAGAAGACTAACTTTTTATGTAACGAAAACAACAAAACGATTAACGTGTTTATTCTATTGCATGTGCCGAGAATCCAAACGTACAATACGGGATTGTACTCTAACTAATTCACAGCCTAAATACCCAGTAAATATGCTATGAGAGAGATTTGAGGGAGCAGAAAGTATTCTGCCTTTGTTGTATATTTTAGCTTGAAGATAATATATAGAACAAACGTATCGTCTATCATCTTTGGATCAAGCTTAAATACCAAGTAGTGGGATGTTAATTACTTGGGTCAAACAGGTCAGGTCAGCCCATCTTGGGTGACCCATGACCCTAATCTAACAATTGGCAATAACAGTATATTTCTAGTGCAATTGAACAATTTGTATAATACATTTGGGTCTACGAAACCTGTAAAGTATTCATTATAATACATATAATTATATTTTCTATTTGAAGTATCAAAGTATAAAAGAAAACAAATATTCCAGAACTTTAAATCATCAAGTCCTATAAAGTCTTTGACCTGAGTGCTTTCCATATCTGTTGTCGGAATCGTACGATTCGCGATTCGAATCGTACAATTCGATACGATTCAGCAAAGAATCGATACGAATCAAATGAGAGAATTGTGAATCGACGTGAATCGTATGTGAATCGTACCGAATCGTAACGAATCGTACGATTCACTAAATCGTTCGCAATTCAGCTATACTCACAAACTACAACTTATTTGCATATCCCGCTTTGTTGTTGCGCTCATTAATGGCGAAGTGTTCACGATATTGTACCTGTGGATCATCAGTATTACCGGCCCTTCAAGGTGTTGAGTTGGGTGGGGAATGTTGCTTATAAATTAGAGCTGCCAAGTGCTTCTGGCATCTACTCCGTTTTTCATGCCTCTCTTCTTAAGCATTTCAAAGGGGAATCATCTGTGATACCAACTTCGTTGCCGATTCTATGAATTGATTCCAATCCTATCCATCCGCCTTTGGCCATTATTGCTGAACGAACTGTTCAAAGACATGGTCAGGAAGTTCGGCAAGCCTTGGTTCAGTGGGTGGTATTGTAATGAAGGAGGAAGATGATGCATCAAATAAAAGGAAGACTACTTACGTGAATACACAAAATGAGATGGCCTTTCGATGATGTGGCATCTAATGAGCATATTAAGGATGCTGAACCAGAAAAGCTATTAGCTTGTTTTATTTTATTCTTTATCACAAGCAATGGTACAATATATATTTTTTTATTATTTTGAGATTCACAAGCAATCGTATGTGGTTTTTGTAGTTTGGACATAAAATTGCTTCGGAATTTAGTTTGCAAGATAGTGATTATTAGAAAAGTAACAAAAAAACATATATTAATATTCATTCAAAAGAAGAATTTCAACTAAAAATTATTAATAAAAATATTATATATCAAATTAATCTAGTTTTAAATTTGTGATCGAATCGGTACGATTCACGATTCAATACGATTCACGATTTCAAAAAATAATATTTCGATTCACGATACAGTTCACGATTCGACAACTATGCTTTCCATGATTCCAAATCAAACTTATAAGCTCGTCATTCTGTTTTTTGTATGAGGGAACTCTGATATCTCCGAATTATTTCAGATTCAAAAGTACATGAACTAAAAAGCCATCAACCAACACAATCTTTACAAGCATTTGACTTTTATAAGTTGCCCTTTACACACACGGGGAATTTGCAAAATATAACTTTATGAAAGAAAAAGAGAAGTTCCTTATTCCTATTTAGCCATAAATGTACTGAATGTTCTCTTCCCTAAAATCAGAAGGTATAGCAATAAATTAATATTATTCTGATCATATCTTCCAGTAAAGTAGATGGTATTTATATGCAAAGTGTAAAGTAGATGTACTTAAAAAGTTTCTCATGAAGAATTCTTATTGAAAATATAACTTACAAGGTGGTAAGAGATCCCAAATTCCCCATTGAAGCGGGAAGCTGATCACTCAAATGATTTCCAGACAAGTCCTTGAAGTGTAGTAATTGAAAGCCTTGATGATATTGTAAAAGAAACTCAGAAATATAACACTTGAAGCTTGCCAAAGAATGCTCACATATTAATCAAGCCCCTTAAGTTGTTGAAAGGCATCTGAGATCACTCGCGTCAAATTGTTGTCATTTAACGACCAAAAGAGCACAACTTAATTCGAATGACCCAAAACATAAACTATATAAATAAAGAAAAGGTGTATTACCCTTGTGTTTTGCTAAAAATGTACAATACCCCCTATATTTTAAAAATTAGCTGATTACCCTACTGTGTTTTGCTAAAAGTGCACAATACCCTCCTATGTTTTAAAAATTAGCTGATTATCCCCCTGTGTTTTGTTAAAAGTAACTGATTACCCCTTTGTGTTTTATAAAAGTAGCTGATTGTCCCCTTATATTTTTTAGCAAAAGTGCTAATTTTTAAAAAGCACAGGGGGGTAATTAAATACTTTTATAAAATATAGGGGGTAATCAGCTAATTTTTAAAACACAGGGGATATTGTGCATTTTTAGCAAAACACAGGGAGGTAATCAGCTAAGTTTTAAAACACAGGGAGGTATTGTGCATTTTTAGCAAAATACAGGGGGTATCGCTCGAACACGTCATTCTCAAGCCTTTTGTAGAAAGATAATATACTACAATAAAAATATAAACAAAAAATTTCATGCTAGGTTAAAAGTTACAAACTGCCCCAACTCCCCTTAGATGTCCAAAAGGAAAAGGAAAAAAAAAAAAAGAAGAGAAAGAATATCCTCATCTCTATGGAAAGGGCATGCACATTTGTATGATCAAAGCAACAAATGTCAATCTATGGAAAGGGCATCCACATTTCTAAGGGGACTTACTTCTTTTGTATTTTGGATAGGATTCTCTATGAGAATATCCTGATCCTCTCATTGTAGACCTTAAACATGCTCACAAACAATTCATACTTCATAGTACTGCTTCTCTCACAAACATTTTTCCCTTAAGAGTCAATCTACCAAAGTTCAGTGAAAGACACGGTCCTCAGGCTTGTTGTAATTGAAACTTGACAAAATCCCATTTACTATGGCTATTATAGCCATTTATTCATTAAAGTGTATTATGCATTTATTTATTGAAGTGTACAGAAAAGGAACCATTGTACCTTTTTTTTTTGGTAGTGAACCTTTCTTCATTCCTTGAGACAGAAAGGGATGGATTATGAGATTAAGAACTGCTTCCCTGACAATTAAGAAAATTAGTCATGACAACAAATAAATCTGATAGAGTAGCACTATTTGTTACAACTTACAAACACGTAGTACTATAAAATTAAAGCAAATTCTCACTGCTTTTAGTTTTGCATGTAGTATAATTTGTTTCATTAACAGTTTTGAAGACCATGGTTTGGATAGGAAATGAATGGTGTTCCATATTTTCTCACTGCGTGTTTAAGGGACTGTGTGTGTGCGCTTGTCATATAGAGTAATCTCAAATACTAGTCGTATTGTTAGTTACATGTCATATCAATATATCATTGTGTCCATACTTCTTATAAGATACAAGTGAGAACAATCCAAGTCTCATTATATGTAAACCAGACAATTTTTCCATATATCTGCAAATTAGTTGACTGCACATCTTTGACTTCCCTATAAGATCATAAACTACTCCTCCTCCTAATACAATTAGTTTTAGGATAAAATTCATAATGCTTAATATTGTATTAGAGTTGAGCTTTGATCTAGTCTTATCAATATCATTTCTTTTCTCACTGACTCGCTCAATCACCCACATTAATATCGTCTATCCTATTCAAAATTGTACCTTTGTCCCACATAAAAAATAGTAAATTGAAGATATGAGTAACTGCACTAAGAAAGCAATTTTATTCTCCTTTTTCTGCCCTTTAATCTCCTGCATTATCTCTAATTTTGTGATCATAAAAATAAAACTATAACTTCTTATTTGAGTATTAAATTTGTATTAGGACATTTTTTTTGCTGGAGGATAAACATCTTCAATAACTGTAGATTGGGCAATATGTGAAATGCTCAAGAACCCAAGTTCACTTAAGAAGGCTCAAATTGAAGTGAGACAGGTTTTCAATAATAAAGGATATGTTGATGAAGCAAATTTTCATGAATTAAAGTATCTGAAGGCAGTTATCAAAGAGACTCTTAGATTACATCCTCCAGCTCCTCTATTAGCTCCAAGAGAATGTAGAGAAGCATGTGAGATCAATGGATATGAAATCCCGGTCAAGACCAAGGTTATTGTAAATGCATGGGCCATTGGAAGAGATCCTAGATACTTGGAAGATCCTGAAGACTTTAAACCAGAGAGATTTCTTGATAGTTCAATTGATTTTAAAGGGACTAATTTTGAATACATACCATTTGGTGCTGGAAGAAGGATATGCCCGAGTTTGACATTTGGTTTGGCAAACGTTGAACTCCCACTTGTAAAGTTTCTGTATCATTTTGATTGGAATCTGCCCAATGGAATGAAAAATGAGGAACTAGATATGACAGAGGCTTCTGGTGTGACCATTAGAAGAAAAGATGATCTATACATAATTCATGTTATCTATCAAGGTAAATAAAAGAATTGATCACCACTAGCCATTTGGTCTGGTGGTATGATTTTCGTTTTAACTGCGAGAAGTCTCACAATCAATTCTCGTGCGTAACATCTATGTTGTGGTGTAATATGGCTTAGACCTCCCTTCAATAAAAAAATAAAATAAAAGAATTGATCCATTTCTGTTTGCTTCGAATATTCATCACACTCCCATGGTCCGGATCACGTTTCATAAGTTGCATGCTTAATCTTTGTTTTAGCATATAAATGAAATCTTTGAGTTAATTGTTCATATAGAATATTGCATGCATATAATTTCAATCGTGGAAAAAATATTGTGGTGGGTTTCAGACATCATTTATTTATTGTCTCACATACTAGATGAAGTGTAGTATTAGTTATCAGATTTAACATTTTAAAATCTCAAACATTCATTTCAAATTTATATTAACTATCTTTTTCAAAATTAAAATTTGAAATTAGTGGTTGAAATTTAAAAATGTCAAATCCTATAACTTATGATATACCTCATCTAGTAAACTAGAAAAATAAGTAAAGAAGAAGATTCAAACCCGATGACTTTCAGTTGCTAATGGTAGAAAAGACTCCTAATAGATTAATTTCTTGAGTTGGGCTCTCTCCTTGGAATTGAGTTAATACATTGGTGTTTTTATTAAGAATAGACTCTATTGATGAGAGATTATAGGCTAGACTGTGGTGTAGTAAGTGCCAGGGGTGGAGCCAGGAATATAATGTAGAGGGCCAAATTCAATTAAGAAGATTAACGATATTAAGCCTTTAACAACAAATACGTATAAAGAATATTATTTAGCAAAAGAAACGAAAGATTATGTAATTAAACTTTACCAATTCAATTAATGAAGTGGGCTTGTCTCTCTTTCATGTAGTAAAATTCATTGTCCTATAATAGGAATATCTTTAGCCAAAAAAAAAAACAGCACTATAATTACCTTGTCGAATAAATTTTTTTTAAAAAAAACATTATTCTCATGAAACTAAAGGAAAAGTAGAAGAAAAAATAAAAATAAAGATATAATAAAATAGAGGAGAGAATAAACTTGTATTGATTTTCTTGATTGGGTAACGTTGAACTTCCACTTGCGAAGTCTCTATATCATTTTGAGTGCAACCTGCCCAATGGATTAAAACATGAGGAACTAGATATGACAGAAGCTTTTGGGGTGACTGTGAAGGAAAAATGATCTCTATGTAATTCCTATTGTCTACAAAAACTAAGCTTGATAAATAATCGAGTTGATTCATTTCGCTTCAAATGCCCATCACACAAGTGGTCTAACCTTGCTTCCATTAGCAGGATGCTTTATCTTTATTATGCATATTAATGATTCTTCTAGCTAGTTAAATCACCTTTCATGAAAAGATTGACGAGGGAAAATTATCATTGACCAATAAAGGAAGGGGAAAAGGATACAAAACGATCAAGTGTACTTCTGGCACAGACATGTGATGCACATGCGCCAAACACATACACTTGATCATTTGAAAACACTATCATTTAATTCTAAGCAAATTTTTTTAAGGAAAAAGATACATCTCCAACCTAATGTGTCAGACATACACACCACATATGTTGAGAATTGTGCATAGTATTTAAATATTTTATAATTAAATAAAACACAGCGGAAATAATTAATACTCATGCATCCGTTCATGGCTAATTACGTAGATTACAACATGCATAAATAATCAACTATTAATTACGCATTAAAGATTTCAGGATTACCTTTTTATGATGACGAATCTGTTGTAGAAATTAATCGAATCCAGAGCTCACCAATTGTGAAGCCTCCGAAAGTATCCACACGAGATTCGAGCCATCAATCAGCAAAACCCCCACTACGAGTTTTTAGAGAAAAATATATTTGCTATGAAAGACAGGATTTGTGCTAGCTTTTCTGTCTGTCATTGTTTTCTATTTATAGGAAACCTTGGACATATTAGGGCTAGCTTTTGGGTCAGTCCTAACTACTGGACTTGGACTGATTAAATAATTAGACTTATATTCCAATCTAATCAGTTTTAAGTCCAATTAAATATTAGACTCTTCTAATATTTAATTTACTTTTCTCGCTGATTAATTTTCGATCTCTTTTGTGTGTGAACTCTCAGGTTCATAATTAATTGGCAGCAAAATAATATTAATCCAATTAATATTTAATTAGAACTCTTCTAATTTAATTCTTGCAAGTCGTGAGTGATAGCTAGCAGTATATCACGACTACCCAACTAATAATGAAGTGAAATTCTATGAATCCTTAGTAATTATCATGCAACTAATTCCTTCTGTCTGAATCATCCCGATTTAGCCAGAGTTATGGATAGGGTCGTCAAACTCTATTACTCAATCATATGTCCAAATCTATTTAATCAATAACTTATGAATAATACGTGGAACGACTTCCACTATTCTACCTTGGCCAAGGATTTCTAGTTACTTGATTAATAGATTGCATATGATCCCTAATTGACAGATTCCATATCTACACACACCTATCTTCATGCCGGAATAGATCGTAACCACTGAGTACATTATCCAATCCTTGATGAGGACTAGCTTTATTGCACCAGCAAATCACGTTACCCCTAACACAAGATAATCGTGGTGTCTCAGGTCTAAGGAATTAATTGCACCATTACACTGTACAACGAATTATTGACCATTCCATGTAATTCATTGTATTAGCGGTCATATCCAGTCACTTGTTCTCAGCAAGTACTTATACATCTACCCTTACGATATGAGACTAATCGCCCAAATCAATATCTCATATTATTTGGATGGTAGACTGTAATATGATCTTTTCAGATAAATCAACGCCCAATTAATTTATCCTATGATCGGGGACTATTTTAGAATATATTTATGAATATAGATTCTGTTACTCATATTCTTACTCTTAAGGATAGAATATATAAATATTATTCTAAGGACTCTTATTTAAATAATTAATCGCATTTATATTTAAATAAATTGCCCACATTAAATAAATAATATAATTATTATGTCCTAAAATTAGCATTTAGGGCATATAATCCAACAATCCCCCACTTGCACTAAAACCAATTACTCTGGTATCTCATACCCATCTTCTCAAGATGGTAATCAAATGACTGTTGAATCATTGCCTTAGTCAGTGGACTAGCACCGTCAACTGTTGACGTTATTTACTGCATAATATCATTCTCTGCACAATCTCTGATTGATGTGGTAATGCCTCTTTAACACGCTTGGATCTCTAGTGAGACTTAGGTTCTTTAGCTTGCACCACAACTCCATTGTTGTCACAGCACTACCCATTTGACTTAATGGAAAGAACTATCCTTAGTTCAGTTATGAACTCCTAGATCTAAATCGCTTCCATTTTGTTACATCTGATGCAACAATACACTTAACCTCTGGAATTTGTAATTGTACCAATATTTGGAACATTTCCAAATAATTTATCTTCCGTTATAGGTGAGTATAAACCTAGATATGGATTTCCAATAATCCATTTTAGACTCTCAGCCTGAAACTATAAAACTTTAAGTTTTACATTTCTCCATATACCAAGAACATTTTTCAGTGCTTCTCAAGTACTTAAGAATGTTCTTGATCGCTTTCCAACGTTCCTAACCTGGATTAGATGGACATCTGCTGATAACACTTATAGCATTTATGATATCATGTCTTTGTACACAGCATGACGTATATAAGATTCTTAATTGCTGCAGCACTTAGAACCTTATGTGTCCAGTCTTTCTCTCTTTAACAGTCTTAGGACTCACAGCCCTTGAGAGATAAATGTCATGTCTTAAAAGAGAACAACCCTCTTTTAGAATATATATATATGTTAAACACCTCTAACACTTTTTTGGAAAAAACCCATTAATCCTTTTGATCTATCGCTATATATCGACTTCCAAGGATTTAGGCAGATTATCCCAAAATTTACTTGGAAAAATTATTTGAATAACTAGACCTACTTGTGTAATCAATATTTATCTTCATTCTCAATGAAGTCAATCGAATATTCTAGATTCTTTAGGCTTGGTTAAATCCATAAATGGACCCTTTTAGTTTGCACTTTATGTGACTCATCACTGGACTCAAAATATATTGGAAATCCCATATTAATGTCTTCATTAATGAAGTCATTATGGAATGCCGTTTTGACGTCCATCTACCATATCTCATAACAGTAGTGTGCAACTATGACCAATAAATCATAATGAATTTCAACAATTGGTGAAAAGATTTCATCATAGTCAACCCCTTGCCTATGACTATAATCTTTTACCATTTGTCCTAAAAGTCTCCACCTTTATTTATTTAAGATTTTATGGCCTCAAGCCATTTAAGCTTATGTCAAACATAGCTTTTCATAACTGACAAAATCATCAATCATGATTATTGTCATCTTGCTGATCTGAAAATCTTGTGAAATTGACTGGTTGTTCTTGGATTAAGTTATCTAGGATCAAATCCTAGATTCGACTTAGGTTGGTTGGTTGCTTAGTGACTCCCACTGAGTCATACTTTTCTTCTCACACTATCTTCTTAGATGAACTATTATTCCAAGAAGAAGTTGTACTTGCTAACAAACTCTCTAGCCAGCAAGGGAATAAAAGTTATATCCCAATGAATCTTTGGGATAACCAATTAACCTTGTCCAATCTCATTTCCAATTTATCAATCTTAAGCCTTTGATTGAAAGCAGGATAACTCTCATTCTTAACACCTTAAGACTAGGTATCCTTTTATCTCATATCCTATATGAAGTACTTAAGATTAATTTGGAAGTGAACTTATCCAAGAGATGGACTGCTATAAGGAGAATGTAGCCTCACAAGCTAAGTTACAATTCAACATAGTTTATCAATTACAGACCATGTCCAACAAGGTCCAATTCATTCTCTCCAACACTTCATCAAGCATCAGAGTACCAGAATGAGTCAATGAAATAACTATGTTATTTTCCTTTGAGATACTATCAGAAATTGAAGCTAAGAACTCTTCCATGATCTCATCATTGAGACTTACTTCTCATTTCTAGTTTTGATTTACTACTTTAATTCTGAATTCTTTGAACGCTTCAAACGGTTCAGATATACACTTATGACAATCATAAGTATATGTAAGGTAACTAAAATCCTTATTGGGCTATTTCGCCAAATGGCCTATGTACATCCCTATGTCTAAAACCCTAAATATTTGTGGTCCTTTGACTTTGTCCTACAAAAGGTGATTTGATCATTTTTAAGAATACAAGATTCACATGTGGGGAATATCCCGGGGCCTCAAGACCTCACCAGTCCTTCATTCACCAATTGTATGATTCTTGTTTCTCCTCTAAGACCTAATCACAAGTACCACGATAATCTACAGTTATCAGTATCTCTAAATCTCTCATATTACTCGTTTATCTGTCATTATCCATATAAGACTTTATTCATTAATTTACTAGTGTCATCTCATTTATTTCCAAAATAAATGAAACACATGAACAACAATTATTCCAAAATTAATGAACACCCAGATGGGTAAACGAGACGACGAGATGTATTTATAGAGGACATCCATTCCTATTCAAACTCTTTGAAGTCCTTTGGATTTTCCTCTATTACTAGTTCTCCTTTCTTGTAGTAGAAATAATTACCAATCAGGTTTCAACTTTCCAAATCTACCCATGATATATGACTCTCATTTCCAAGGGTTGTGTCAAATGTATTCACATGGAAAAATCCATGATGAATGATAAGAAAGAATTAAGAATTGACTCTAAGGATTAGATTTGTTTGCATATGATAAACCATGAATGAACTCATGGACTCAAGACACTCATCCTGAGAACACATGCTTCTCAAATCAATTCCTCCATATATTCTTTGTATGGAACAATTTTCTAGATATCTCATATCTACCACTAAATATCTCAAATCGATTCCTCCAGTTATTCTTTGTATGGATACATTATCCATGCTCTCTTGCTTCTTTTTGACAACTTATTTTGGGCATCTAGAATGTATATGACTTTCTTAGATTTGAGAACAATTCTCAAAACATTGAGCTAGTCATCGAAGTTTGGTCTAGTCAAAATAGAAGGTTGGGTTCACATCCGATATTATATATAGGTAGTAATTTCTAAGGATGTTAGATAATTATATCATTAACCATTTGATTTGGGTATTTAAATCAAACAGTAACCCCCACTAAATTTTTCGAATCGCACACTTCTCTAGTAGAAAACGAAAAAATAATAAGGTATTTTTCTTAGTGGAATTGGAGGCCCATTCACTTTAACCCACCTCACATTTTAAATTTTTGGTGAAGTTAAAACAAATAGGTGAATAACCTCTTATTCAATGTATCTCATACAAATTCCAATTGTTCTTGCCTCCAATCCTTTCGACCTCACATTATAGATTTTTAGTCTCCAAGATTGTTTAAGTTAAACCCATTATCTTGAAAATTTGGATCAATGCAATACCGACACCTCACATGATAGATTTTTGGTTGCCAGTAAGAATTCAAATTTTCCACATCTCACGCTTATATAAACTTAGTTCATATATTGATACAAATAAATAACCCCTATGTGTCCATAGCCAGCTACTTACTTGCCCAACACATAAACCAATCTACGATAACTGAAGGCAATGATGTAATCTTCTCAAGACTACACCATTATTAACTTAATATTTAGTTTGGGAAGGTTTGCTGGTCTTTAGTTTAGGTCTCACTTTTCACATGCTTCTAATTTCAATTTATCGCATAAATAAAATAGAAACATACATGCATTCATCATATATTTATCACATAAATAAATAAATAAATGTATAAAATAAAATGGGATGATCATCGACTAGGAGCACTTATCAACCTAAGCCACTGGGTTGAATACCTAAATCAAATAAAGGGCCCACAAGAAAAATTCATGGATTGCTCCTCCTCAGCTTCATAAAACTCCTTTCAAGAACTGCTCTCACCAACTCTTGATGTCTTCATCTTGATTTTTCATTACATTTATGTACATAGATTCCTAATCTAGTGGGGATACATAAATGAGAATAGGGTTTTACATATTTAAAACAGGGATAAGAGGCATATAAGCCCCATTTTAAAATATTACATAAAACCCATAATGGGTAAATAAATAAAATAATGACATTCATGAATTCATTCATTCATCCATTCTACATACAAGACTAGTCCATAATCACCCACAACCATAGCAAATAATAAAGAAAAGTAATCCATGAATATAGCACAATTAGTTTCCTAATATAATCTCATTATATTAGGTTTATCCAATTAATAAACACCTTTATTAATTTGGATCCTTAAATATCTCATATTTAAATAAAAATCTCATTATATTTATAGTAATTAATTAATAAACAATTTATTAATTAACTACAAGTATAGCACAATTAATTTTTCTAATATAAACTCTTTACATTAGAATTTTTTAATTTAATAAACTCATTATTAAATTTATTCTATTTAATAAACTCTTTAAAATTAACTCCACAAATATCTCATATTTACAAGATATAAATATAATCAAATTATATTTAATAATTAATAAACTATTTATTAATTTAAAGTGTCAAAAAGTGTTTGGGCTTCTTTAATTATTTGTCAAACAATATAATTAAAACTTAGTCCAACACAATAAAATAAAAGTCCAACTTTTATTTTGTTTTAGTCCAAGTTCAGTAGAAAAATAACAGCCCAATTCGGACATTAATATTAGTCCATACTAATCATATTCAATCCAAATTCAACTTGGCCCACTATGGACAACTAAAGGAGTCCATGCTAATTTTAAAACCAATTTTTAAAATAGCCCAGATCAGATAATAAAAGAGTCCAACTATTTTATTAAAGTCTGAATCAAAAATGGCCCAAGTTTATATATGGCCATTAGCCCAAAGAGAAAGGAAAAACCTTAACATATTAATTGGCAGTCCAAGTCCATAAGCCCAATTAAAATATTTAAGAAAACCAATTTTAAAAATAACCCAATACTTATTGGGTCAAGGTTTGGGTTCGGACCCTATCCAGTTCGGATCCGGATCTAGATCCGAACCCGAACCGGGTCTAACCCCTAAACCAAAAACTTTTTTCTTTTTTTTTTTATCTTCCTTCTTCCCCAAACAACGCTGCCCCTTACCCTTCTTCCCTTCACATTTTCTTCTTCCTTGCGCAGCTGCCATGGCAAAAACTCAACATCCAACCATGGCAGCTGCCATGGCCGAGACTGTCACGGCGACAGCAGCAGCGCACTGCTGTCACCGGCAGCAACAGCGACGCAAGGAGCGGACTGCTCATCGCGTTGTACTTTGGCGAGAAGCAGCACGTTGCTGCTCCTTGCACAAGTAACGCGAGGAGCAGCGGCACTGCTCCTTTCCACACGTGAGCCACGGGGCAGCCCAACTGCCTCGTGGAGTGGGTCAGTGATACGAAGAAGACGAACAGGGGCTGGGGGGGTTTTTTGCAATTTCTGAAAATTTGTTTTTCAAAATATTCCCTTTTATTTATTTATTAAAAACAGAATTTAAGAATTTGAAAAACTATTTTACAAAATTCTGATTTTCAAAATTTTTGAAACAGATTCAAAAACAACCGTTTTTGAATAGTTCAATAAAATAAAATTAGTTCATAAACACTTTATGAAGTAAATCAAATTTCATAAGACTAATTTATGAAATTAATTTTGGGAAGAAATCTTAGGGCTAATTTTTAATCCAATTAAAAATTTATAGGCATAAGAATAATAGATTCTCAATCTATTAATTTCTAACAAATAGTTTCATAAACTACTTAGATTGATACTTCAGTTGTGCTACACTTTGTGCTATAAACAAATAACCACATAAAAGGCATGAACAGTGACTGTGATACCACTGTTGGGAATCGTGCATGGTATTTAAATATTTTATAATTAAATAAAACGCAGCGGAAACAATTAATACTCATGCATCCGTTCATGGCTAATTACATAGATTACAACATGTATAAGTAATCAACTATTAATTACGCATTAAAGATTTCAAGATTAACTTTTTATGATGACGAATCTGTTGTAGAAATTAATCGAATCCAGAGCTCCCCAATTGTGAAGCCTCCAAAAGTATCCACACGAGATCCGAGCCATCAATCAGCAAAACCCCCACTGCGAGTTTTTAGAAAAAAAATATATTTGCTATGAAAGATAGGATTTGTGCTAGCTTTTCTATATGTCATAGTTTCCTATTTATAAGAAGCCCTGGACATATTAGGGCTAGCTTTTGGACCAGTCCTAACTACTGGACTTGGATTGATTAAATAATTAGACTTATATTCTAATCTAATCAATTTTAAGTCTAATTAAATATTAGACTCTTCTAATATTTAATTTACTTTTCTCACTCATTAATTTTCGATCTCTTTTGTGTGTGACCTCTCGGGTTCATAATTAATTGGCAGCAAAATAATATTAATCCAATTAATATTTAATTAGAACTCTTCTAATTTAATTCTTGCAAGTTGTGAGTGATATCTAGCAGTATATCACGACTACCCAACTAATAATGAAGTGAAATTCTACGAACCCTTAGTAATTATCATGCAACTAATTCCTTCTGTCTGAATCATCCCGATTTAGCCAGAGTCATGGATAGGGTTATTAAACTCTATTACTCAATCATATGTCCAAATCTATTTAATCAATAACTTATGAATAATACGTGGAACGACTTCCACTATTCTACCTCGGCCAAGGATTTCTAGTTACTTGATTAATAGATTGCATAGGATCCCTAATTGACAGATTCTGTATCTACACACACCTATCTCCATGCCGGAATAGATCGTAACCACTAAGTACATTATCCAATCCTTGATGAGGACTAGCTTTATTGCACCAGCAAATCACGTTACCCCTAACACAAGATAATTGTGGTGTCTCAGGTCTAAGGAATTAATTGCACCATTACACTGTACAACGAATTATTGACCATTTCATGTAATTCGTTGTATTAGCGGTCATGTCCAATCACTTGTTCTCAGCAAGTACTTATACATCTACCCTAACGATATAAGACTAATCGCTCAAATCAATATCTCATATTATTTGAATGGTAGACTGTAATCCGATCTTTCCGGATAAATCAACGCCCAATTAATTTATCTTATGATCGGGGATTATTTTAGAATATATTTATGAATATAAATTCTGTCACTCATATACTTACTCTTAAGGATAGAATCTATAAATATTATTCTAAGGACTATTATTTATATAATTAATCGCATTAATTATATTTAAATAAATTGCCCACATTAAATAAATAATATAATTATTATGTCCTAAAATTGGCATTTAGGGCATATAATCCAACAACATATACACTTAATCATTTACAAATGATTATCATTCCCAAACAATTCCGTAAATAAGAACACACATCCACATCCTAGAGGTAACTTGTCGTCATCACGAAAAAATGTTTGCCACTACGTAAGTATATTTTCCATTGTTGGAAAAGGGCAACAGCAAGATAATCTCTTGTCAGACTGGGCATGCCTCTAGTCGCGTCATTACACCTTGTTGTTTGTAAAGCAACACTAAGAATCTCAGTTTATTTGTACGTAATGGTATTTATTACAATATCAATTACCTGAAAATGTACGTCGTTTATCATTAGGAGATGAGAATTCATAATATCTTTGGTGGGACTTCACAGGGGCAGAGTCAGAACTTGAGTGTTGGAGGGGGGGGGGGGGTTCCAAATTATTCTTTTTGTACAGTGTTTTTTTGTACAGTAAACTTAATAAAGCATACATATACTAGCAAAAACAAAATACAACTATAAAAATAAATATAAATAAAATACTATTTATAAAAAATAACAGAAGATATGCAAAAAAATGTTTACGAGTCAATGAAGTTGGGCTTGTCTCTCCTTCATGTAATAGAATTCATCAATTATTGTATCTACAGGAACATCTTTGGTAATTTCTTTTTATATATAGATAATTAAGCTATCTTTGATGAAGTCGTCCTCCATCCGATTACGAAGACTTGTTTTGATAACCTTCATGGCAGAAAAAGCAAGTTTTGTAGTTGTTGTCGAGGCATGAAGAGTTAAAATTAACTGTCTCAACCTATCAACTAAAAGATAAGCTTTTGATTTTTTAGTTTTCAGCAGTCCTCTACACAGATCTGCTATGCTAGTCAAAATTTTCAAACCAGGATGATTAGGCACATCAAGCTCATAATGTTGCAATTGATAACTCAAACAGCTCATCTCTTGTTCAGAGAAGTCAGAAGGATAAAATTTTTCAGCAAGTTTGCATATATCATTAATTGCAAATGACTTGTAGCCATCCCTAGGATCCAAAGCTGTGCTAAGAATAAGAACATCGGTTGTTTGCTCATTAAATATGTTGTTTTACTCTTGTAATTGTTGATCTATAGTAGCTGTAAAAAAGTTTACTTGGTAATGATGCTCCACTGTTACAATATCCTTTTGACGACGAAGTCGGACTATGTCAGAATAAGAAGCATTCATATCAAGAAATTGTATATTTCGATGAGAAGCAAAAGATCTCACATGCTCAATAAGAGTTTCCCAACCATTATCTCTCAACATTTGCATTAACAATTTTGTATTAGAAACCATATGCAGAGCATTTAAAATATCCTGAGATTTCTGTTGCAGAGCTTGGCAAAGCACGTTTGTAATTCCCATAATTTCTTTCATCATGTGCAAGATAAATACAAAATCAAATGACATCAATACCTTAATAGCAAAGTTTGCATCTCCACGTTGCGAGTATGTAGATCCTTCAATAGCTATATTCTGAAAAACTACAAAAGTGGCATCAAACAACCTTATTAAACTACAAATTGAATTAAAATGGGAACTCCATCTAGTATCTCCAGGGCACTGTAAAGTTCCTATTTGATTGGCCCCTCTATCAGTATCAATCTCGCCACGACCAATTAAACTCGCATTTTCAGCTACTTGGGCAGCTTGTAATTCATCATTGTGCTTGGAAGAAGACCCAACGATGTTAACAATGAAACTCAAGTTTCCAAAAAAGGTATGTATATCTGGAACTTCTCTAGATGCAGCAACAAGAGCTAGTTGTAACTGATGAGCTAAGCAATGCACGTAATAAGCATAAAGGCAATCTTTAAGAAACAAAGCTTGTAATCCATTCCATTCTCCACGCATATTACTAGCTCCGTCATACCCTTGACCATGAATATTAAGAACATTGAGGTTATGATGAGATAATGCACAACAAATCTCTTTTTTAAGAGTTAATGCTTTTGTGTCTTTAACATGAATTAAGTCCATAAATCTCTTTCTAATAAATCCTTCGTTGTCAACAAATCTAATAACAAAAGCCATTTGCTCTCTCTTAGATTCATCCCGAGATTCATCAACAATTAAGCAAAACATTACTTCACCAATCTCTTCACAAATTTTGTTTTGCACATTTCTAGCCAAAACAAACAAAATTTCATTTTGAATACCATGTGATATGTATTTTGCATTTTTTAGGGGCATTATCTAAAACAACTCCCTCTACTTGCTCATTATAAGATGCTAACAACGTTATCATTTCAAGAAAGTTGTCTTGGTTTATTGAATCTGAACTTTCATCATGCCCTCTAAAAGCACATCTTTGAAATGTTAACCATCGAATAGCATCTATGGAAGTTTTAAGGCGCAAACGATTACTTAAAATTTGTGAAGACGTTTGCCTTTGAATCACCTTTTCAATATGAGAAGACTGGTTCTTCAAATTCTCACAATAATTGATAGCTGAATTATGAACTGAATTTGAATCCTTCCCTTCATGAGATAAAAAAGCACAATCTTTCCCATTGTTTACTTTTTTCCAGCTTTTAAATCCCTTAATTGTGAATACTTCTGATTCGAATTTTCCAATTGATTCTTTTGCGAATATGTAGGAAGGAAAACAAAATACAACATCCTTTGTAGGTGAATACTCTAACCAAGGAAATATTTTAAACCAACGGGCTTGAAATCGGTGTCGATGACTCTCTTGTCCAGAATATGGATAATGTGATTGAATATGTTGATATGGACCGAAATGAATAAATGCTCTACGAATTTCATCTCTTTGATTCACTGAATACTCCCAAATTTGGTGATGTAAACCCGGGTCACGGACTAAAGAATTTATATCAATTGTCTCATTTTCAATCTTTTGACATTTTGTTGGTGATTCTAAACTCACATTTGTATCAATATAGATATAGAAGCTTGTTCTTCAGGTTTTGTCTCAACTTCATTTTCTTTCCTTTTAAAGAATGAATAAATTGTTTTACACTTATTCATATTTGACCTGAAAATATTTAAGAAAGATAGAGTTATTCTTATTTTGTTGCTGTTGTCTCCTGTTGGAGGTTTCAAACTCACATTTGTATCAATGAATTTTTTTTTTCATTTGTGAAAGGTCAATGAACTTTAAATTTTATATATATGATTGATCAACATCAACTAATATAATTTTTTTTCTCTCAAATATCATTTATTTCCAAAAATATTCTCTAGTGGCAATTAAACTACTAAAGTGTAAAATTAGTATCATTTCTATTTTCTAACAATTTAAAAAGTAAGAATCAACATATAATGAAAAAAATAGATACATATAAACAACGACATACAAGGAAAGTAAATAGATTACACAAAGAAATTAACAAAATAATTATGTATTTATAAATTATATAGTAAAAAATTATTAAATAGAGATATATTACCTTAGACATGCGATGATGCGATAATTGAATTTGGGAGACTGAAGTGAAGATTATAGGTTTGAATCTGCAAAAAAATAATAGTAAAACATTAAAATTTTATTTAGAATAAATGAAGTCTAAAGAGTACATAAAAGTCAAAAGATAAGAGATCACTTACATAGGTTATGGTTATTGATTAGAGAAATTCTTCTGAAGTCCCAAGTTCTTCTTTTTTTTTTTTTTGGTTTGAGAAGTCCGAAAGTTAGAGGCTAGAGTTTTATCTCTTACAATTTTGTTTTGTTTGTTAGAAAAGAGAGAGAAAAGTGGAACTTCTAATGGTGTTCTCTGCAAATGCTTTCTTAGCATATTGCAGAACTAGTCTCTTCGGCGATATTGGGTCTAAAAATTTGCTCAATTGTGATATAATTTACTTGATCAGATTTTCTGCTAATGAAATATTAATAACCTAAATCTACATCAATTGTAGTTCACCTCTTAATTGATATATTGTAAGTATCACGTGTAAATGAGAAATATTTATTTGAAATAAAGAAATGTTGTGACATTTTAATTGAAAAAAAAGGCTCTTACATTTCTTTCTTACTGAACCTTTTATTTCATCAATCCCTTTGTATTTGATATTATTGGAGAACAACGGCCTCTCATTCATCCAGTTATGACCATTGGTCTTAACAAACCAATGTAGTCTTGTGCGAAGCGATCCACGTAAAAACAGCTATGCTTTATTTTATGTTTGGCTAGGGCGACATTGAAATGGAACTTCATTATATATAGGTAACTTTACATGACGGGTATTATTGGACTCCAAATATTTTTTAGTTGCTAGCCCAAGCTTTGGACCATTACTCCTAATTACATAAAATCATGGGTTACTTGAAGTGGCAATCGACAAAGCCGAAGAAGAAAAAAATCTCAGGATTCGAAATGACACAGAAAGGGAAAAAAATATTTAAACATGCCAAAGTCTTAAAAGAATATTAGAATTCATTATTAAAAGAAAACTTTGAAAGAGAGTTTTATTAACAAATGATTCAAGTGCATCAGAGATGTCAAAAAGAGTACATTGCAAAATAGAATTGATAAAAGAAAAATATCAAATAGGAAATCATGTATCCAACCTACCCAATTAAATAAACGACTCCCAGAAGTAGTCAATAAATTCCTAATAATATTATAACCATGAAATTATTTATCTCAATTATTTCTATACGTTCTAAAGATGCCTCATTAATAGCTTGTCCTATGTCAAATAATTCTATGTATATACTTAAAAATTGAGTAAAATGGTATTATATATAATAAAATTTTAAAATTTAAACTATGATTCACCCTTTATTATAAAAATAAAAAATAAAATAGCTACGTGCATATGATGATCGCCCATTCTAAGAGGATGAAGGGGCTTATTAAAACATATATATAGCACTATTTTACTCCATGAATAACTGTTTCACCTAGGGGAGATTCATTGAATAAAGTTTATTCCACATAAGACTACGAGAAAGTGCGGATATGCAAAGAATAATCTTTTGAGCATCGTCAGTCCTCCAGTTTGTCAATCCATCTTTTTTCATATCCGGAGCTTGCAACTTTCGAGGCTCTAAGTCCAAAGTTTAATTATTTTATGGTTAACAACTTCAAGTTTTAGATACTATTGTAATTTAAAATGATATTATAATTTAAGTATTAAAATGTTTTGGATCAAATTTTACGATCACCTTTTTAAAATATTAAAATTACTTACGTAAAAAGCACAAAAATAAATCCAATCACTACGTACAGGAACGTGTCATTATATATTTTCAATTTATAAAGAGAGGGCACAAAATATAAGTGGTTTAATTTGCCAAGGTTATTGGATCTCCATTTCACAACAGTCAAATATAATGACAGCTTAAGTACACATTAGCACATATACACTGATATTTCTTGATTGATTTCACAGTCATGGCAATTCAAAAACGCACGAGACACTTTCATTGTTTGGTGCAAACTTTGAGAAGCCAAGTGTGGACTATGACAACGAAATGGCAATCATCTAAGCCATCATTTATTCTAAATTTGGATCTAATTTTCAAAGGGTAATTAAAGAGTTAAGAATTTGAGCTCTTTCTCGGGGTGCAACCATTTGATCTTCTGGGTTTTATATCTATTTAAACAACTGTAGATTGATAATGTTTTATCAGTTAGTACTAATTATTATAAGTTGTTCGTGATAAAAATTAGTAGAACGTAACTATGAAGTTAAGCTGTGTTGGTGACTAAAATTCCTGAAGTACAAAACTAAGCGATTTTATAGATTAAAACCATTTTGTAAAATTAGCGAGAGTTACAACCCAGATTGAGAATAAGAAGTGATAAAATTGTCTAAGATGGTATCGACATATTAGGAGATAACTCATAAATACTAGTAAGAAGGTGTGAAGGTATGGAGATAATACTCGGTAAGAGAAACAGGGAAAAATCTAAGATAAATTGGACGGTGACATTTTAACGATATTTCACTTGTATGAAGTTAACTGAAAATATGACTTTTGATAGAAATGAGCGTGATTTCATCAAATATGTATAATTGAACCCATTTCATAAAATAAAATTTGATTGAATTTGATTTGATTTAGCTTGGTTTAGCAAGAGTTTAGAGTCCCACAACATACTTTCGTTCTTCTAATCAAACACGTGTATGGAAAATTGCAAACAAAATGGCTTCTTTGTTTAGCATATAGATGAATTCTTTAAGTTAATTGTTCATATAGAATATTGCATATAATTGCAATCGTGGCAAAAATATAGTGGTGAGTTTCAAACATGGATCCTCTTATGTATTTATTGTCTCATATACTAGATGAGGTGTATTATGAGTCATCAAATTTGATCTTTTAAAATTTTATTTATTCATTTCAAATTTAGTAACTATTTTTTTTAAAATTAAAATTTGAAATAAGTGGTTGAAATTTTAAAAGATCAAATAACTTATAATATACCTTATTTAATAAACAAAAAAATAAATAGAGAAGATGATACAAACCCCATGACTTTCAATTGGTAATGGTACAAGTGGGCAAAATTCGTGTAATATCACGTCGTCATGTATGGGTGGTTTTGAAAGTGCAAGCCATTTTATTCGATCCACATGTATCATACACATTAATTGTTTGTCAAACTTAAACGAAAAGCTGACTTTTCTATATAGGATATATAAATATTCTCCTCGTTATGCCTTAATAAGTTGAAGTTCAAACTATGATTTTACTTGTTATTTTATTATTTTATATATATATATATAAATGTCGCCTTTGGCTCGATATCCCGTCAAGTTTGAGCTATTGCAAATTGAGAGGGATGCCACACCTACAACATAAGTACTTTATAATCAGTTTTTGATGTATGTGGTGCACAAAAAACCACATAGAAACGCCAGAAATCATGTTTGTTACACATAATACATGATTTGTGATGCCTTTTATATTTAAATAGATAATTTATCAAATTGGTCTTAGATCTTTGTCTTTTTATTTTATATTTAAGTTATCTATCTTTTATTTTGGATAAAATAGTAATTAATCTTTTATTTTGGTGATAGCAGTTAGTCTTTGGAGTAAAATTTGTCAAAAAATAACGTTTGTGAGTACGTGAATAATATGTGGCCGCAAAATGGGTAAACTTTAGGATGTTTATCTTTTATCGTGTGATAATTTTACCCTTAAAGATTTGTGAATTTTGCGATTACGTGTCATCCACATGCTCACGAATAATATTTTTTCGACGGATTTTGCTCAAAAGATTAACGATTGTCACCAAAATAAAAGATGAAGAACTATTTTAACCAAAATAAAAAATAAAAAACTTTTAAAAAAAAATAAATAAAGATATAAGACTATTTCCATAAATTACCCTATTTAAATATGAGATTCTTTAGTTGATCGATCATTAATATTGGATTTTATCAGCGCCGATATACAATATAAAATGATTATTGCATCTTAGTGCTAGTTAACTGGAGTAGCCTATATTTGACCAAAAACTTGAGTAACCTATGACGCTATCTTTATTAAGGGTTGTTAAAATGTAAAATTTATTAAATTTAAATTTTTTTAGAAATTTAGTCTCTAAAAAATATTATTAATTATTTAAATATACATGAGACCTACTACTTTTTACAACTTTTGAGAAAAATAGAGGTCGCCTGATATATAATTTCTTTAACAATTATCTAATAAAACCTCATGTTCCATTTTCAATCCAGTTTTCCTATTTCATGCTAATCGTCAATAAACTTTTCAGGTTCTTGGTACCACAAGCCTTAACAAGCGTTTGTAGATATTATTTTTATAACTCATTTATCATCTTCTATTAGTTATCATATGAGAATAATAACTTTTTTTTATTTAATTTTTCCTTTTTTGTTGACATGTAACTAAAACATACACATAAAAGATTATATTTTCTCATACAGAATGCTGTAACTTATTAAGATGACCTTTCAATAATCGATATCACATGATAAATAATGTCCTCTTAAAATATTGTTAAGGTATCGTCGACCCAAAGCATCTTTTCTAGGATTTCTTGTTGGTAAACGTATAAGATGCGTATTTGACCAAAAAAAAAAACGTATAAGATGCGTAATAGAATCGAGCTAGTAGAGATCTAAAAATGTGGAGGACAAGTGATTTGAAATATTTTGCATTTATAATTGCTATAAAGATAATAATATAAGAAAGGAGTAGAAGAAACTAAAGAGAATTTTATTAATTTCACTCTAAATTATGAATTACAATAACCTTTATTTATATGAAAAATAAAAATACTATCAGTTACTATTTATAAAATATAAGTAGTTACTATTTGTATAGTATTACTATTTAAATAATATCCAATAATTATTATTTGTACAGTACTACTATTTTAACAGTATCCAATGATTACTGTTTATAAATATCCAACTCATAACATCCACGAGTTTGTTTCTTTTTATTTTATTTATTTGTTTAGCAGGCATTTTTTGACTTTCGAACTTCGCAGGCAATATTTTTTAACTTTTGCAACTAGCTCACGAGTACTTGTACAAATTAACATCTTCTTCTTTCTACATTGCCATAGACACATAGATGAGCATTAATTTTCAACAATGGATGTTGAACTCTCATCTGTCACAGTTCTTCTTACCATAATCCTATTGACAATAGTGCTATTGAAACAAGGAAGAAGATCAACCACAAACAAGAAGACAAGTCCTAAACTTCCTCCAGGCCCATGGAAGCTCCCTTTCATAGGAAACAAGCACCAACTTGCTCTTGGTTTACCCCACAAAGTGCTGAGAGACTTGGCCAAGAAACATGGACCCCTTATGCACCTAAAACTAGGTGAAGTTTCTGCTGTTGTGGTTTCCTCTCCTGAAACAGCAACAGAAGTGATGAAAACCCATGACATCGCATTTGCTTCAAGGCCTCCAATAATTGCTTCAAAGATTCTGTCATATGATTGCAAGGGCATTATCTTTGTTCCATATGGTGAATATTGGAGACAGCTGCGGAAAATTTGCGTCGCAGAGCTTCTAAGCCCGAGACGAGTTCAGTCCTACCACTCCTTGAGGGAAGAAGAAATCTCAGATCTTGTCAGATGGATAACTTGTAATGCAGGATCTTCGATCAATCTGACAGAAAAGATAATCTCAACTACGTTTACTGTTATTTCAAGAGCAGCCTTTGGCAAGAAAAGCAAGGAGCATGGAAAGTTCATATCAATAATCAAGGAAATTGTTAAATTGGTGGAAGGTTTCAATATCGCCGATGTCTATCCTTCGATTGAATTTCTTCATTTTATCAGTGGCGTAAAGCCCAAACTGGAGAGGCTCAAATTACAAGTAGATAGAATATTGGAAAATATCATCCAGGAACACAGAAGAAGAAATACTTCCAGTACTATTAGTGAACAAGAAACATATGAAGATCTAGTAGATGTTCTTCTGAAATTTCAGGGGAAAGAAGCCGAATTTTCCTTGATCGCAGACAATATCAAAGCAGTACTCCTGGTTAGTATTTCTGCTTTTCTCATTGTTAACGTGTGTGTATCTAGAGAGTTACTATAAGAACTATATTAAGGCACTGTTTGAATTAGCTTTTTGACACTCAAAGTATTTTCTGTGAGTTTAAAAGCTGAGGCTATCTTGTTTGGTTCATTTTTGAAAATGTTTTTAGAAAAAAGTTGAAGTTGAAAAAAGTTAAAAAATAAGAAACTCCAAATTAGAACTTTTCAAAATAGACTTTTACGAAATTGTTTTTACATAATGCAGGAATTTGTTTTTTTTTTCTTTCTCAAATATACTCCTTTATATTTTTTAAAATACACCCTCTTAAATTTTCAAAAAGGTCAACATTACCTAACATAGGTCAAACAATCAACAATTTTTATTTAATATCACTTCTAACTTAACAGCTAAAAGTTCTATAACTTAAAAACTAAAATTTTATAGCTAGGCCAAACAGAGGCCAAGTATAACACTAATTTAGGTTTGATTTAGGAAGTCACTATAAGTTAGTATCCTATTCTTGCTGTTAGATTTGCTTGGTGTAGTCCCTTTGGTATTAGACTACTACTTCCATATTCTTGCTTGTTAAGCTTGAGGTTTATAAAAAGGATCCCCAATTGTACGTCAACAATCGCTTTAATATATAAAGATCCTCTCTCCCTTTTTTTCTAGATTCACCATGTCTTTAAGACATATACGTACAATCTCATTTATATTCTTTAGTTCTATCATTTTTTCACAGGTATAAAGTTTTGTCAGTCACATGCGAGAGTAAATAAAACTAACTAGCATCAATAATTCTGAGACCCTTCACAATAAAGAAAGAATAAAAACAGAATAATTAGTTTTCATATTTTGATTCGTCTTGTTACAATATACACTTGTTTTACATTGAAAATAATAAATTACAAGATTATCATATATAGACACTTATTTCACATAGAAAACGATAAATTTTAAGACTACCATATAAGATCGTAAACTATTCTTCTTCCTAGTACAGTTAGTTTCTAGATGAAATTCATGATACTTAATATTGTATCAGAGTTCGGCTTTGATGCAATCTTGTTCTTTCACATATGACCATTTCTCTTCTGGCTGACTTGTTCAATCATCCACCTTAATATTGTCTCTCCTATTCAAAATTTTACATTTGTCCCACATAAGAAAATAGTAAATTGAAGATATGAGTGACTGCACTAAGAAAGCATTTTTAATCTCCTTTTTTTGCCCCTTAATGTCCTGAATTATCTGTAGTTTTGTGATCATAAAAATAAAATTTTAACTTCTTATTTGGGTATTAAATTTGTATTAGGACATTTTTGCTGCTGGAGGTGAAACATCTTCAATAACTGTAGATTGGGCAATGTGTGAAATACTGAAGAAACCAACTTCACTTAAGAACATTCAAATTGAAGCGAGACAGGTTTTCAATAATAAAGGATATGTTGATGAAGCAAATCTTCATCAATTAAAGTACCAGAAGCCAGTTATCAAACACACTCTTATACTACATTCTGCGGCTTCTCTATTAATTCCAAGAGAATGTAGAGAAGCATGTGAGATCAATGGATATGAAATCCCGGTCAAGACCAAGGTTATTGTGAATGCATGGGCCATTGGAAGAGATCCTAAATACTGGAAAGATCCTGAACGCTTTAAATCAGAGAGATTTCTTGATAGTTCAATTGATTTTAAAGGGACTAATTTTGAATACATACCATTTGGTGCTGGAAGGAGGATATGCCCCGGTATCTCATTTGGTTTGGCAAACGTTGAACTCCCACTTGCAAAGTTTCTGTATCATTTTGATTGGAATCTGCCCAGTGGAATGAAAAATGAGGAACTAGATATGACAGAGGCTTCTGGTGTGACTGCCAGAAGGAAAGATGATCTATACATAATTCCTGTTATCTACCAAGGTAAATAAAAGAATTGACCACCACTAGCCATTTGGTTTGGTGGTATGATTCTCGTTTTAATTGTGAGAAGGCTCTCAATAGATTCTAGTACGTAACATTTTTTTTTTTTTTTGGTTGGTACGTTACATCTTTGGTGTGGTGTAATATTCTTAGGACTCCCTTTAAAAAAAAAAAAAAAAGAACTGATCCAATTCTGTTTGCTTCAAATATTCATCACACTCCCTTGGTCCGGATCACTCTTCATAAGTTGCATGCTTAATCTTTGTTTCAGCATATAGATGAAATCTTTGAGTTAATTGTTCATATAGAATATTGCATATAATTTCAATCGTGGAAAAAATATTGTGGTGGGTTTCAGACATCATTTATTTATTGTTTCATATACTAGATGAGGTGTATCATTAGTAATCAGATTTATTATTTTAAAATCTCAAACATTCATTTAAAATTTATTTTAACTATCTTTTTCAAAATTAAAATTTGAAATTAGTGGTTGAATTTTAAAAATACCAAATCCTATAATTTATGATACATCTCATCTAGTAAACAGAAAAAATAAGTAAAGAAGAAGATCCAAACCCGATGACTTTCAGTTGCTAATGGTAGAATAGACTCCTAATAGACTAATCTCTTAAGTTGGGCTCTTTCATTGGACTTGAGTTATTACATTGATGTTTTTATTAAAAATAGACTCTATTGAGGGGAGATTATAGGCTAGATTATGGTGTAGTAAGTGCCAAGGGCGGAACCAGAAATATAATATAGGGGGCCAAATTCAATTAAGAATATTAACGATATTAAGCTTTTAATGACTAATACGTATAAAGAATATTATTTAGCAAAGTAACGAAAGATTATGTAACTAAACTTTACCAATTCAATTAATGAAAGTGAACTAATCTCTCCTTCATGTAGTAAAATTCATCATCCTATAATAGGAATATCTTTAGCCAAAAAAAAAAAGCACTAAAATTACCTAGTCGAATAAAAAAAAATATTATTGTCATGAAACTAAAGGAAAACTAGAAGAGACAATAAAAATAAAGATATAATAAAATAGAGGAGAGAAAAAACTTTTATTGATTTTCTTGATTTGGTAAACGTTGAACTTTCACTTGCGAAGTCTCTGTTAGAGTCTCCGCAGTATAAGTATGAATATTTTGATTAATTAATAATAGAATTAATACATTTCTGATTATTCCAAATATCTATATAATTTGATGGTCTAGACTTATGTTCCAATCACAACATGCTCAATTTTTTTAATTAGCATTTCTGATTGTATCAAACATGTATGGAACTCTAATGGGTAGGGTTAATATAATTACCATATAGATGTACTGTTTCTTTGGAAAATGGGTTGGGTTAATATAATTACCATATATATATATATATATATATAGATGTGTAAAGATGAAGGTGTTGGTAGGCCTATATTAGTTTGGAGAGAACTTTATATAAAATAATTACCAGACCTAAAATAATTACCATATATACTAGCAAACTTTATTTTAGTTTCGAGAAAACTTTCTATAAAATAATTACCATATATACTAGTTTGGAGAGAACTTTATACTTCTGGATAGTCAACTAGATATTTGAATTGATCTTTCTTCCATTGGTATTTTTTGAGATATTATCGTCTTGATATTTTTGTTCAACTATTCTAGATTATGGGCTAGATAATTTGATTAATTTCATTACTTATTCTACATCTTGGGTTCACAATTGGATCTATATTTCTTTTGGAACAATTGAATAACTATCAATGTTGGGCCAAAATTTAAGTTTAATTTCCAACACATGGTAGAGAATAGTGCATGCTCTTAATCACTTCATCGGACCTTATTGTCGATTCCAGAATATTGTCCTCATGGAACAATGATAATTAACTTTGTATAAGATAGATAATCCAATACCCCAAGTGAGCCTCTAAAAGTAAACTCTTCATTCTTCAAATCCCCCTATAACAATCAAGAATCCTTTTATCTTTTTTAAAAGTTCTCCGAAGTTCATCCTACTAATTTAAGTATATATCAGTAACTATTCATTGTAAAGCAACATGAAGCATCTTAGTCATTATAATTTAGGAGAAAAATGTTCTTTGAGTTTTAATAAAAATATATTATTCTTTTGTATTCAAAAGTATAAGTATATTTTGGATCTTATATGATTACATTGGAAGACTATTGGCTATGTAGTACTTTTTCAAGTAGTACATATTTACATCGGAAGACTATTGCCTGTGCGGAATTCCATTGACCAAGAAATGAGAATATGTACCATTGCCACATCCACTAACTCCATCATCGGAGCAAGATCGGAATTCAGATATTATGTTAGATGGTTTTAATTGGAAATCTGTGGCATTAGAATATGAATGTGAAGCATTAAGTTGCGGCAAAAACAAAATGGGAATTAAGTTGCGGCGAAAACGAAATGGCATCATCGACTCCAAGTATGCCGAGGATAATTATTTTCGAGCTGGTCTATTGACCATCACAAAAATTTGGTGTGCATTTACTAGATTCATTGTGGCGCGGTTACTAACGAGCATACTCTTGCATGAATTATCTTGTAAGAGAAATAATTTGAACTCTGAGACTTTTTTTTTTCAAAAACATATCTATACTAAATTACTCCACAATTTTTTGTTTCGGGTGAATTGTATAACACTTTTGCCCCTTAAAAGAGTTTAAAGATCACATTTTACATCTGAAAATTATTTGTCCCCTAAAAATAACTAAGTGTTAATTTTAGTTTTTCTATGAGTACGAGAAAAATGAATCACTTGGACACATTTATGACCTTTTAGGGATCGGACAAAATTGAAAAAATGAATAATTAGTACTAGATTCAAACGGATTCAACGGTGACTCTCCATCCTCATTTGCCAATCTATCTCAACTCAATCGTTTAAGCATTGTAAGAAATTTATTGACAGGGAATATTCCTGCCCACGCAAGTGGATTTCAACTTATTTCTGAGATGGATTTGTCTTCCACCTATATAGGTAGAGATATACCACATTCCTTGTTCAGTCTCCCTTCAGTTGAGTTCTTACCACTCGCTGACAATTTATTTTTTGGACCCATACCCTTTCATATAACTGGTTTTCAAAAACTAAACTATCTAGAGTCGAATAATAACATGTTGAACTGTTCAATTCCTTCTGCATTACTTGCCTTACGTACCTTCATTGAGGTACTTGGATGCAACGACGTCACAAAGGGAAAGCATTGATAATATGACATCAACAAAACCGAGACGTGGCACTCGTGAGAGGAATAGACCAACAAACTTGAAGGATTACATATAAGGTGGCATAACAAACACAGAGAGAAGCTTATATACACATCAAGAATAGAGGAGAAGGGTGTGAATGATCTTATGCAATTTCTGTTGTCTGTAATTCCTTTCTTTATTTCCTTTTCTTCTTCTTGTAATGGAGGGTTGCGCCTCGAAACTGCACTTTAATTCTCTGTAATTTTATTTCCTGCCACAACAAAACTTCAATCAAAAGCTCAATTACTCAAACCAAACTCCTTCGCATATATCTGTACTTTTGATTCAGTCCATTGGTACTTTCATTGTTCCTTCCGCCATGGCTGAGGGTACTTGCTTCAAACAAATTGATGACCTACTCAAATAGCTCACCACATCTTCTTCCAACTATGACAAAATTCTCCAACAACTTACCTCTACCTCTTCTGCTCAAGAACAACGACTCGATTCTCACCAAGAAATATTGCGTGAATTAGTCGTTAAATGCACCTCTCTCGATGGTAAACTCGATCAATTACTCCGTCATTTTGACAAATCACACATCCAACCTGATCCGCCTCCCCCAACCATTTCTACTCCACCTATTACCACCAAAACTCCTTCGTCATTTTGACAAATCACACATCCAACCTGATCCGCCTCCCCCAACCATTTCTACTCCACCTATTACCACCAAAACTCCTTCGTCCTCTTCCGTCCACCTCTGCCTCTGGTTCAGCCCTTCCCATGGTTGGCCCAACTCCGACTGTTGTTCCAGATTCTTCCCATACCAGATCTATGAGGCTTGATTTTCCTCGCTCCGATGGCGATGACCCTTCGGGGTGGATTTTCAAGGCCGACCACTTCTTTTCCTTCTACTGTATCCCTGAAGAACAACGCCTCATGATTTCGTCTTTCCACATGGACGGCAAAGCCCTTGCTTGGTTTTAGTGGATGGACCGAAATCGCCAATTTTCTTCTTGGGATCACTTCACTCGTGCGATAGAATTACGCTTTGGTCCATCGGAGTTTGAGGACTCATCCAGTAGCCTTGCAAAACTTCAACAAACCACTTCCATTGAGGCTTACCAATCCCTTTTTGAATCGTTCGACGGCGGAAGTACCCACAATTTTATACAGTCTCGCATCACTCATTATTTAGGAGTTCCAATTATAGCTTCCCCTCAGTTTGCCGTTTCCATCAGGAACGGCGCTACATTCTTGAGCGAAGGTTGTGTTCGTCATGCCTTACTTTCTATTCAAGGTCATCAAATCCAAACAGATCTCTATGTTCTTCCTCTTCATGCTTCCGACGTGGTTCTGGGTACAACTTGGCTTTCTACTCTTGGCCCAGTCGTTCATGATTATAGTAACTTGTATATCGAATTCCAATCCAACAACACTACAGTTCGCTTACAGGGCCTTCATTCACCTCCTATTTCTCCTATTTAATATCAAAATTTATGCCGCCTAGCTCAAGTCGACGGTGTTGCTGCTTTGTTCAGTTTAGATGTATCCCCAACTTATTCTACTTATTCTCTGCCACCAGCCCCTGAACTGGAATCCTTACTTCATTCTTATAATGATATTTTTGCTACTCCTAAAGGCTTACCTCATGTTCGTGCTTATGATCATCACATTCACTCACAAACAGATGCCAACCCTGTCAATGTCCATTTTTATCGCTATCCCCATTTTCAAAAAGGAGAAATTGAAAAATTGGTCTCCGAGATGTTGACTGAGGGAATAATTCGTCCGAGCACCAGTCCTTTCTCTTCTCCTGTTCTGCTTGTGAAAAAAAAGGATGGCTCGTGGCTTTTTTGTGTCGACTACCGTGCTCTCAATGCGGTCACAATTAAGGATAGTTTTCCTATTCCTACAGTTGACGAACTTATTGATGAGCTTCATGGTGCTAATTATTTTTCCAAGCTCGATTTACGGGCTGGCTATCATCAAATCCGAGTCCATCCAGATGACATATCAAAGATTGCTTTTCGCACTCACGAGGGTCATCTAATGCTCCTTCAACATTTCAGGCTGCTATGAATTCAGTTTTTCGGCCTTTTCTACGGCGTTTTGTGTTAGTTTTCTTTGACGATATTCTCGTCTATAGTCATACTATTACTGATCACATTACTCACTTATCGTAGGTCTTACAATTACTTCGTGAGCATCAGTTTGTGGCTAAGTTGTCTAAATGTGTCTTTGGTCAGCCTAATGTTACATATTTGGGTCATGTTATTTCTTCTTCAGGAATAGCAATGGACAATGACAAAATTGAGACCATTCTACAGTGGCCTATTCCTACTTGTTTGTGTGATCTGCGGAGCTTTCTGGGCCTTATCGGCTACTATAGGAGATTCATTCGCCACTATGCTACAATTGTTAGTCCCTTAACAGATTTATTGCGTGAGGATTCTTTTATTTGGTCTTCTGCCGCTACAACAACTTTCTTACAATTACAAAAGGCAATGACAACGGCTTCAGTTCTCGCCTTGCCAGATTTCTCTGCCCCTTTTTCTATTGAAACAGATGCATCGGGATATGCAATTGGTACAGTATTATCTTAGGCTGGCCATCCACTGGCTTATTTTAGTAAAAAACTCTCAGTCCGGATGCAAGGTACTTCTACCTATCATCGGGAAATATTTGCTATCACTTCCGCTATTGCAAAATGGCGTCATTATCTTTTAGGCTGGCAATTCATTATAATTACGGATCAGCAGAGTTTGAAGAACCTTACGAAGCAAACTATACAAACTCCCGAGCAGCAAAAATGGCTCACTAAACTGCTAGGTTTTGATTTTGAGATTCGATACCACCCCAGAAAAAACAATGCTATCGCTGATGCTCTTTCCCATCCTCCGGAGGCTTCTTTATTGGCTTTCTCAACACCTTTTGCTGATCTTTTCACAGCCATTAAGCATGCTAATTCCACTTATCCAGAATTACAACAACTCCACCAAAAGCTTCGTGACTTTCCTGATATGTCGCCACTCTACAAAGTTCATGATGGTATTCTCTATTTTCGTGGCAAGTTATATATTCCCACTTCTTTTCGGCCCTCTATTTTGTTGGAATATCATTCTTCCACTATTGATGGACATGCTAGCTACCTCAGAACATTACATCGCATTCAATCAATATACTACTGGCCATCCCTTCGACAGGATGTAAAAAAAAATTTTGCAGAGTGTTTGATTTGCCAACAAGCAAAATATCCAAATACTGCACCTGCCGGCCTTCTTCAACCCCTCCCAATCCCAAATCAAGTCTGGGAGGATATCGCCATGGATTTCATCATTGGTCTGCCCTTATCAGCTGGTAAATCTAAAATTCTAGTGGTCATTGATAGACTCTCAAAATTTGCACATTTTGTTGCTTTATCTGCTGGCCCTTCGAGCGCACGAGTGGCTGAAATTTTTGTTTCTGAAATTATTCGACTCCATGGGTTCCCAAGAAGCATTGTCAGTGACCGTGGCCCATTGTTTCTTAGTTCGTTTTGGAAGGAACTGTTTCGATTGAATGGTGCGACATTATGCATGAGCTCAGCCTACCATCCACAGATTGATGGTCAAATTGAGAACCTTAATAAAACACTTGAGTTGTATTTGCGTTGTTATGTGATGGATAACCCAAAACAATGGTCTAAGTTCCTTCCATGGGCAGAGTTCTAGTATAATTCTGCTTTTCATTCCTCTATTGGCATGACTCCATTTCGTGCTTTATATGGTCGAGATCCTCCTAGTCTCCTCCAATATATTCCTCTGTCATCGCCTAATGCAGCTATTGACGTAGAACTTGTTTCTAGAGATGATATATTACGCCAACTCAAGCTCAATTTAACTTAGGCGCAAAATCGTATGAAGCTCAAGGCTGAAAAACATCACACTGATAAACAATTTGACATTGGTTCTTGGGTATTGCTCAAATTGCAGCCTTATCGCCAAACGTCCCTTCGAGGCTGGGGTAATCACAAATTGGGGTGCAGGTTCTTTGGACCATTTCAAATCCTTGACCGCATTGGCAAAGTTGCGTATAAACTGCAGCTTCCCTCCTCAGCCAAAATTCATCCAGTATTCCATGTCTCCCTTCTCAAGCAATTTCTAGGTTCTCCTCCGTCCCCTGTAACTAGTGAGCTTATCTCCACTTTGGAGCCGCCTCTTCCTGAATTACAACCAGCTCACATACTGGATTCTTGCATCATTATACGCCACGGCGTTCCCATTTCCCAACATTTAATTCAGTGGGCTGATCTATCTCTTGAGGATGCCACCTGGGAGGATACTTCTGACCTCAGGAAGGCTTATCCAACACTTAACCTTGAGGACAAGGTTTAATCTCAAGGGGGGGCAATGCAACGACGTCGAATAGGGAAGGCATTGATAGTATGACATCAACAAAACCGAGACGTGGCACTCGTGAGAGGAATAAACCAACAAACTTGAAGGATTACATATGAGGTGGCATAACAAACTCACAGAGAAGCTTATATATACATCAAGAACAGAGGAGAAGGGTGTGAATGATCTTATGCAATTTCTGTTATCTGTAATTCCTTTCTTTATTTCCTTTTCTTCTTCTTGTAATGGAGGGTTGCGCCTCGAAACTGCACTTTAATTCTCTGTAATTTCATTTTCTGCCACAACAAAACTTCAATCAAAAGCTCAATTACTCAAATCAAACTCCTTCGCATATATCTGTACTTTCGATTCAGTCCATTGGACCTTAGTATGAATAAGCTTACTGGCCATGTAGGTGAATTCTAATCACTTCTTGTTCGATGGTGAGATTCTAGAATCTATTGGCAACCTAAAGTCACTTCTTGTTCTTAACTTGTCAAACAATAGTCTCAGAGGAAGCATCCCACCATCCTTGGGGAACTTAGTCCAGCTTGAATCTTTGGACCTTACAAATAATAAATTCTTAGGAAGAATAACTCAAAAATTGAAAAGTTTGAATTTCCCTGCTGTATTCAATGTCTCCCACAACAATTTGATACTTTTCCCAATGATTCATTTAAGGATAATCCACGCTTGTGTGGAATTCAAGTGCCAAAGAAATGTGAAGAGGTACCAATGCCCTCGTATGAGCAAGAGAAAACTTCAGACATAATAGTAGACGGCTTTAGCTAGAAATCTGTGACGATAGGATATGGATGCACTACAAAAAATGCTTAAATACACGACAGTTCGTAGACGGCAGTCAGGCTAACCACTGCCTATTATGGTTTTAGTTTTGCATCATAGACGGCAGTCATGCCAACCGCCGTCTATAATAACGACGATTTTGTGATAAAATCGTCGTTAATGAGTACAATTAGGCACAAAATACTACTACACCAATGTGCAGGAAATATCATCATCAGAAAGAACTAAGAATGGGTTTTGAATATTTTCAATATCAGATTGCTTTAGTGGAAGAAGAAATTCAATAATGCTTGAAGAGAAAAGAGATTCTGCTTGCTATTTTATCGAATCATATTCGAAAATAAGATGTTGAAGTCAACCAAACCTTATTGCTTTAGGGCCTAGCCTAGTGTTTGAGTCAATTCGTTTGAGCCTTTTCTGTGGGCCTCGTGCTATGTTTGTCTTGGGCTCGACCCAATGTTGTAATGTTTTTGGCTTTTTAGGCTAACTCCAACAGTCTCTTTATTTTTTTCTCTACATGTAAAGAGTTTAGAGTTGTCTCTTTAGTTTTAGGGACCCTTATTTCAGTTTCACTTCAACAGCTTTCCTACTTTTAATTTATCCATATTTCAAGGACTTCATATCTTAATTTCACTCTAACACCTTTCTTATTTTAGGGATTCCCTATTTTTATTTTACTTTAATATCTCTATTTTGATTATACACACCAATCTAGTTTTTTTATTTACTTTTTTTATTTGTTAAAATTAATATTCTATTTTAATTATTTATCTTATTTTTATTATTTTATTAATTAACATTATTTTATTATTTTTAGTATTTTTATTTTATTTTTTAATTAAAAACTTTTTCGATAATAACTTCATATTTTATCAATAATTTTTCTTTATGTATCGTATTATCAATATATTATACCCAACCAAAAATAACCTAATCAGCCAAGAAAAATATAAAACTAACCAAAAGCCAACAAAAACTTACGTAACTCTTCCTGCACACCCCCCAACCTTCCCCTCCACCACACACACACACTACTAAGCCTTTGCTCTCCCCATCATCTCCCCTCTAATCGCCATTACCACACACCAGAATCACCGTGCACCACCAACCTAATGCACCAGTAGTGACATCACGACATCAACACCATGTTATCACCACACACCATCATCATCGCTAAGCTCCACATTGGCAGCCACCACATCCATCAGCACACACCAGCACTCTCTATATGACCCAAAAAAAAATGCTTCAGCTCTCCAATGGGAAAAAAAAAAGACCGTTGGAGAGCTTTCCTGGATGTAGAGAGCCAGTTTTTGGCTCTCCACATCTAGAGAGCAGCCTTTGCAGAACAAGGGCTCCCAATTTTAGGGAGCCCCATATAGAGAGCCTGTTGAAGGCTTTTATAGAGAGGCTGTTGGATACAGTCTTATGCCTTGTTGGATTAGTCCTAGTTACTTGTTGATGAGGCAACATCAGTCGATACAACAACTAATAATCTGATTCAGCAAACTCTTCGACAACACTTCTCTTATTCCACGATTATCACTATTGCACATAGAATAACATTTGTGCTTGACAATGACATGGTCTTATTGTTAGATCATGGTACATATGACTTCATTAATATAATAACTTTCAGTATTTGCCTGGTCTTTAATTCTTGAAATTTATAATTTATTTTTTTATGGTGCAGGACTTATTGCAAAATATGATTCTTCTGCAAAGTTGTTGGAAAATAAGTCGTCTTTATTTGCGAAGCTTGTAGCAGAATATAGCATGAGATCAAGTTCCAGTTTTGGTAATTAGGCAAATATCTGAACAGCAGATCTCACTAAAGGTATCGCATACGTGCAATGGTGAAGGTGAAGAGTGTATCAAACTATTATTAAACTTCAATTCACTGTAGCATACCGACACGGGCGGAGTTAGGAAATCTTCTAAGTGGGGGCTAAAATAAATAATTTTTCAACTATATGAGTACATTTTTTTTCCAGTGGGGGCTAATTAATTTTTTTAACTAAAAATACATAGATATTTAAATTTTTTTCAAAAAAATACATAAAATTTTTAACGTTATTCAACCCCCGCTGGCCCTTAGGTACCTCTGCCCCTTCATACCGAACATGTACAACTAAGAATGGCAACAAGTTCGATATCCACAAAATTGGGTATCCAAAAACGAAAGCAAGTTACCAAAATTGAAAAGGAAACCCAACAGGTTTGAATCTGGTTAAGTATTAATCGGAAAACCTGTGGTAATGGAAACATTCCTCATGAGTATACAATTTTACCAGGTAGCCAGCGGGTTTTAAGATAGTGTGATTGCTTTGACTAGTTTGTTCAGAGTTAATCAGAGTACTCTTGCCATTGACGTTGACCCAACTGCGAGACACAGTGCTTTGCAATTGTTTGGTCTTCTAAGTCTAGAAATTCGTGAAACACGTGAATGGAAAATTGCGAAGAAACAACAATCATGTCTCCTTATTTTGCATGTAGCCATGTACTATTCTTCATAGAAGAATCATTAATAATTTTCATTTTATAAAGACTAAAGTATTCAGTACGTTATGTATATGATTTATGCTTTATCCTTTTTGAGTAGAAATTTCATTAAATTATCATCAAATTAAACGAAGAATTTAGAATATGATCGCTCTCAAAATTCAGTCAAACACGTTCATAGAAAGTTGCAGTGAAAATGAAGAATCTTTTGCACCAAATTTTTTTATTTCAATTAAAAAGAGGTTGAAATCAATTTTATATCACTTAAAAAAATATTTCATTTATCAAAAATTGATCTCGAAATCTCTCTCATACAAAACAAGCTCCAAGTTGAGAACACAAGAACTAAATTATGTGAATTTTTTTAAAAAATTGGACGTAATAGAGGTGTGAGTCTCATTAACTCTTGAAACCCATACTCATGCGTCAAAATTAAAGATACGATTGACAACCATTGTTTAGGTTGACTGGTGAGTCTTGGTCATCCACCGAACTTGAAGCAAAGGGCTTCATAATTTCGTCCGATGGATATTGATGGCATTGACATAGTGCTTTGCGTCTGTTCAGGGGCTGTAAGAAGTCTTCAATCTATTTACTTTAGGCACCATACATATGTTTGTGTGTATATTTATATATATATATATATCCTTCCCCTTCTCTTTTGCTCTCAGAAGTATGGTAGCATTCAATCACATATTTTCAGTTATAAACATGGGTAAATTCATATCACTTCACCGGTTGGCTTGTGTAGTTATGATACTCATTCATCATCAGCTTCTCTGAACAAGAATGTTAGCTCAAGCTCTGCACGCGGGTTCTGCTCTGATGAGGAAAGCTCTGCACTACTCCAGTTTAAGAGAACGTTTACTATAAATCGTGATGCTTCTTGGGGATGTGGTGATCTCTATTGTGATCCTTATGAAGGTACGTAATTAAGAAATCTCATCTTGTATAATATATAGTGTGAATTGATTTTATTTTCCTGTTTATCCACTGATGAAGCAACTTTAAATTATAGTTCCCGAGTAAGTTTGATGACTATCTTAATCCTGGTCATTTTCAGGATGTCATAATATTACTACGGCCGGATCATTTCCGAAGACCAAGTATTGGAAGGCGGGATAAGATTGGTGGTAGTGGAATGGAGTCACATGTGCTGAGATTTCAGGTCACGTAATCAAACTTGATCTTGGTTGCAGTCAGCTTCAAGGCACTGTCCATCCCAACAGTACTATTTTCCAGTTATCTCACTTGCAAAGTCTCAACCTAGCCTTCAACAATTTCACAGCATCCGAAATATCTTCTGAGTTTGGCCAATTTGTTGATTTGACATATCTCAATCTCTCTAGTTCTATTCTTCTAGGTGCAATTCCATTGGAAATTTCAAGGTTGGCAAAGCTCACTCATTTAGACCTCTCGTTGAATGAATTAAGCGGTCAAATTTATTCAACAGTTTTGTCAAGTCTTGAGCAACTTGAGTTCCTCGATTTGTCGTTCAATAAACTTGAAGGCCAAATCCTCAACTCTTTGGCTAACCTGACAAAGCTTCCTCATCTAGACCTCTCGAATAATGAATTTAGTGGTCAAGTTTCTTCAACAGTTTTCTCAAATCTTGAGCAACTTGAGTTCCTCGATTTGTCGTGGAATGAACTTGAAGGCCGAATTCCAAACTCTTTTGTTAATCTGACAAAGCTTATTCATTTAGACCTCTCAAAAAACTGGTTTGGCGGTCAAGTTTCCTCAACAATTTTCTCAAGCCTTGACCAACTTGAGTTCCTCGATTTGTCGTGGAATCAACTCGAAGGCCGAATCCTCAACTCTCTGGCCAACCTAACAAAACTTACTCATTTAGACCTCTCGTGGGATGAATTAAGCGGTTACGTGTGTTTAACAGTTTTCTCAAATCTTGACTTCCTCGATTTGTCATATAATTCGTTTGAAGGCCAAATTTTGAACTCATTTGCCAATCTCTCTCAAATCAATCTTTTGCGCGTTTCTGATAATCATTTCACAGGACATCTTCTGGCCAATACAAGTGGATTTTCACTTAATTCTGTACTGGACTTGTCTTTTAATTCTTTCAATGGGTCAATACCTTCTTGGCTGTTTACACGGCCTTCGTTAACAAATTTATACCTTCGAAACAATCAACTAACTGGAGAGATTCCCATTCACATAGGTAACCTTCACAACTTGTCCCAGCTTGATTTATCTTCAAACTTAATTGGTGGAATGATACCACCTGCCTTGTTCAGTCTGCCTTCACTTGAGACCCTATACCTTTATAACAACTTACTTTCTGGACCAATACCCTCTAATATAACTGGTCTTCAAAAACTAGACTACCTGGACTTATCTGATAACATGTTGAACTGTACAATTCCATCTGCATTGCTTGCCTTACCTTCATTGACGTCCTTGGACCTTAGTAATAAGAAGCTTATTGGCCATGTAGGTGAGGGCCAATCAAATTCGTTGAGAGATATTGATTTAAGTAACAATTATTTACAAGGTGCAAATTTTAGTTCAGTCTCAAATTTGATTGGTTTAAATCTTGCATCTAATAACTTAACTGGGACCTTGGAGTTGGATGCAGTTTTAGGATTCTCAATGGAGTTACTTGATCTGTCCTTTAATAGTAATCTATCACTGGATAGCAATAATAAGGTCGATTTTCCCTTTCCTTATTTACTTTATTTAAAAATGTCCTCTTGCAATCTCAATGCTTTTCCATATTTCTTTGGGAATCTTGTGGGATTAAAGGAGTTAGATCTTTCCAACAATAAAATTCATGGTTCGCTTCCAGAATGGTTGGGCAGCATGGGAAAGAAATCATTAGTTTCTCTCAACCTCTCTCACAACTTTCTAACAAGCAGTGTAGAAATTCCTCCTTGGAGTAATTTAGAAATTCTGGACCTCAGTTTCAACTTATTTCAAGGAGCACTCCCTATTCCACCATCCAAAATAATTACTTATAACATCTCCAGCAACAAGCTTAGACGAGAAATCCACCCAAGGATTTGTAACTTGAGTGTGATTGAGTTGGTCGACTTTTCCAAAAATAGCTTGAGTGGCAATATTCCAAATTGTTTGTTCAACATAAAAACTCTATCTGCCCTCAAACTTCACTGGAACAACTTGAGTGGGACTATTCCTGAAACAGTTCGATGCTCTTTGACAAGACTTTACTTGAGCCACAACCGATTACAGGGTCAGATACCAAGATCTTTGGCAAATTGCACTATTCTAGAAATACTGGATCTGGGTTACAATTTTATTTCGGATACATTTCCCAGTTGGTTGGAGACCATGACAGAGTTGAAGATTCTTATTCTGGGGACTAATAGATTTTATGGCTTCATTGAGAAACCAAGAAATGCTTCGGCCTTTGCTAAACTGAGCATTATTGATTTGTCCTACAACAAATTCTCAGGTAATTTACCATCACATTATTTCCATGTATGGAAGTCTATGATGATGACAGGTGATTACAATAGCCTAATGAAGCCCACCAATTACTCTGACCGCGTGACCTTGACAAACAAAGATCACTTGATGGAATTAGAGCATATCTTGGCCTTATTTAAACTTGTTGATTTCTCAAATAACAACTTCAAGGGCAAGATTCCAGAATCTATCGGCGATCTCAAATCACTTATTGTTCTCAACTTGTCAAGCTATGGTCTCACAGGAGAAATCCCGGCATCCCTGGGCAATTTGAACCAACTTCAATCATTGGACCTTTCTAACAATAAACTCTCAAGAAGAATATCTACACAATTGAATAGCTTGACATTTCTTGGTGCATTTAATGTCTCTCAGAACAATCTTGAGGGACCAATACCGCAAACAGGATAATTGTCAACATTTCCTTATGATTCATATAAGGCTAATCCAGGCTTGTGCAGAATTCCCTTGCCAAAGAAATGTGAAAAGATACGGTGTCACCGCCACCAATTCTCTCATATGATGAGCAAGAAAAAGATTCAGATATGCTGTTAGATGGTTTCAATTGGAAATCTGTGGCTATAGGATATGGATGTGTAGCAATAATTGGAACTGTAATAGGTAACATCATCATCGCAAGGAATGAAGAATGGGTCCTGAACATTTTTAATATCAGATTCCTTCGGCGGATCAAGAGATCCAATAATGCTTGAAGAGAAGAGAAATTCCGTTGACTCTCTTATTGAATCATATCCGAAATAAGATCAACGCATTGGTCAATCCTAATTGCTTTAAATCTTAGCTAGCCTAGTGTTTGAGTGAATTGGTTTTAGTCTTTTCACAATGTGCCTCGTGTTGTGTTTGTCTTGGGCTCGACTTGATGTTGTAATGTTTTGGCCTTTTAGGCCTTGTTGGAGTAAGTCTCAGTCACTTGTATTTCCTTTTATATTTAATAAAAGTCATTTTACGGAAAAAAAAAAAAATTTGCTTTCCCTTTTGAATTAGAAAGTTCTAATAGCAATAAGCTTGTCATGTTCATGTTCCTTAAAAATTAAGTGTCTTGGCCAATTATTGTACAAATTACATGGCAAATCTTGGACTGAGTTATGAGTACTTACTCAATTAAACATATTTTCATGACGTTGTAACACTTGTAAGATAGAGATAAGGGAGAAAAAAAATTCTCCTAAAAATAGTGGTTATGTAACTTTGGCTTAGGCCTTAAGAGTATCTTTGTTAGACCATTGCATCTTTGAGAAAATATTTCACCAGAGATTATTTTGAAGTCAACGACTCATACTTCCATTACTATGTTTCAACCGTAGTGTTACTACTGCTTATGGATTTGCTTAAACAAAGAAAAATGAGTATTTTGCACGTGCAACCTAAGCATTGCATGTACTCATGGCATTTGATAGCACAAATGTTCTGGTCTGCTCTTTGCAACGATTCGTGGAATTTCTTCGCTTCTGTAAGAAAATCTGTAATAAACAATGCATGTTTCGCAGCGTAGTAATAGGAAAAGTTGAGTAGCGAGTCAATGACGTGCATGGAGAGTTGCTGTGAGAACGAAATGACATTCATACGTGTCAAACACGTGCAAGGACTAAATTAATCCTTCATATTTTCTTTCTGATCAATTTTTAGTTCTAGCAATGAGTTTACACGAATCTATAAATTAGAAAGTTTATTTCAAACTTCCTCTTTTTTTTTCGTTTTTCTTTTACGTTCATTTAATTATGTCTTGTTTTAATTTAGCTCATACGTTGAAAATTCTGTTACTAATTTAATGTTTTCTAATCACGATTTACTAGTATATTTTCGTTAGTTGTATTTGTTGACACGTAGAGTATATCATAGAGAAACCAAATTCCATTTTCATTTATTTTATTTAAACTTTTGAGAACCAAAGACTGAAAATTTGAGAAATGACAGTCATTTGAGCCATCACTAATTTGTTCTTAAGTACATGTACATGTACATGAGCATTTTCTGGGCCTGCAATTAATTGCTCTTCTTTCTCTGGTAGACTACTACCTAGTCAAACACGTGAATGGAAAATTGTGATGATGATGAAATGTCAATGATTGTCCTTAATTTACATGGAATGTATTTTTCTTGGAAACAATTTAGAATGTGAGTTCTCAGAACCCACTTAAACACGTCGAGCCTTGATCATTACAAAGGGCGATATTATTACATCGAGCTCATTCCTGGAGAAAAAGATCAATTTATTGCTTATATAGCTTATTCTTTAGACCTTTTTGAAGAAGGTTCTATTACTAAGATGTTTACTTCCCTCTTTTTTAATAAATAAAGACGAAGAAATAAATTTGATTTTCTCTTCTATTTACTACGACGACGAAAAATCAAATTATTACTATATTTCTTCCTTTTTCTACTTCTTCTTCCAAGTGAAGGATAACCCCAAGGGGTTGTGGGTTTTTTTCTATCAATTGGGGCTCTCCCTTCACCACCCCCATGGGGATATATGGTCTACAGGATTCATAACTACTTCTCTTACTACAGGACGCTTACCTATTCAACGCTTAGATTAGGGTCTCAAATAATGAGAGATATGTAAAAAACTGGTCCGATTACGCCTATTCCTAATCCTAAATGAAATATAACGACGTAGGGATCCATATGTAAACATAGTATTTATTTAAATACGCTCGAATGGCCCCTTCTCATAATGAGAATTTATATAACCCTATTCCAGTCTAATCCGGTACGGAATGAACTTATAATCATAGAATCGACTCGATCATCAGATTATAAGTTCATAACCCTAGATCATTCCCATTTTGGACGGAATAGATCTACTAATTCTTATATTCCAGTTAGTAAGAGGGATATTGAACTAAGAAATAGACCCTAGAAGCTAAAAAAGAGTATCATGAGCAATTGCAATAATAGGGTTCATTGATAATCCTGGTATAGTAGATGCTATCACACATAAAATTATACCCAATTCGATGGAATTGTTTAAAAAAGATTGCGATGAAGATGAAATGGAGAAAACCAGAACTTGTATGAATGAACTCAATACTTCTTTATTTCTAAAAGATAATTTGTTGTGGAATTATTCCACTATTTTGTTCTTCAGTTGAATTACATTATACTTTTGCTCATTAAAAAAGTTTAAAGATCTTATTTTACCTCTTAAATGTTAATTAATTATCTCACTTGTCCACTAAAAATACCTAAGTGTCGCAACTTACTTTAGAGAATTTTTAGATACCATCTTATTTTCATCACCTATTTATCATTTTTTATATAGATACTTGTTGACATACTAAAAGAAGAATAAATTAAAGAATTTGTTATTTTAACATGCTAACTAAGATGATACTCTTCACTTTATCTATCTCCTTTTGTTAGAAAACGAGTATCAAACTTTAGTACATAGACACATAATAAGCGTCATGTGGCTCTTTGACATTTAAATATTTCTGAGTATGAGGAAAATGAATCATATCATCACATTTTTGGCTTTTTAGAGGACAAAATGAAAAAAGCAGTAGAGAGTAAAATCAAAAAATTTCACTGATTCTTTATCCAAACAAAAGGCACCTACCATGTTCCGCTACATTTCTTCACTAGTGAAGGAGAATAAATGATGGAAAATCTAACAGGTGTTTTTGGGTTTGAGTCGAGCGTTTACAAATAAAATATGAGAAGCTACAATTAAGCCCATGTTATTGGGGAAATTTAACAACCAATAATCTTAATCAAAATATCAAGAGAGAAAGAAAAAAAGAAAAAGAAACTACATGCATAGTGTAATTAAACTAAATCAAACTAAACTAAGTCTTGTCTTACTAAATGGAGTCGGCTATATAGATCAAATGATGCTATTTATTTATGTTGAAAGCTAATTCTACTATAAGCTCTATACACGCAAGGTCTCGTTTGAATGTAATACATGGTGTAACTAGCAAAAAGAAAATGAAATTTTGCCATGTCAAACGCATATCATCAAGTTGAAATTGGAAAAACGAAAGCCATGCATCGGAATGTGGCTAGCCATGTCCGCCATATAGTTGACAAAACGGTTCGAAAAAGATTATTTTGCTTTTGCAATAAATTGAGCTAACTTCTTCTGTCATGATTGACAAATGGGTGATAAGAGACTAATCTTCGAAGCAAACTTTTCTAAACAGAAAACTTATATCATTGAACTTCAAAGTGTTGGGTAGAGTGGTCGGATAATGATTTATTTTGATTAAAAGTCTAGAGCGATATCAACTTATGGCATCACATCACATATATTACATGACTTTTCCTCAACTCGAGTATAAGTTGCAGTCGACTAGGCATAGAAATTGTAGTATTTGGATGAATCCAATATTTTTACTTGTTAAGAAAATTTTTGTTACCATTGTTATTTGTTAAGATATTACAATCATTTGTGCCATAATTGATTATTAGTTTACAAGAAAGTTTCTTTATTGAAAAAGTTAAGAATATGAGCTCTTTCTTGGGCTGCAATTATTTCTTCTTCTAGGTCTAGTACTTAGTCAAACAACACATTCCAGGAAACTTGTTGTGACGACGAAAATGGCAATTAGTTGTGCCATCATTAATTTGTTTTTAATTACGTGTACATTTTTTCATGGAAAAAATTTACAAATATATGAGCTTTCCCTTGACCTACAATTATTTGCTCTCCTAGGTATAGTACCTAATCAAACCCGCAATTGGAAAATTGTGGTGACAATGAAATGGCAATCACTTTCGCTATTCATCCTTAATTTATGCGATATTCTTTATGGAAAAAAGTTAAGGGAAATATTTCAAAATGTTCGTGTGTTTCACTTTTATTTTGAGTATAAGGATTCTGCGTATTGGTGGGCTCACATCCTAATTAGAATGCGTGCTTTCAAAATTGAGTCAAATAAGTACATGAAAATTTACGGTGAAGACAAAATGGCATTTTTTTGAGCCAAGTACAGAAAAGCAAAAATAAAATCTATCGATTCATATCACGGCCCAAGCTCAGAACCTTGGATCCGCAGGCGAGACTGGTGTTGTAGGCATAAACAATAATTACTTGGACCTCTTTCCTACTGGCCCAAAATAGTTAATTTAAGTTATCTCTTATACCCACAACACTCACTTATAAACCACACTATCACACTATATTACACCAATGTGAGATATTACAATCCAGTAGGGTGCCATTGCCTAAAAACATCTAGATTTATTGGGGCACAATTACTCTATAAGATTTAGAAATTTGAACTAACAAGATTCTCCCTATATGAATCTCTCTTTAGATTAATAATTCGATCTCGAGACTTAATTTTTATTTTGTGTTGTCAGTGGGGACTATAACTCGGACATCCTGAAGATTAGATTGATGGCATCCTGCTCTTAGTATGCTCATCCTATAATCTGCACGATGAAGTTTAGAGAGGATTTTGTTCTGATGATTGCAGCAATATTACATACCATCAGAACGTGAACTATCACAACTAATTGGAGTGTTCAAGGCTCCTATGATACATCACTTTGCTGAAACAATATTAGGGTCAAGTACAATAAGAAGTTTTGATCAAAAACCCAAATTCCGGGATACAATTATGAAACTGATAGATGGTTATTTTCGCCCAAACTTTCATAGTGCTAGTGCAATGGAGTGGCTATGCATTCGTTTGGATATGTCTTATTTAGTTACATTTGCTTTTTCATTGGTTTTCTTGGTCTCAGTGCCACAAGGAACAATTAACCCAAGTGATCTTTGCATTATGATTGCGACAATATCTTTTGCTTTTGTGATTTTTTACTCTTCTTTCCCCTTCCTCTCCTGCTTTATATATATGAAGGTGTTGCCGGCTTAGTAGTGACGTTTGGGCTTAATCTGAACATGCTACAACCTTATTGTGTAGGGACTCTTTGTCTCATGGAAAATAGAATCACATAGGCCTGATGGTCAATGGCCATCTCATGGAGAAGTTGATATCCGTGATCTCTAGGCAATTTTGCTATCTATCAACCTTTAGTGTGTAGCTTGTGCTGATTATGGACTATTCTCCATATTAAAAGCTTGTATTGATTTAATTTGTGAAGCATATTCATAGATCCGATATGCTCCACACATGCCTCTTGTATTACGAGGCGTTACATGCACTTTCTTTGGAGGAAACAAGACTGGCACTGTGGGGGGGACGGACAGTGGTAAATCTATTCTCATACAGGACCTATTCCGCATTGTTGAACCAACTGGTGGTCATATACTGATAGATGGTATCAACATCTTATCGATTGGACTCCCTGATTTATGACCTAGATTAAGTATAATTCGACAAGACCCAACTCTGTTTGAGGGGACAATCCGTAGCAACTTGGATCCACTTGATAAGTATTCAGATGAACAGATTTGGGAGGTGAGATTTAATCTAATTTGTTATATGATCTGGTTTGAAGCAAAAGATGGCAATAATTCTTCATCCAGAATAATATTACAGTACTTTGAATTTGTCACTCATTCTTTGGTTTTCTCGGCTGCAGGCTCTTGATAAGTGCCAGCTTGAAGATGAAGTTCAAAAAAATGAAGGCAAGCTTGAATTACCAGGTTTTCTCCGCGCCCTGTAAATTTTGTTATGTGAAATTTTTTTTGACTCGTATGAAATCTGAACATTTATTGCTCTTCCGACAACTGCTGCATTGTCTGAGAATGGGGAGAACTGGAGTATGGGTCGGAGGCAGCTAGTCTGTCTTGGTCTGGTGTTACTCAAGAGCAACAACTGATAATTTGATTCAGCTAAGGATGACAACAGGTTTGATATCCACAAAATTAGGTATCCAAAGACGAAACCAAGTTACCAAAATTGAACACGAAACTCAACGGGTTTGAATCTAGTTAAGTATTAGAAAACCCGTGGTAATGGAAACATTCCTTATGATCAAAGTATATAGTTTTAGCAAGTTGCCAACAGATTTTAAGATAGTGTGATTGCTTCCACTAGTTTTCAGTGTTAACCATTCCTTGAAAACACTAAATCCTCTTTGCGGGATTAATCAATGCCATGCAAAATATGAATATAAACTTCTAACAAGCGAATATAATTTTCCTATTAAGATATTCGAGCAATACTATTCACAAAAAAACAAAATATTGTTATCAAAGACCTAGAATTGGGAAGTTTTTGAGTACAACGATGAATCAGATTGTACAATTCTCCTGATTACTTGTTTTTCTATGTTGAGTATTGCCAATGCATGCATGGTAATAGTCTCCATCCATGATAGGCCGTTCACGATCTTCAGGGGCGGAGCTAAGATTTGAAAATTGGGGGGCTTAGATTTTTTTTTTTTATATCTTTTTTCGTATAGTGTTTTCTCTTATACAGTATTTTTTCTTGTATAGTTTTCTGGACCAGTAAGAAAAGCCCCAAAAATATTTTTTCAATATAATTAGTTCTAATGAAATTAAATAAGATAAAATGCACTATACCCCCCTGTGTTTTTACAAAGTTGCATAATAAACTATGTGTTTTAAAAAGTCGCGTTATAAACCCTATGTTATGAAAAACGTTACATACACGCCCCAAACTCAAATTATGTTTAACTATGTTAGTTAACCTTGTAAAAAGACAAAATCGTCCTCGTTTAAAGATAAATCCGTCAAAGAGGGTATTTACAACTTTTTTGATATCAGAATGGAGTATTTATCACTTTTTTAATATTAGAGGGAGGTATTTATAACATTTTTCTTTTTGCAATATCAGAACCATGTACTAGTCTACCTTCTACGGAGATCTACAACCTTAAACTAATAAATATCATTTAATTAAAAGAATAAAAAAATATATAGCTTATATAACAGAACATTGATATCCACCATAAAAAATATAAATCTTATGCTTGAAGTTCAAAGTCATATTGCAACTAGCAATAATCGTACCTTCACTTGGAATCACGTTCTTCTACAAGTAGATTAAAATCTTTAAATCAGTGCAAAATCAACTTCAAATCGAAGGAAAATCACTTTGAAATAGTTTTTCTCTCTAGGATTGTCAATTTTTTTTTTATTTTTTTATCTTTGAAGGGGCAATTTACATCTTTATAAAAAAATATAGGGGCAATTAGAAACCTTATAAAAAACACAAGGGGCAATTTACAACCTTATCGAAAACACAAGGGGCCATTTACAACCTTATCGAAAACACAAGGGGCAATTAGCAACTGATGTTAAAAAGGGTATTTTCGTCCTTCTGCATGTGTTTTAAAGCTTGATAAATGTCATACTTGCATTTCAAGCGTGTGTATTACACTCACGTTAAAATTGACAGAAAAATAGACGGCGGGGGGTTATATGCAACGTTTTCCATAACACAGGGTTTATAACGCGACTTTTTAAAATACAGGGTTTATGATGCAACTTTGTGAAAACATAGGGGGTATGGTGCATTTTACTCAATTAAATAATAAAAAACTAATTAAGAATTTAAGCAAACTTAAAACTTTTAACATTATAAGTTGATTTGATTCAAGAAATAAAACAAATCTGATATATATTATAAAAAAAATAGCAAGCACATATCATACTCATATTAAAATCAAGTATTTAACAAACAATTATCCAATATAAATGCAAACTAACAAACAAAAGATAGATGAGAAAAAAGAAGTTAATAAAAAATAAACTAACCTAACAAAATGAAGCCTTATGTGGTATGATTCGCACTTGCTCATATTCTGAACTGAAAGTAATTTCTAAAAAATAATTTAAAAAGCACACATAATTTTTCTGTATGAAAAGAATAAACAATTATAATAACTAAATTAAAATTAATAATCAACTATGAGATCTAAAATTAAAAATATATTCATATCAAAATTAAGTATTTAACAAATAATTATCTAATATAAGTGAAAACTAACAAACAAAAGATAAACCAAAAAGAAGTTAATAAAATATAATTAACCTAACAAAATGAAACTTTTGGTATTTCTGTGATATATTATCTTAGCTTTTTCGTAACTATGTTGGTTTATATTTTATTATGCGAGAATTGAATTTAGGAATTGCTGAAATGGGATGAATCAATCAAGAAGAAGAATGGAAGAAGTCAGAAGAAATTCTTTGAGAATAATTGTTGGAAAGGATCATGAAGAAGCAAGAATGGAATAAACAAATTTTCAATATTTTTCTAGTTAATATGTAATCATTATAAGGAAATATGATGAACTAACTTTTTGTTTTCTTTATAACTTTTAAGTTAATTTTTGACTAATTTTAAATCTTTAGAAATTTTTTGCAAGGAGACAACAACTCAACGTCTCATATATCAACACTATTATCTTTAAGCAAATAGAAGAATCATCCATGGCTTGGAAAAATCAGTTGGGGGGTCCTCTCCTACCAAGTTAGGAAGTCTGGATTTGTTGGAATAAATCCTCTCATGGATTAAAACTTAACATTGATGGTTGTGCTAAGGGAATCCAGGACTTGCAGGTGCGGAAGGCATATTTCGAGATATCAATGGCACATGGGTCGATGGTTTCACCATGAACCACTTACAACACTTTGAGAAAGATTGAGAAGTGCAGAGAGAATGAGAATACAACATCTATCTATTGAGACAGACTCCCAAGTTGTGGTTCATTTTATCACTGCCTCAATGATTCATAATAGTCCCCTCACGCCTCTCTTGGAAGATTGCAGAGAGATTCTCTCACGACATGAATATTACAAGCTTTCGCACATCTTTCGAGAAACAACAAATGTGCGGACTGGATCGCCAACTATAGAATAAATCAAAATTTGGGTTGCAATATATTGGATCAACAACTGCATTAGCTCCTTCTCCTTATGAAAAAAGATAAAGTAGGCGAGTCCACCTCCAGAATTATTAGGGTTTAGTTCTCTGGCTTTAGCCCCTCAGAAAGGAAAAAAAAATTGCAAAACTATTATTTTCTTAAATTTTGGAGGCAGGGGGCCGTAGTCTATTTTAACTCAACTACAAATAAGAAAAAAATTTAATTCAATATTTTCTTTTTTGGTGGAGGTTGGGGGCCGGGCCTCGGGCCCCGCTGACCCTTCCCTTCCTTCGTCACTGACAATGTTGTAGTTTTATCTTAACCTATTTGACGTGAGGAAACGTAGAATGAGCAAAGACGTTTACATCAGAGTACTCTTGCCATTGACGTTGACCCAAACATAGTGTTTTGCAATTATTTGGTCTTTTAAGTCTAGTAATTCTCAAACACGTGAATGGAAAATTGCGAAGAAATGACAATCATTTCTCCTTATTTTGCATGTACTATTCTTCATAGAAGAATCATTAATAGTTTTCATTTGATAAAGACTAAAGTATTCAGTACGTTATGTATTTATCCTTTAATCTTTTTGAGTAGAAATTTCATTAAATTATCATAAAATAAAATGTAATATTTTTTTTTCCTCAAAGATCTCCCTAGAATGTAGAATATGATCGTTTTCAAAACTCAGTCAAACACGTCCATAAAAAGTTGCAGTGAAAATGAAATGGAATCTTTTGCACCAAGGTTTTTTTTTTTTCAATTAAAAAGAGACTTAAGTCAATTTTTCATTACTTAAAAAATATTTTATTTATCAAAAATTGATTTCGAAACCTCTCACACACGAAACGAGAACCATACCACTAGAGCAAATGTCAATTAGCATCTTTTGCACCAAGTTGAGAACACAAGAACCAAAGTATGTGAATTTTTTTAAAAAAATTGGATGTAATAGAGGTGTGAGTCCCATTAACTCATGAAACCCATACTTACGCACTAAAAATAAAAATAGAACTGATAACCATAGTTTTGGTTGACTGGTGAGTCTTGATCATCCACCGGTCTTAAAAGGGCTTAATAATTTCGTCCTATAGATATTTGATGGCATTGACATTGACATTGACATTGACACAAGTTACTAGACATAGTGCTTTGCGTCTCTTCAAGGGTTGTAAGGTTATCTTCAACTCATTCCTTATCCACCATTTCACCCCACATGTAGAGAAGTTATTGGAGATGTTGGTATCTAATAGTTTCCTTATAAAGATCTCTACATTCAACTTTCAGCATCTTCACACGTAAAGATGTTAAAAAATTCCCTACAACTATCCCTAAATCTAATTGTCACTTAAAAAAATATATTATTAATTAAACATAAAAAATCATCATAAACAATTAACAAATATAAATAAAAAGGTTTAATAATAAAATTTTAAATTAAAATACTATGTTTAATTAAAATAAGGAGAGATTTTAGAGTAAACCAAAAGAAATTGATGGAATGAAACTGAACTAGGGATACCTAAAATAAAATGTAGGAAAGCTGTGGAGTGAAACAGAAATAAAGAATCTCTAGATGTAGAGAAATTGTTTAAATTCTCTACATGTAAGAAAAAAATAGGAAAGTTGTTAAAGTTAGCATAAGAAGTCTTCAATCTACTTACATTAGGCACCATATATATATATATATATATATATATATATATATATATATATATATATATATGTTCCCTTCTCTTTTACTCTCAGAAATATGGTAGTATTCAATTGTCTCTCTACAATTATAAACATGGGTAGATTTGCATCACTTCATCGTTTGGCTTGTGTAGTTGTGATACTCATCTTGCATTTAAATTTGTTTATTTATCATTATCGTCTCTATTCTTGTTCCCCAAGTTATGAGACTTATAAATAGGTACTCTCATATTGTATTTCTCAACATCAAGATTTCAACATGTAGTCATTATATATCTCTATTCTATAGTTACCATTGGTGGTAACTCTTATCGATTCACGTCACGGAATAATTAACCTATAACTTAAAACACAATTGTAAGACTCAAGCCTTGAACCATATATCCGAGCCAAGACACAAGCTGGCTCCGATCAAGTGCTTGGGGGCCAGGTGCTTTCTTACAATACACATAAGACAATGCCCTTTTATATTTGAGCTTACTACCCCCTTACAATTTACAAATGTTTTCAATCATTGAGAAGTTATCCAAAACTTTTACGTTAATCATCTTTTATGTTGTCTTATCTTGAAAATCTGGTGTTCTTCCACAATTTCACCGGTCTCTTTTTCCTTCTTTTTTTTCCAAGAGACAAGTCAAGATGTGACAACGAGTCCCAATTAGAATGTGTCTTTTTTCTTCTTTTTTTTCCAAGAAACAAATCAAGATGTGACAACGAGTCCTAATTAGAATGTGTGCTTTCAAAAGGAATCTTTTGAGCTAAGTAGAAAAAATCAAAATTCAAATCTATAGATTTATGTCACGTCCCAAGATTAGACTAGTATTGTAGGTATAAATAATAATTACTTGGACCCTTTTTCTAAAGATCCAAAATAGTTAACTCAAGTTATCTCTTATACTCACAACACTCACTTATAAACTATACAATTACACTATATTTCACCGATATGTGATATTACAATCTAATAGGGTGCCATTGCCCATAAAAACATCTAGAATTATTGGGGCGCAATTTCTCTATAAGATTTAGAAATTTGAACTAACGAGATTCTCCTTGTATGTCTCTTTAGATTAATAATTCGATCTTGAGACTTAATTTTTTTTTTCAATAGGTGATTATCTTGGAATTAGTCCACTAGATGTATAATTCATCACTAGACTAATGTTTAATCTCTTAAGTACATGTACATTCTTCATGGAAATAATTTAAATATATGAGCTTTTCTGGGCCTGCAATTAATTGTTTTTCTTTGTTTAGTAGACTAGTACCCAATCAAACACGTTCATAGAAAATCGTGATGAAGACAAAATGACATTTCACGACAAGTAGAGAAAACCACAACTTGTATGAATGAACTCAAGACTTCTTTACTTCTAAAAGATAATTTGTTGTGAAATTATTCCACTATTTTGGTCTTCGGTTGAATTATATTATACTTTTGCTCGTTAAAGAAGTTTAAAGGCCTTATTTTACCTCTTAAAATACTAATTAATAATCTCATTAAAAATACCTTAGTGTTGCAATTACTTTAGAGAATTTTAGATACCATCTTATTTTCATCAATCATTTATTACTTTTTATGTAAATATTTAATTGACATGCTAAAAGAAAAATAAAAAATTTGTTATTTTAACATGTTAACTAATGGTAATATCTAGTAATACACTTTACTTTATATATCTCCGTTTTTTAGAAAACTAGTATGTAACATTATTATATAGACACATAATAAGCTTCACGTGGCTTTTTGATATTTAAATTTTTCTGAGTACAAGGAAAATGGATCACGCCACAAATTTTTTTTTAGAGGATGAAATGAAAAAAAAACAATAGAGAGTAAAATCTAAAATTTCAACGATTCTTTATCTAAACCAAAGGCGCTACATCTCTTCATTTGTGAAGGAGAATATAAATTATGGAAAATCTAACAGGTGTTTTTGGGTTTGAGTATTCAAGTGTTTACAGATAAAATAGGAGAAGCTACAAAGCCCATGTTAATGGGGCAATTTAACAACCAATCGTTCGATAATATTAATCAAAAGAAGAGAGAGAGAGAGAGAGAGAGAGAGAGAGAGAGAGAGAGAGAGAGGGAGAGAACTGCATGTATGATGTAACTTAGCAAAAAACATATATCAATGAACCCCATAGGGTCAAATAGAGTGGTTGGATAACGATTCCTTGTGATTAAAGGTTCTGAGCGACTTAAACTTATGACATCCCATCACAATAATACATGACCTTTTACTTGACTCGAGTATAAGTTGCGGCCGGTTGTTACACCATACATAGAAATTGTAGTATTTGGATGAATCCAATATTATTACTAGTTAAGAAATTTTTTGTTAAAATTGTTATTTGTTAAGGAATTACAATCATTTGTGCCATAATTGATTGTTAATTTACAAGAAAGTTTCTTTATTGAAAGAGTTAAGAATATGAGCTCTTTCTTGGGCTGCAATTATTTCTTCTTCTAGGTCTAGTACTTATAGTCTAAACAACATGTTCTTGGAAACATGCTGTGACGACGAAAATGGCAATTATTTGTGCCATCATTAATTTATTCTTAATTACGTGTACATTTCTTCATGGAAAAAATTTACAAATATATGAGTTTTCCCTTGATCTAAAATTATATGCTCTCCTAGTTTTAGTACCTAATCAAACACGCCCATGGAAAATTGTGGTGATAATAAAATGACAATCAGTTTTGCTATCACTTGTCTTTTTATCCACGGAATTTTCTTCATGGAAAAAATTAAGAAAAATATTTCAAAACATTCGTGGGTATCACTTTTTATTTCTAGTACGTGAGTTTCATGTAATGGTGGGTTCACATCCGGATTAGGATGCATGCCTTCAGAACCCAGTCAAGCACGTACATGAAAAATTGCGATGAAGACGAAATGGCCTTTTTGAGTCAAGTAGATGAAACCATAACCAAAATCTATCGATCCAGGGTGCCATTGCTCATTTAAAAAAAAAAAAAGAATCTAGATTTATTTGGGCACAATTATTCCATAAAATTTAGGAATTTGAACTAATGAGATTACTCTTGTATAAATCTCTCTTTAGATTAATAATTCAATCTCGAGACTTTTATTTTCAATAGATGATTATTCACTAGTTTATTCTTCAGGTGAATTGCATTTTAGCCCCTTAATTAAACAAGTTTCAAAGATCTTATGTTTCCCCCTAAAAAAATTTATTATATAATTTGTGAGTAAATTGCTTGCCGCCCCCCTGTGTTTTGCCCGAAATACTCATTCATCCCCTGTGTTTTTTCGATTAAGCTGACGCACCCAAAATCGCTTATTCCGTTAGCAAACGTTACCAAATTAGTTAATTGATCGTTATACCCTTACATAAAGTTAAAATCGAAAAAACACAGGGGGGGTAATGAGCCTATTTTAAAAACACAGGGGGTGAATGAGTATTTCAGGAAAAACACAGGGAGGTGGCAAGCAATTTACTAAAAGGGTATTTTTGTCCAACAAAGAATTTATTTTAACCAAAAGCATAAAAAAAATCACATTTTAAGCGCGTGTGTTACAATTACCATTAAATTAGACAGTTTTTCTAACGGATGGGGGGTCAGCTATATTCCGAAAATCACAGGGGGGTAATGAGCCTATTTTAAAAACACAGGGGGTGAATGAGTATTTCGAGCAAAACACAGGGGGGCGGAAAGCAATTTACTCTATAATTTGTCCACCAAAACTACCAAAGTATAAGTCACAATTTACTTTAGTCGTTTGTTTCTGTTGGAAAACTAAAATCTAACATTATTACACAGGCACGTAAGCTCCATATGCCTCTTTGATGTTTTAGCTTCCTCAATGGATCAAGATGTTACTGGGTCAATATTTAGCTTCACTTGTGTCATGATCATCTACCAGTTTGAAAGTAAAGCGGTTCACAACAATCGGCCCTATACACACTTATTGACAACACTAGCAGGTAACCATATTTTGATCGAACTTCTCTTGGCCTGTCAAAAGTCTTCGATTGACAATGAAGAGTTGGTGGAATGGTTAGATAGTAACATGTTGTAATAAGAGATTTGAGTTCGAATCACGGTTTTATATATAAAAAAACAAAAGAAGTCTTCGATTTGCATTTACTTGAGGCAGCATATAAATGTCCATTTCCCTTCTGTTGTGCTTTCAACTATCTAGTAGTATCCTATTATATTTCTTTAAGTTATGAACATGGGCAGATTCATATCACTTCGTCTGTTGGCTTGTGTCGTGATATTCATCTTGCATTATAAAGTTGCTTATGCATCATCATCATCTTCTCTTTTCACCAATTTTAGCTCAAATACTGCGCATCGGTTTTGCTCTTACGACGAAAGCTCTGTATTGCTCCAGTTTAAGAGAGCGTTTATTATAAACATTAAAGCTTCTTCCGTCTGTGATGAGTCCTACTGTGATAATGATGATGAAGGTACTCTATGAAATCCTAGTATATATCTTATAATATCTCATTTCCTAAACAACACCACCTCACTCCTTGCCTAACAAAGATACTATTCACCAATTTGATGACTATTTCTGTCTTGTGCATTTTCAGGATATAATCATACCATTAAATCATTTCCAAAGACCAAGTATTGGAAAGTGGGATTTGATTGTTGCTCATGGGAGGGAGTTACCTGTGATGAGATTTTAGGTCACGTTATCGAACTTGACCTCAGTTGAAGTCAACTTCAGGGTGTTATCCATTCCGACAGTAGCCTTTTTCGGTTACTTCACCTCCGGCGTCTCAACCTGGCCTTCAACGATTTCACGGGATCCCAGATATCTTCCAAGTTTGGCCAATTTTTTTATTTGACACATCTCAATATTTCCCATTCTTATTTTTCAGGTGAGATCCCCTCAGAAATTTCAAATTTGTCAAAATTGGTATCACTCAATCTCTCTATTGTTCATCCTAGTCCAACTGGATTTGAATTTCAAATCGAAAACATCCATTTAAATGGTTTTGATATTCTTCTCCATCACTTGACAAAGTTACAAAAACTTGTTCTTGATGGCATAGATGTGTCATTCTCATCATCAATTGCTTCCAAATCTTACTTGGCAAGGAATATGTCTTCTTCCCCCTTCTCTTATTCTTTAACTTATCTTAGTCTCAGACTCTGTCTATTGCCAAAGTTACCAAAATATATTTTCCATTGGCAAAATCTCCGGAGGCTCGATACTCTTGATCTCTTTAATGCCAATTTGAGTGGGGAAATACCTGATTCTATCAGTTCTCTTGAGTCCTTGAAGTATTTGGATTTATTATCAGCCTGCAGTTTGTTGGCGCATTTTCCAAAAGGGATTGGAAACCTCACAAAGCTTACTCATCTAGGCCTCTCGTATAATGAATTTAGCGGTCAGGTTTCTTCGACAATTTTCTCAAATCTTGAGCAACTTGAGTTCCTTTGTGACACCCGAGAATTTCACCATAAATTTATTCATAATCCTTGCATACCTATGTGCGCATTTCTACGTGCATCATTTTTCTTGCTTAATTGTTTTTATTAGGGGTTACTATTTATAATATTTTTGACTATTTCAAAAGCTTGATTTTAAATTTTTCCTAGGTCATATGACATTTAAAAGGAACCAAGAAATTTTCGTTTTGAACTTTCGAGCTTAGGAATATGCATTTGGAAAATATTTTTCATGACCTTTGAACAGTGTTACGTAAGAATAGTACTAGTTGCAACTAAAAAATAATTGAAATTGCATTTTTGGCCTAGTTTGACTAAGTTTTTAATGAAATTTGACCCCTTTAATAACACATAAACTTACATAAAATAAGCAAAAACATCACATAACAATTGAGCTCATAAAAACATTTCCAAAAATTCCAACTTTGTCCCCATTTTTGCCCGTCCACTTCAAGGGAAAAAAAGGGAGAATTTTTCTTCTTCAATCTTGCACTTTGAGCTCTTAGCTTGATCTTGGGAGGGTTTTGAGCAACCTAGAGACTTCAACAAGCTTCATTGTCTTCAAAATTGTGAGGGAGATGCATTTATTTGTTTTTAAAGTTTATGTTTATATATTGAATTTTATTGATTTGTTGATATTAGTTATAAAACTTGTTATGAATGCTTTCTATGAGTTATTTGATGCCTATAGAGTTAACTTTTGAGGGTTGATAACAAAGTTAATGGTTGAATGTCGATATTGATCAAAGAGATAATGAATAGTGCCTAGAATTAGGGTTTTGAGAAAAATTGCTAATTGGCTTAAATTGATGCTTCAATTAGGTGCTCTAGACCCTAGGGAAGTTAGTGGAAAAGCCCCGTAAAGTTGAACCACTCGAAACCGAACTTAATTGTATAAATAGCCTACTTTAAAAAGGGGGGTTTTCACGTTAAGCAATCCGGCCAAGTTTGGGCATTGATTCTGGTATCCTTGAGCTAAGGAAGCACCTTTGGTGCTTTCGTTTCGCAAAAATGGGGTTCGGTTAGTATGGTTGTAGTTCAAACCCGTTCGGGGCCTTCTCGAACTTTTGCTTCAAAAATGAGTTTTGATGACTTTAAAAGGTACCTTTGAGCTTAATTAAGAACATAGAAAGACTAGGGTATGATTGGGAATCTCGAACCAAGCTTAGGAGAAAGAAAACTCGGTTAATGAAAGGGGAAAAAGTAGTTTTGGTTATATTTGATGCAATTGGCACATGTAATTAAGTTAACTTGTATTTTATTGGATAATTAGCATATAATTAAGCTGTTTGAGTAGATTGTGAGATTTAATTGTGTTGATTGCTTCTTTTGGCATCTTTTAGCTAATATCGTACTTATATGAACTTTTATCGTGTGTATATGTGAGGGCGGCCTACTTTGTCGTCCCTCTTATATGTTATGTGATATATTGATTGCTTGTGACTTGTCTCGGGGTTGCGCAACCTTTTCGGACATGGTAGCATTGAGAAACACGGGCGGCATCGGACTTGCCGTGCTCCCTCGACTACCATGGTGCCTATTCCCTTTCTCGCTGAGGCATACTCCACTACCCCAGAGGCGTGGTTCACCTGCTGGGCATGGACCTACCTCGGGAGAAAGGGTCGTAAGATCGGGATACATCCGGAGTATCCCAATTGTTGGTGTTTGGGGTTTGCTGGCATGTTCGTGATGCTCGTGGTTCGTGGTTCGTGAATGAAGACTTGGAAGTAGAACCGTATCCTTTTTAAAGTGATTAATTGCTTGGCTTATTGTCTTATTAGTTTATGTGGCTTGTATATGTTTTCTGTGTTTGCGTATCATATTGCACGTTGGCATGTTGCATCACCTCCCTCGCTGGGCAACTTTGTTGCTCACTCCTCATTTGAAATGTTTCAGGAGAAGCTGAGGTGAATCCCCAGCTGTTAGAAGTAGAAGAAGAAGAGGAAGTTCACGTAGATCAAAATCAGTGACTTTGTGTGCTGAGGTGGATTTTATGTGCTTCTTGTATGGAGTTCTTGTTAATAATGTATTTTGAGACCTTGGAGTCTTGTGTATATATTTAGTAGTTGTGGACTAGAATGCTAAAGAAAGTTGTTGGATTGTAATAATGAATTCTAGACTTTAATTTCTCTTGCATGCTTGGAGTGTTTGTTGATCTTCATATGGAACTTAGAATTTTATTGTATTTAACTACTTATGGTTAAAACCAATTATCTCGCATGCTTGTGTGCTTAAGTAGAATGTTGTTGCTCCAAGGCTCGGATGGCCTTGTGATTGTGTTTTAGCTTTGGAGATATTAGTGATAAGTTGTTGTTATAGTTCAAATGTCTTAAGTGAATGTTTACAGGTATCAGTTTTGTCCTTGGTACAGAGGAGACTCTGTCCGAGTGACGGGTCCGAGCCTGACTTTAGCGTGGGGTTGGGTTCGGGACGTTACACTTTAAGTGGTATCAGAGCTACTAGAATGCTTGAAGCCGGGTTAAATTCCTTAGCATGTAGGTAGAGGTCTATATGTGAAAGTGAATTATGTGAATATGTGAGTGTTTAATTGTTTAATTACTTAGAAAAAGGACATGCTAGCATGAAAAGGAATGATAAAACTTGACATGATAAGAATATGAAAAGTTAGTGTTAAATGTTGTTAAGTGTCTTATGTGCTTCTTATGTGAGTAAAATGTTTGAAAACAATGTGTACATTACCTTTGCATAGTTTATTTGCCTATTATAATATTATGTTCTTCTAGCATTGTGATGAGGAGACGGGGTAGACCACGGAGAGAGCCGGAAGAAGCTCCCAGACAGAATGTACCGGGGCAAGGTGCTGGGGCAGCCGAGGATGTACCGCAGGGTCAGGAACCGAGTAATGCCCAGATTTTAGCCACAATGGCCACTGCAATGAATACCATAGCTCAGTTTGTGGTTCAGCAGGGTACAGCAGGTGCCGGCAGAGGTAATCAAACTGCCAGAGCAGAGGGCAGTGGTACTGCAGGAGGTAACTTATTTGATAAATTCCTGCATCACGGAGCATATAGTTTTTATGGCGAGCCTGATGATATGAAAGCAGAGATGTGGCTGAGTAAGTTCGAGAAAGTTGCTGCGATACTTGAGTGCGACGATGAAAGAAAGATCACCTATGCTGCCTTTTTAATGGAGGGTGATGCCGAGGCATGGTGGCGCACTATTAGAGAGAAATGGGATGCCGAGAGGGTTCAGCATGTTTGGGCTGACTTTGTTCGTGAGTTTCGAGATAAATATGTATCGGTTGTAGCCCGTGAGAGGCATCAGGATGAATTTATAGCTTTGAAACAGGGGAACATGACTGTAGACCAGTATGAGGCTACCTTTACGAGACTATCTCGATATGTGCCAGCTTTGGTTCAGCCGGAGGATGTGAAGATCCAGAGATTTATTACAGGGTTGAGGAGTGACATCATGCTTAACTTGTCTTCGCAAAATTTTCCAAACTATGCTGCAGTAGTCAGGGCTGCATCGAGATATGAGAAACGTAAGGTAGATGTGTTAGCTCAGTCTAGTTAGTCAAGCAAATGTCAGTTTCAGTCTCAGAGTCAGGGTTATTAGAGGCAGACTCAGCAGCCTAGGCAGACCCAGAGCTATCCAGGACTAGTTCAGGTACAGTCACAGCCGAGACCAGCTCAGAGCCAGCCACAGGGGCAGTCACAGACCCGACCAGTGACTGCTAGATCTTAGCAGGGTAGTTTTGCCACATCTACTTACAAGGCCCCGACAGGAGGAGCTGCTACTAGGAAGAATCTACAGTGTACTCATTGCAACCGTAAGGGCCACACAGAGGCCGAGTGTTGGAAGAAATTGGGCCATTGCACAGGTTGTGGCAGTGATCAACACAGAGTTAGAGATTATCCCAAGTTTAAATTTGGTCAGGATCAGACTTCAGGCCAGGGTGCCCAGACTAGAGTTTCAGGAGCAGCTACTGTACCGCGAGGTCAGGCACGGGTATTTGCACTTGACCAGGAGGAGCTTCCAGAGACGACAGTGGTGGTGGAAGGTACTTTTCTTATTAATAGTCAGTCGGTAATAGTTTTGATTGACACCGGGGCTACACATTCATTCATTACTCCTGCATGTGCACAGTCTGCTACATTAAAAGTTGATAAACTGCCGTATGTGATTGAAGTAGGTAATCCTATGGGTACTAAATTTGTTACGGAGTCTGTGTGTAAAGATTGTAACATTTGCATTGAGGGTTGCATGTATCCTATTGATTTGATAATCATGCCATTTCGGGACTTTGAAGTTATCTTTGGGATGGATTGGTTGGGACGATATTATGCATGTTTGGACTGTAGGAGGAAAGTTTTAACTTTAGAAGTACCTAACCAACCTGTTATTAAAGTAACTGGGAGTCGAAAGTTTACTGGGACTCGTATTATATCTTCCATTAAAGCTACTAAAATGCTGAGTAAAGGTTATGATGCATACTTAGCTTATTTAATTAATCAGCCTGGAGATAAATTGAAATTGAATGAAGTACCTGTTATAAAAGAGTTTCCAGGGGTTTTCCCTGAGGAGTTGCCTGGGTTACCATCTGATAGGGAGATTGAATTTGTGATTGACCTGTTGTCGGGAACTAGTCCTATCTCGAGAACCCCGTATAGAATGTCTCCCCCTGAGTTACAAGAATTGAAAAGTCAGCTACAGGGTTTACTTGAGAAAGGTTTTATTCAGCCTAATTCGTCACCGTGGAGTGCTTCCATGTTATTTGTGAAAAAGAAAGACGGTACTCTGCATTTGTGTATAGATTATTGAGGTCTTAATCAGGTAACGGTGAAAAATAAATATCATTTGCCTTTAATTGAGGATTTGTTTGATAAGCTACAGGGTGCTGTTGTGTTTTCGAAATTTGATTTGAGGCAGGGTTATTATCAGTTGAGGATCCGGAAAGAGGATGTACCTAAGATTGCATTTAGAACCAAGTACGGCCATTATGAGTTTGTTGTTTTATCATTCGGGTTGACAAATGCTCCAACTGCTTTTATGGATTTGATGCAGAAAGTATTTCGACCCTATCTTGATCAGTTTGTTGTGATTTTTATTGATGATATATTAGTATACTCTAAGTCTGAGTCAGAGCATGAAGAACATTTGAGAATTGTACTTCAAACCCTGCAAGAACACAAGTTGTTTGCCAAATTTAGCAAATGCGAATTCTGGTTGAAACAGGTTGCCTTTTTAGGTCATATCATTTCCCAGGAGGGAATATCCATTGATCCTACAAAATTGAGGTGGTTATGTCGTGGAAAATACCTGAAACTGTCACGAAAATCTGTGGTTTCTTGGGACTAACGGGCTATTATAGGCGATTTGTTAAAGATTTTTCAAAGATTACAGGACCTTTGGCTAAATTAACTCAAAAGAAAACTATGTTTAATTGGGATGACAAGTGTGAAGCTAGTTTCCAGGAGTTGAAAAAGAGACTTACCACTGCACCTATCCTTGCCTTGCCTGAGGGAACCGAGAACTTGGTGATTTATAGTGACGCTTCGAAAGAAGGCTTGGGTTGTGTTCTGATGCAAAATGGTAAAGTGATAGCATATGCCTCTAGAAAATTGAAACCATATGAACTCAATTATCCTACACATGATTTGGAGCTTGCAGCTATTGTATTTGCTTTGAAGAAATGGCGACATTATTTGTGGGGTAACAAATTTGAAATATTTACTGACCATAAAAGTTTAAAATACTTGTTTTCTCAAAAAGATCTAAATATGAGGCAAAGGTGTTGGCTTGAATTGTTAAATGATTATAACTGTACCATTAACTATTTGTCGGGTAAAGCTAATACTGTTGCAGATGCACTGAGCCGAAAAGCTTTTGTGGCCAGTTTGATAATCAAGGATTGGGAGATTGTAGAGGAGCTTTGTTTGTGGAAACCAGAGGCGTCTAGATCAAGTATTCAATTTGCTAGCTTACAAATCCAATCTTTATTGCTATCTAGAATCAGAGAAGCGCAACAATCAGATTCTCAGCTATTGAAGCTTTTAGAGAAGTCAAAAGGGGGAGAGTCCGACTTTAAGTTGCATGATGATGGACTTCTCAAGTACAGGAATAGAATTTGCATTCCTAGTGATTCGACTGTGAAAGATGAGATTCTTGCTGAGGCTCACGCTTCTAAATACACAATTCATCCTGGAAGCACTAAAATGTACAGAGATTTGAAACAAAATTTCTGGTGGAACAACATGAAGAGAGAGATAGCTGATTATGTAGCTAAGTGTTTGACTTGTCAGAAAGTTAAGACAGAACATCAGAGGCCGGCAGGATTGTTGCAGCCATTGGAGATTCCGGTATGAAAATGGGATCATGTTACTATGGACCTTGTGTCGGATTTGCCGAGATCACCACGAGGTAATGATTCTGTGTGGGTTGTAGTAGACAGGTTGACGAAGAGTACACATTTTATTGCTACAAAGAAAACAGATTCTCTTGACAAATTGGCTGAGCTATGTGTTGAAAATATTGTGAGATTGCATGGAGTTCCATCTCAGATAGTATCGGATAGGGATCCCAGGTTTACATCACAGTTCTGGCAGAAACTACAGAAAGCCTTGGGGACTAATCTGAGTTTTAGCACTGCATATCACCCACATACAGATGGCCAGTCAGAGAGGACTATCAAGATATTGGAAGACATGTTGAGAGCTTGTGTTCTAAATTTTGGCAAGAATTGGGAGAAATATCTACCTTTAGCCGAGTTTTCTTATAACAACAGTTATCAGGCCACTATTGGCATGACACCCTACGAGGCACTTTACGGGAGGAAATGTTGATCTCCGTTGTATTGGGATGAGGTAGGTGAGATGAAAACAGTTGATCCCGCTATTCTTCCTGAGATGATCAAAATGGTGGATAATGTGAGACTTATAAAGAAAAGGATGCTTACAACTCAGAGTCGACAGAAGAATTATGCTGATAGACGTCGACGGGACTTAGTATTTTCTAAGGGTGATCGTGTTTTCTTGAAAGTCTCTCCGCGAAAGGGTTTGATTTGGCACGGAAAAGGAGGTAAACTTAGTCCTAGATACGTGGGACCATTTGAGATCACTGAGAAAGTTGGGGATTTAGCTTACAGATTGGCCTTACCTCCGAGTTTGGGTCGGATTCATGATGTTTTTCATGTGTCACTGTTGAGAAAGTATAATCCTGATCCGTCGCATATCATTGAGCCAGAACCGTTGGAGATTGATGAGTCCTTAGCATATGTTGAGAAACCTCTTCGAGTGGTTGACCGAAAGATTTAGGAACTTAGAACTAAAAGTATTCCTATGGTAAAAGTTCTTTGGGATCATCATGGGATTGAGGATGCCACTTGGGAGCGAGAAGATCAGATCAGAGAGAAGTATCCGGAACTCTTTGCCGAATCATGTAAGAATTGCGAGGACGCAATTAGTTTAAGGGGGAGAGGATGTGACACCCGAGAATTTCACCATAAATTTATTTATAATCCTTGCATACCTATGTGCGCATTTCTACGTGCATCATTTTTCTTGCTTAATTGTTTTTATTAGGGGTTACTATTCATAATATTTTTGACTGTTTCAAAAGCTTGATTTTAAATTTTTCCTAGGTCATCTGACATTTAAAAGGAACCAAGAAAATTTCTTTTTGAACTTTCGAGCTTAGGAGTGTGCGTTTGGAAAATGTTTTCCGTGAACTTTGAATAGTGTTACGTAAGAATAGTACTAGTTGCAACTAAGAAAATATTTGAAATTGCATTTTGGCCTAGTTGACTAAGTTTTTAATGAAATTTGACCCATTTAATAACATATAAACTTACAAAAAATAAGCATAAAACATCACATAACAATTGAGCTCATAAAACATTTCCAAAAATTCCAACTTTGTCCCCATTGTTGGCCGTCCACTTCAAGGGAAAAAAAAGGGAGAATTTTTCTTCTTCAATCTTGCACTTTGAGCTCTTAGCTTGATCTTGGGAGGGTTTTGAGCAACCTAGGGACTTCAACAAGCTTCATTGTCTTCAAAATTGTGAGGGAGATGCATTTATTTATTTTTAAAGTTTATGTTCATATATTGAATTTTATTGATTTGTTGATATTAGCTATAAAACTTGTTATGAATCCTTTCTATGAGTTATTTGATGCCTATAGAGTTAACTTTTGAGGGTTGATAACAAAGTTAATGGTTGAATGTTGATATTGATCAAAGAGATAATGAATAGTGCCTAGAATTAGGGTTTTGAGAAAAATTGCTAATTGGCTTAAATTGATGCTTCAATTAGGTGCTCTAGACCCTAGGGAAGTTAGTGGAAAAGCCCTGTAAAGTTGAATCACTCGAAACCGAACTTAATTGTATAAATAGCCTACTTTAAAAAGGGGTTTTTTCACGTTAAGCAATCCGGGCAAGTTTGGACATTGGTTCGGGTATCCTTGAGCTAAGGAAGCACCTTTGGTGCTTTCGTTTCGCGAAAATGGGGTTCGGTTAGTATAGTTGTAGTTCAAACCCATTCGGGGCCTTCCCGAACTTTTGCTTCAAAAATGAGTTTTGATGACTTTAAAAGGTACCTTTGAGCTTAATTAAGAACATAGAAAGACTAGGGTATGATTGGGAATCTCGAACCATGCTTAGGAGAAAGAAAACTCGGTTAAAGAAAGGGAAAAAAGTAGTTTTGGCTATATTTGATGCAATTGGCACTTGTATTTAAGTTAACTTGTATTGTATTAGATAATTAGCATATAATTAAGCTATTTGAGTAGATTGTGGGATTTAATTGTGTTGATTGCTTCTTTTGACATCTTTTAGCTAATATCGTGCTTATATGAACTTTTATCGTGTGTATATGTGAGGGCGGCCTACTTTGCCGTCCTACTTATGTGTTATGTGATATATTGATTGCTTGTGACTTGTCTCGGGGTTGCGTAACCTTTTCGGACATGGTAGCGTCGAGAAACACGGGCGGCGTCGGGCTTGCCGTGCTCCCTCGACTACCATGGTGCCTATTCCCTTTCTCGCTGAGGCATACTCCACTACCCCAGAGGCGTGGTTCACCTGCTGGGCAAGGACCTACCTCGGGAGAAAAGGTCGTAAGATCGGGATACATCCGGAGTATCCCAATTGTGGTGTTTGGGGTTTTCCGACATGTTCGTGATGCTCGTGGTTCGTGGCTCGTGAATGAAGACTTGGAAGTGGAACCTTATCCTTTTTAAAGTGATTAATTGCTTGGCTTATTGTCTTGTTAGTTTATGTGGCTTGTATATGTTTTCTTGTGTTTGCATATCATATTGCACGTTGGCATGTTGCATCACCTCTCTCGCTGGGCAACTTTGTTGCTCACTCCTCATTTGAAATGTTTCAGGAGAAGCTAAGGTGAATCCCCAGCTGTTAGAAGTAGAAGAAGAAGAAGAAGTTCACGTAGTTCAGAATCCGTGACTTGTGTGCTGAGGTGGATTTTATGTACTACTTGAGTGGGGTTCTTGTTAATATTGTATTTTGAGACCTTGGGGTCTTGTGTATATATTTAGTAGTTGTGGACTAGAATGCTAAAGAAAGTTGTTGGATTGTAATAATGAATTCTAGACTTTAATTTCTCTTGCATGCTTGGAGTGTTTGTTGATCTTCATATGGAACTTAGAATTTTATTGTATTTAACTACTTATGGTTAAAACCATCTATCTCGCATGCTTGTGTGCTTAAGTAGAATGTTGTTGCTCCAAGGCTCGGATGGCCTTGTGATTGTGTTTTAGCTTTGGAGACATTAGTAGATAAGTTGTTGTTATAGTTCAAATGTCTTAAGTGAATGTTTACAGGTAACAGTTTTGTCCTTGGTACAGAGGAGACTCTGTCCGAGTGACGGGTCCGAGCCTGACTTTAGCGTGGGGTTGGGTTCGGGGCGTTACATCCTTGATTTGTCAGAGAATCATTTTGAAGGCCAACTTCCAAACTCTTTCGCCAACCTCAAGAAATTGAAAGTTGTACGACCTGATGGAAACAACTTCACTGGCGGCTTTCCATACTCATTTGCCAACTTATCTCTCCTCAATCATTTGAGCATTTCTCGTAATCATTTGGGAAGACATATTCCCCGCCAACATAACTGGATTTCAACTTATTTCTGTGATGGACTTGTCTTCTAATTCTTTCAATGGTGAAATACCTTCTTGGCTGTTTCAACGGCCTTCGTTAGTGACTTTAAACCTTGGAGACAATCAACTAATTGGAGATATTTTCCCTCACACAGGTAACCTTCTGAACTTGTCCATCTCATCTATCCTTCAACTTATTATCTCATAATATGTTGAATTGTATAATTCGATATGCATCGTGGATGTATTTGTCCGTTAGTAACGGTAAGCTTTCTGGCCATGTAGGTGAATTCAAATCAAATCCGCTGCAGGATATTGATTTAGGCAGCAACAATTTACAAGGTGCCAATTTTGGTTTTATCTCAAATCTGGTGAATCTTACTAGATTAAATGTTGCATCTAATAACTTGACAGGGACTTTCGAGTGGGATGTACTTTTACCGCTCCGAAAGCTGAAGTTCGTTGATGTATCCTAAAACAGTAATTGAGTTGCGAATGTCCAGCTGCAATGTGAGTGCTTTCCCATTTTTCCTCAAGAATTTGGTTCACTTAGAGAGATTAGATCTTTCCAAAAATAAAATTCATGGTCTGCTTCCAGAATGGTTGGACGTCATGAGAAAAAGTTCATTAAAATATCTCGACCTCTCTCACAACTTTCTAACAAGTAGCATTGAGATTCTTCCCTGGGGCAATTTAACATATCTTGACCTTAGTTTCAACATACTTCAAGGAACATTCTCAATTCCAGCATCCACAACAAAAAAATTATTATATATCCAAAAATAAGATTAATGGAAAAATCCACCCTAGGATCTGTGACTTGAGTGTGCTTGCGTTAGTCAATTTTTCAAATAACAGCTTGAGCGGTACTATTCCGGATTGTTTGTCCAACCAAACATCTCTACTAGTTCTCGATCTTCGACATAACAACTTGAGTGGGACTATTCCTGAAATGGTTGGAGATGAGTTGAGAATACTTGACCTGAGCCACAACCAATTGGAGGGGCAATTACCACGATCTTTGGCCAATTGCACAGTGCTTCAATTACTAGATCTTAGTTACAATTTTATTTTTGATACATTCCCTAGTTGGTTGGAGATCTTGCCAAAGTTATCAGTTCTTAAACTGCGGTCTAATAGATTTTATGGTAGCATAGCAAATTCAAGAAATGCTTCATCCTTTCCCAAGCTGCACATCATTGATTTATCTTTCAACAAGTTATCGGGTAATTTGCCATCACATTACTTTCGTAGATGGAAATCTATGATGATGGCTAGTGATAACGGTGGCTCAGTAGTTTTTGGTCTCTATTACTACTCTGTGATCTTAACAAATAAAGGACAAGAAATGGAACTGGTACCGCGCCTGATCATCTTAGTCAAAGCAATTGATTTCTCAAATAACAAGTTTGAAGGTAAGATTCCAGAATCTGTTGGCATGCTTAAGTCATTTATTGTTCTCAACTTATCAAGTAATGGTCTCACGGGAGAAATTTCAACATTTCTGGGAAATTTGAGTCAACTTAATTCGTTGGACTTTTCCAACAATAAACTCTCAAGAAAAATACCTGAACAGCTGAATAGCTTGACATTCCTTGCTGTATTCAATGTCTCCCACAACAACCTTGAGGGTCCAATACCACAGACAGGACAATTGTCAACATTTCCTTATGATTCATATGAGGATAATCCCGGCTTGTGTGGAATTCAAGTGTCAAAGAAATGTGAGTCTGTAGTAGTGCCGCATCCATCAATTCCATCCTCTGAGGAAGATCAAAATTCAGATACTATACTAGATGGTTTTAACTGGAAATCTGTGGCGATGAGATATGGATGTGGAACAATAATTGAAATGATAATAGGGCACATCATCATCAAAAGGAATGAAGAATGGGTTTTGAGTCTTTTTAATATCAGATTACTTTGGCGCATCAATAAACTTAATTGACTCTTAGTTGAGAATAAGATGTTGAAGTCGGTTAAGCTTAATTGCTTGATCGTTTATTGCCTTGGTCTTGGCCTTGGCCTTGGCCTTCAGATTGACTTGTTTTCAGCCTGCTTTTTCCATGGTGGGCTTTGTATTGTGTTTGTCTAGGGCTCTGCCCAATATTGTAATATGTTCCTTTTTCTAAGTCTAGTTAGATTATGCCTAAGTTATTGTATTTCTTTTTGTAATTAGTAAAAGTTATTCTCTCTTTTTTTTTATTTCTTTAATAGCAATTGTATATCATTACTCGATTGTGTATTAAATGTTTTTTTCTTTATTGGTTAGTATATTGGTGATGCTCAATGACTTTTGGTGCCACTTACTAGTTCTTTTATTTTTGCAAAAGCTAGTAGAAAAATTATTTCCTCCCTAGTTCAACATACAAAAACTTAGGGTGAAGTGCACTAAACCCCCTTGTACTTTAATAAAAGAGCACAATACCCTCCTATAGTTCAAAAATTCTCTGAACTAGTCCTTGTGGTTTTCTAAAAGTGCACAACACCCTCCTGCCATTAAAAAATCTGTTAAATTTAACGGAAAGTGTACTTCACACGCGTTAACTAATATTTTTATTATTTTTAACGAATTTATCCATTAAATAATTATAAAAATTGACCAAATTATATTTTTTAAAATTTTTTAAAAAAATAAAAAATAAAAAAAAATAATCATCTTTTGTAATTCTCTGCCTGGTCAACTGGAGTTCTTCTTTTGTGTGTATTTTTACTTTTTTGTGTATATATATATATTTTTTCTTTTATTTTTTTAGTCTAAACAAAAGAGAAAAAGACAAAAAAGAGAAATGAAAAAAAAATTGAGGGTATTTACGTCTTTTTTACAAAATCCGTTAAATATGACATATATTTTAACTGTGTGGGGGTATTGTGCACTTTTAAAAAATACAAGGACTAGTTCAGGGGATTTTTGAACTATAAGTGGGTGTTGTACACTTTCGCTAAAATACAATGGGTTCTGGTGCACTTCACCAAGAAAACTTATAGGTTGTTCGAGGCATATTCCTACCATATAAACAAGTTGAAAATCCGTATGATAAAAAATGAACAAGCAAAAATATTACTCCATCAAGCTTCAACTAATCTTTTGGCTCTTATGTTATTACTTTGCCAACATAGCAGAAATTACTTCTTGTAAAGCAACACTAGGAATATCAATAATTTCGTAATACTGTTATCTATCAAATGGCAGTTCATAATATTTTTAGTCGGACTTTGTTAATTCTCTTTTGCAATGATTTTTGTAAATAATAAGTAATAGTTTAAAAATTATTGTAATCAAATAATTTCAAAAATATGCAAAAAATTAATTTAATGAGTAATGATTAACCAAAAATGATAAAAGTATAAGTATTGCAACAAATAAAAAAATGGTGTGTAAAAAGTAATTTATATATTTAATGATCAATAATTAACAAAAAATTATAAAAAGTATAAGTATTGCAACAAATGAAAAAATGGTGTATAAAAAGTATTATTTAAAACAATACGCTAAGCTCTTTAGTGCAACGAGACTCTGTAACGAATGTTCTAAATTAATTAAGAGCCAAACAAAATTTGTAATGAGAGAACACATAAAGATTTACCGATGATGAAGAACGTTGCTACGGCCTATACCACTATTGACTCGACGAATAATTGTTCCACCTATATAGGGTAGATTTATTTAGTAAAGATTACTCGACATTGTAAGACTTTGAGAGAAAGTACACGAATAAATAACTTTTAAGCATTGTCAAGGCTCCTCTACAGTCAATCCATCTTTTTCACATCTGTAGCTGCAAAGTTGGTGACTCTGAATTCAAAGTTTTAATTACTCCCCACACTACGAGTCTACAAGTCAAAGAAAAAATGTAAAGACTATCATTATAGCATTATAGCATCCCAAAAATACCGCTATTTGTTTAATAATTAGGTAGCCAAACGACATCTTCCACTTTTAATCCATCTTTTCAACTCATACTAATCATAAAAAACACCGTAACTTTTAAACGTGGACTTGCATTCTATGTGATTTTGTAGAGCATTGGTAGATAATACTCCATGTCTACCATTTATTTATACTTCTAATATGTATTTTGGTTGACAAGTCAAAATAGTAATTTTTTGTTTTTTGTTTTTTAACATGTCAACTAAGTATATATACATAAGTTGTGATAAATGACGTTGGCGGAGCCAAAGCTACCGATGCACACCCTGAGTTGGGATTTTTTATTTTTATTTAAAATATATATATATTTTGGCATTGAAATAATGATAAGTGATATGAAGTAAAATTGATGGGAGGTGGAAATGTGACGGAAAATGCTTTATTTTTACTTTTTGACAAATAATTTTTTTCGATTATAAATGATATGTTATGTATTTCTGTTGAGTGAAAAGAGTGAGTGAGAAAAATGAGAGAAAATAGAGGGACAAAGAAGAGTAAAATATAGGAAAAAAACTTAGCTATCTAATGAAATAAAATGGAACTTTTCTATTTACAATGACTATAGTTATTTATTTTTATCTCTTTTATATGTCATGTCATTACTATATTGATAGTAGTCATGCTTTGAAGACTCTATATATACTTTAGTGCTTACATTTGATCATTGGCTATAAAGTGCGTTATATGGAGGAAGTCATACCTTGAAAAATTTGTTTATGATATAAAGTTTTTAAATTAAGTATTTATTTAGTTATAGTATATTGTCATATATCATAATAAAAAAATAATTTTAAGAATAAAACAATAACATATTTATAATTTATATAAAATTTTATGCATAAATGAGTGCTCCGATCCTTAATTACTGCTTTTGTCACTATAGTGCCGACTCTAATTCTGAATATCTAATTCCGCCACCGATAAATAAATAGTGTTAATAGAATAATATTTAGCATTATGGGGTGATATCTAACGTTTTTTGTTTATGCATACACATTGACAAACCATTTAGTAAAATTGACGAAAGTTACAATCCCACAAAATGCATCCTTTGTTGTAGTCAAACACGTATGTGAAAAATTGCGTACAAAAACGCAAAGTAAACACCATAAACATTGTTTGGTGAGGTCAAAGATTTTCGCGCATACAAGTCTGTTCGATCCAATCCGGTGGCATTGACCATCAAAAATTCTGGTCATACACTAAATTTTTTTTTTCTAGGAAAATAAAAATTCATCTCATTAAACTTAATAAAAGATAAAAAACGACAAGAGTACAAAAGAATAGCTTATCTAAAGATGCTTTCAAGGCTCCAATTCCTACATATAAGCTTATTAGTATCAATATCTAAAAACTTTTTATAACAAACAAATTTCGTTTTGATTGTATAAAATATACAAGTAACAATATTTTCTTTGAGACATAACTCCCTCTAAAGATCTTATGATTTTTCTCTTTCCAAATAATATGAATAATCTCACCTACTAACAGCCTAGACAATATGGCTTGGAGGCCCACTCCGCAATAATACTGCCTACTCCATGACTCAATCTCGTCACAACTGAAAATATCCTCATTAATGAGGAGGAGCCCTTTAGTCCAAATTCTACTACTTGAACCACACGAAAAAAAAAACAATTGGTCTACACTATTTATTACAGGTAGGTAGAGAAAGAAATTGGAGAAAGTCAGAGAGCGAAGACTTAGCAAAGTGTGGACTTTGAAGTTGGAGGTGGCGACACTTGGTGGGCCTAACAACAAAGTTTCGGCATGTATTTCGTAGAAAAATTCTTGTATTTAATAAATCGTCATTCTCTTAAAATAAAAAATAAATTTTACAAATATAAAGTTTATGTATTTGTAAGAGGGGATCGAATAATCAAAAGTAGTGTAATTAGAATCGTACGATTCGCAATTCAAATCGTGTAATTCGATACGATTCACTAAAAAAATGATACGAATCGGATAAGAGAATCGTGAATCAACGTAAATTGGTACCGAATCGTTAGTGAATCGTACGATTCACTAAATCGTTCGCGATTCAGGTAAATTTTTTTTTTTTTTTTTTAAAGCCCAAAATATTTCAAAGTAGCTAACAAAATAAGCCTACTTTAGTAAAAAAATAGAACACAAAACTCGTAACTGATTGGACCACTTGTGTTTACAACAGCTTTTGAACACTAGTTTGGACACTTGTGAAATGTGATATTGTTCTGACCAAAAAAAATAGTGTGATATTGTGATACATAAATTGTTTGGGCTACTAAGAACAAGTGAAATAGTGAACAATTTAGAAAAGTAACAAAAACATATATTAATATTAATTCAAATAAAAAATCTCAACTAAAAACTGTTAATAGAAACATAATATGTCAAATATCAACTAGTTTCAACTTTGTGATCGAATCGGTACGATTCATAATTCGATTCGATTCACGATTTAAAAAAATGACATTTCGATTCACGATTCGACAACTATGATCAAAAGCCACATATAAGAACTTCCTGTATTCCTATAGTTGGGCAGCAAATGCTAGATTCTACTATTGAGGGAGTATGTATAATCCACAACTTTTTCTGCTAAAAAAAATACATTTAGATTGATAGAAAGTGACCACTACGAGAAATTAAAGAGTACATTTCTACGAGATTGATATTTCACTTCTACCGTGTTGTTTAAATTATTTTGGGAGGAAATAAAAAGACAAATGAATCGTTTAATATGTTTACAATTACAACAGTTTTGGATATTCAATTATTTTTAATTATTTTAATTAATATTTATTATCCTTAATTAATAAAAGCTTAATTCATTTATGAATGTATTGTTTAAATTTTGAAATCTTTATCAACTATCAATAATTAACAATTTTAATTAGTTAATAAGAAATTATAATTCCATTAAAGAAAAAGAAAAACTTATTTATATAATTCTAAAGACATTTTCATTTCAAAAACTTGTTCAGAGAACAATTATACTCAAACAAAAAAATTTATTTTGTTTTTAAAATTTATTTTAAAAATTGTTCTACACAAAATAATAATAATAAGAACACTTCCAAATAGGCCCTAAAGGTTTGACAATATGTTGACATGCCAATCTGAAAGAGAATATAAGTATGTTAGTCTAATAGTTTTTTTAGGGTATAACTCTTAGTACTTGAACCTCATAAAGTGTCTAATCGATTTATATTTCGAGTCACTTTATAAGATTTACAAATCTGAAATATCAAGTGTGCATTCATATGGATATCTTATAAGAAATAATTTGAACTCAAAAATTTTATTTCTGAAATTTAATGATACCATAATTACTTGACAAGTTTATACTTCAAATGTTTTGAACATTTGGCCCTTAAAAAAGTTTAAAAATCTAATTTTACCTTTTAATTACCTCAATTACCTTATATAATTATTCACTGTCTCCATTTATTTCCTGTTAGAAAAGTAATGTCATAAATTATTATATAGGACCATAACTTTCACTACCTCTTTGATACATACATACAAAGACCCATTAACAAATTTTTTGCGTTTTAACCAAAAAATATGGGAAAAAATTAATTTTTAAAGGACAAAATTACTTATTTAAACAATTTTGTAGAGCAAAGTGTCACTCCAGTCTCCATTTAGGGTTAGACAATGTCGAGTCGGGGCATGACAACCTCCGTCCCAGAAGTGAAGAAAGAGGAGCAGGAACAATAGGTTGTCCTCTCCCGGCCCAGTAGTTCTGCAACTACTACCGTGGTTATTACCAACGGGGATCCCCCATTTCGAAAGGTTACTAGGCTGGCCCTTAGGTCCAAAGTTGTATACCACTGCTATGGTACCGATAGATTCACTACTTCACTACCGTTATCAGACATTGCAGGCTGAGCATCTGCTTCTCGTATATCGTTCCACACTGAGAAGAGGGATGTGTACCTCCAGCAACAACAAGAATAGAACCATAGGCTCCTATGATGGGAGTATTTTGGGGTATATATCTAACCACCTCAACTCCCCGTTTTTGGCATGCTATAGTTATTAAAGTTTCTCGATGGCAGGAATGGGAGATTACCGGTAAGCCAGATGCTTCGCGAACCATATTCCACTTTAAGGCATTTCGTTACACTTAAATCACCCTCTTGAAGAGGCACACTCTGATACCATTGATGTCCATTAGATTTGATAGTAATGGCTGGATCTACTACTACCTCGTCCATTGAGTATAACAGAGTAAATGATGGTATAACAATGAACATCGAGATGATACTAGGAAATATGGTCTGAAGAATCTCGATAGTAGTTCCATGAACAATCCTTTGCAGGATTGGATTTTTTTTTATAGTGGAAATGCCATAAATCACGAACCAAGATCCATGATACGAAAACATGCTATATACAGGTCCGGGGACGTATAGGCCCCACTCAGGCTATTATACATGCATATATATAGATGTAGATTCAAATTTGTACATTATATATGTATAAATATGAACAAAAGAAGAAAAAAGAGACCTTGGCGATGAAACTTTCATGCTCTTCAGCCTGCTTAGCGATCTTAACGACTTGTTTGGAAGAGATCTGTTTCGTTTTCTCATTTGTTTCTGCAACTTTCTACACACAAAAACAAAAACAAACACAACCCCATTTCAAGAAATCTTTATATATACATACCCAACCAAATCAATAACATATATATGTATATATATATTCACCTAATCCCAAATGGAATTCATATATCCTATTACTTTCTCCAGCTATCAAAAGAAATGAGAAACAGAATTCCCAATCAAAATATCCAATTTCACACCTGTCGTTGTACTGTCATAATAATAAATGATCAATGCATTGAAAAATGATACAATAGCAAGATTTCTAGCAATGATCCTATTCAATGATCAGATAGATCAAAAGGTAAAACAAGAAAATAACAACATGAAGATTCAAGCAATTTGTCAAAAGGTGAAAAGGGAGAAAGCTAAAGGCTACAAAAAAAAAGTGTGGCTGAAGGAAATAATAATGCATCTAATGCTAATAAAAGTGAATAGGTAAAGACAATTGATTACCTATGTATTATGCTACTAAGATTATCAATGTTGATACTTCTCAAAAACAAAAAAGATTATCAATGTTGATATATGGATAAGTTTGAGGCAGTAGACTATCTAGCCATTAAATTCTTCTGCAGGCTGAAAGTTAGAACATAGAAACAAAAACCTAAACTCACTCCTATAACATCAAGGATCCTAAAACATGAATTAAAGCAAAAAACTGCTCAAAGCTTTACCACTATACAATAACTTAATAATAGATTTCAGTTACTCTTACCAAAATCTTCAATAACTGAAAGAAAGAACAAAATAAAGTCAGGTTATTCAAAACTGATAGTGAGAATCCACAAAACCCTAACTTTAAAATCAAGAAATTCAACTTTAATCCAACCCTAATTCACCACCTTTCGGGTAAAAATTCAAACACGAAATTCAACAAATAGCTTATGTGTTTGTAAAATCAACTCAAATCAGTGCTAATTCACCAATTCTCAGTTAAGAAATTTCGAACACAATATTCAACAAATGGCTTACATGTACAGATGCACATATATATCGCATATATACATCAATATAGATACATGCACATATATATTATGTGTATATAATAGAGAAGAGGTTAGGGTTTAGATAAATGATTATTCAAACCTCGACAATCAGGAAAAAGCTTGATAACCAAATATGGAGGCAAACGCCGTCGAAAGGCCATGTTTTCTTGTACCGGATTATTGCCGTTGGAAGGCCATGTCTTCTTTTGCCAGATTATTGTCATGTCAAAGAGAAGAGGGAGATATGAGATTAGGGCGAAGTAATGAGCTTTGGAGGATGAGAAGCGTTGGTGGAGGACCTTATCTTTTTAACAGTGTATGTATATTAATTTTGTTTTATAAATTTGGTATATTTTGTTAATTCAATAATGTGTACATTTAAAGACATAAAAAAAACTTATTTTTTTTCCTTAGTACCAAATCCCTGAGAAGATCCCTCAAGTTTGAAGGTGGTTTTTAATTTTTAAAAATAGTAAGTATATAGTTATTTTAGTATTAATAAAAATAAATAAATAAATAAATGACTCACTTTTATTATAGTCATTTCAGTATTAATATAAATAAATAAATGTATATATAGGCATTATATTTAGTTGTTGTAAAAAGCATAATTATCTTAATTCAAAAACATAGATTTATATAAATATATAGTATGTAATACAAATTTAAACAAAAAGGTTTATATATAGAGAAATTTTGAAATTAGCATGATAATTGAGCTCGAACAATAACTAAATATGAGTTAAAAAAGTAGTTATGAATGATTGGAATTTTGAAATATATATATATATATATATATATATATATATATATATATATAAGTAAAGAAAAATTGAAGTTATTAGTATAGCTTTAATGAAATAAGCATATGAGTTGGTGAAAGTTATACCTAAAGTAAATAAAAACTTGAATCAAATAGAGTATAAGTAAAGAAGAGTTAAAGTTTTTTTGATAATTAAACTTAAATGGAAACTGAATTGTTCGTTAAAGAAAATTATAATTGAATGACTGGCGAATTTAAATAGAAATAATATAAATTAGTTAATGAAAAGTGTAATAGAAAAATGAATTTGAATATAAACAATATATGGTTTACTAAAATTTAATTGAATTTAACAAAAAAATAGTATATGAAATGATAAAAAGTGTATTTAGATAAAATAAAAAAAAGTAATATAATGTAATCATTTGTTAACTGCCACCAATATTACAATAAAAAATAAAAATATGTTTTACAATTCACATATATGACACTATCAATAAAATGCATACTAGCTTCATTTGCAAATAAAAAAAATTATAATACTTCTCATTTCTAAACTGCCGCCTATAACTACATAAAGAAATTTTAAGGCGAGATGTATCCCGCGATATCCACATTTCCTAAAGTGATACACTCTCGTAAGCTGTATATTCTTCATGCTGATCAACGATAATTATAATATTGGCAAACCTTGTCAAGTCCATTTCATTAGGAATTGATGATCTTTTAACAATACTTTCTAAGAATTTTTTTCTACGTCCTTTGCATTGAAAGAATGATTAAAAAATGAGAGGTCTATTTGATATCCAAAAATTGTCGATAAATGATTCGCTTATCTCGAAATGACCTAGACTTTACCTAGGAGTCCTACTTTTTGCTATAATCTAATATTTGTGGAACTAAAAGTGGGCTTTTCGCGGCGGTTTTAAAGAACCGTGGCTAAAAGTGATGCACTTTAGCGGTGGCTTTAGGGAACCGCCGCTAAAAGTGGGCTTTTCGTGTCGGTTTCCCGAACTGCTGTGAAAAATACATTTTAATTCATAATTCGCGGTGATTCTCCAAACCGCTGTGAAAAAAGTGTCGCGGATGAGGACTTTTTTTGTAGTGGGGATAGCTTATAGGACCTATTTGATGACAGTTTCTTTGCCTCCTTCCAAAAGGAATTTCTCTTTCTATCCTTGAACTTTAGAGTTCATTCGATCAGTGAGCCAACTGAGGGCTTCTTTTTTCTAGTTACCCCATGAAGATGGTATTACAAGGTATTTGTCCATGTGAGGTTTAAGTCTAAGGACAAGGACCATTGAGGGGATTTTGTAGAGGAAGTTTGTGCATGATATTAGTCGATACTAGGTGATGCTTTCTAGGTTTGGGACTTTCAGGACGAGGGAGATGAGGGTATGGTTAAGATTCCCGAGGGATTCTCCATCTGTTAAGAACTTGTTAACCATAGCAAAGATATCGAGCTTAATCATATAATGTCACTTGAAAAAACCATACAGTTATATCGAATACAAACAGTGACTAACTGAAAAAAGAGAAAAAATAAAATTAAGTGGCTAATCCCATCATTATGTGAAAAGACCTAAGAAACTTTAAAGCTTTGAAACAAAATAAAATGAACAAATATTGCAAGCCCTCTTTACCAATAGGTGCAGTAAATTTAAGTTTTGACAATTGAAATAAATAATTTTCTTTAATTTATTTCTTATCTTACAATTTTATGATGGTGTTAGTCTTTTAGCCATTTCGTAAATAGATAATAACTATTTCACATGCAACATACGTGATTGTCAAACATTACCATCGACCTAAGCAAACCATATATAGAAAGTAATTCGGATTTAGTACGCCATACCCCTAAGTTTAACTTTTAGGGTGCATATTAGAAATGACAACATGTAGGATTTAAAATTAAATCGATGGATATCCAACAGATAATAAATCCAATAACGAAAAAATTGATGAGGTACTCGTTAAGTTTTTGTTTTGTAGGTGGTAACCGACAAATAGCTCGATAAGTTTTGGTACTAGAGGTTAAGAAAAAGAAATTAAAACTCGAAACCTAATTATTATAAGTTATGATTATATATAAATTGACCTAATAATATATTTTTAAGTCTAACTCAGTATGGAAATGGGGTAAGCCCAAACGCTATTCCGTATTTTAGTTACTATTTTTTTTTCATTTGATCAAAAGCTTAATAAGTTACCTAAATAGCTAGACCTTAAAATAAGTTATACATTTTTATAAGGATAATTTACCGAAATGGTCATAGATCTTTGTCATTTTTGACATTTAAGTCATCTATCTTTTATTTTGGACAAAATGGTCATTTATCTTTCATTTTGGTGATAGCTATTTGTCCTTGGAGTAAAATTTGCCAAAAAATAATGTTAGTGAACACGTGAATAGCACGTGGCCGCAAAATGCATAAACTTTATGATGCTTATATTTTATAGTGTGACAATTTTACCCCTACAGATTTGTGAATTTTGCGACCACGTATCATCCACGTACTCACTAACTATATTTTTTCGATGGATTTTGCTCCAAGGACTAATTGTTGTCACCAAAATGAAAGATCAATGATCATTTTGTCCAAAATAAAAGATAGGGGACCCAAATGTATAAATAAATAAATAAAACAAAGATCTATAACCATTTCAGTAAATTTCCCATTTTATAATTGTCCTAAACTCTTTCTTCTTACATTTATTGGATGCTTTTCTATGTAAAATGATTGTAAATGTTAAGTAATGACGTGTAGCCTTTTGATTAAAGGAATAATTAAAAAAATCTTTTTGAGTTATTATCCTTTTCCTCTCCATTTCCTATAAAACTTTGTCTTACGTTATTTTTTTTAGGTTTTTATATTCATAACCTTAAAATTTTTGTACATTACAGGAAATAAGAATACAAATATAACTCTACATATATACGGAGAAGGTTATGTATGAGAGCCCACCCTCAACCCCGATTAGTTAATTTCCACTTTATACACCAATTTCCATTTTTCATTTCTCACTCTAATACCCCCTCCATTTGTGACGGGAGCAAGGCGAATATGGTCAAATCCAACCCCATTACCATTCATATTTAGAAAGTATCGTCCCATGGCCAAAAATTTATAACTTAGAGTAGTCACCATTCTCAAGATTACTTTTTAAAAAACAACTATTAAATATATTCTACACATTTTAGTAACACATCTAAAGAAGGAAATTGGGAAAATGGGATTTTTTTTTTCTAAAAAAATGATGTTAGAAATTGATTTTGAAATAATCCTTGGTTGATGTCTGAAAGCTATGCATTGAGATTAAATAAGAAAATGAAACAGAAAGAAATTTTTGAGAAATTGAGTATGTAATTATGTATGTCTGCATAAAAACTAATTGTTTTTGCCACGATCCTTATGAGACGGCTGGCAATTATCTTCCCCTTGCCTACTTTAGATGTTATCAGAGGAAATCTCTTGAGATCTGAGAACATTGATGGCATCTTTTGAGGTTACTTTGCCATGCAGAGATGATAGTTGAAATGTCCCATTATAGAAATGGGAAAAGCCCCAGCTTTAAAGAACTTGATAATCAAATAACTTTATTTTTTACAAATAAATGAACAAATGCTTAATAAATGAACAAATGCTTGGGACCACACTCTCCTTCGAGGAGTCATTTTAATGTATTTTATTGAATACATTTCCATATCTGAGGTATTTGCAATTGCTTTATGAAGTACGTAGACTGAAGAGTCACCTTGTTGATTGCCATTGTTACTTAAGATATGATAACTCATCGGTTGATTTAAAGAACAAGACTTGACATGATTAATTTATTATGATAGAAAACTAGCAATAAGGCTCATAACCCCTTGTCAATTTGCTTTCTAGCTAATTAAGTTCAAGAATGTATCAATAAAGTTTAGCTTTCCTTCGGTTTATTTAATCCAATTGTCTTTGAAATAATCTAACATTGTTTCTAGCTGCCTCTAGTTCTTAATTTCTTCAGCTGCTCCTCTTTAGCACGAACTACTTTATTGTCCATTTTGTAGATCCTGCAAAGTGAGCTTCATGAAAATAAGAAAAAGAAACTTATTACTCACACATCATTATAATTAGGAGTAAACTGTTTGCTGCCCCCTTGTGTTTTGCTCGAAATACTCATTCATCTCCTGTGTTTTTAAAATAGGCTCATTACCTCCCTGTAATTTTCGGAATGTAGCTGACCGCCCCCCTCCGTTAAAAAAACCGTCTAATTTAACAGCAATTGCAACACACACGCTTAAAATGCAATTTTTTTATGCTTTTGGTTTAAATAAATTTATTGCTGGATAAAAATACCCTTTTAGTAAATTACTTGCCGCCCCCCTATGTTTTGCCATAAATATTCATTCACCCCCTATAATTTCAAAATATATTTATTACCCCAATGTGTTTTTTTAATTTTAACTTTATGTAAGGATATAACGATCAATTAACTAATTTGGTAACGTTTGTTAACGAAATAAGAGATTTTGGGTGCGTCAGCTTAATCAAAAAAACACAGGGGGTAATGAGCCTATTTTAAAATTACAATGAGTGAATTAGTTTTTCGAGCAAAACACTGGGGGGCGACAAACAATTTACTCTTATAATTAGAGCGTCACTATATAAAGATGATAAACGAGTAATGAAAAAACATTTGATATCTAGTAAATCTCTTAAATTTAACGAACAACCTTAACAACGGTTTCTTACTATAAGACAATTTCTCAAGAGTATTTTAAGCTCATCTGTAACTTTCTCCAAGTCCAAGATTTTCCATTACTGTTGAATCCTTGGTTTCACATCAGTTTTAGAGCTAGGCCTTTATTTGGCATGTTGAATTTCCTTAAGAATCCGCTTAGATCGCCTGTCGTCAAAATTATTGCATCCAAATAGTAAAACAACAAACTCATAGTGGCCGTACCTGGTTGTAAATGCAGTCTTAGGTACATCCTCTTTTCGGATCCTCAACTGATAATAACCCTATCTCAGATCAAATTTAGAAAACATAACAGCACCCTGCAGCTGATCAAACAATTCCTCAATTAAGGGCAAAGGATATTTATTTTTCACCGTCACCTAATTAAGACCTCGATAATCAATGCACAAACGCAGAGTACCGTCTTTCTTTTTCACAAATAACACGGGAGCACCCCACGGTGATGAACTAGGCTGAATAAAACCTTTCTCAAGTAAACTCTGTAGCTGAATTTTCAATTCCTGCAACTCAGGGGGAGCCATTCTATATGGGGTTCTCAAAATAGGATTGGTTCCCGGCAACAAGTCAATCACAAACTCAATTTCCCTATCAGGTGGTAATCCAGGCAACTCATCAGGGAAAACCCCAAGAAACTCTTTTATAACAGGTACTTCATTCAATTTCAATTTATCTCCAGGCTGATTAATTAAATAGGCTAACTATGTATCATAACCTTTACTTAACATTTTAGTAGCTTTAATGAAAGATATGATACGAGTCCCAGTAGATTTTCGACTCCCAGTTACTTTAATAACAGGTTGGTTAGGTACTTCTAAAGTTAAAACTTTCCTCCTACAATCCAAACATGCATAATATCGCCCCAACCAATCCATCCCCAAGATAACTTCAAAGTCCCGAAATGGCATGATTATCAAGTCAATAGGATACATATAACCCTCAATGCAAATATTACAATCTTTACACACAGACTTCGTAACAAATTTAGAACCCATAGGATTACCTACTTCAATCACATACGGCAGTTTATCAACTTTTAATGTAGCAGACTGTACACATGCAGGAGTAATGAATGAATGTGTAGCACCGATGTCAATCAAAACTACTACCAGCTGGCTATTAATAAGAAAAGTACCTTCCACTACCACTGTCATCTCTGGAAGCTCCTCCTAGTCGAGTGCAAATACCTGTGCCTGACATTGCGATACAGAAGCTGCTCCTGAAGCTCTAGTCTGGACACCTTGGCCTGAAGTCTGACCCTGACCATATTTAAACTTGGGACAATCTCAAACTCTATGTTGTTCACTACCACAACCTGTGCAACAACCCAATTTCCTCCAATACTCAGCCTCTGTGTGGCCCTTACGGTTGCAATGAGTACACTGTAGATTCTTCTTAGCAGCAGCTCCACCTGTAGCAGCCCTATAAGTAGATGTAGCAGAACTACCCTGCTGAGATCTAGCAGTCACTGGTCGGGTCTGTGACTGTCCCTGTGGCTGGCTTTGAGCTGGTCTCGGCTGTGACTGTACCTGAACTGGTCCTGGATAGCTCTGGGTCTGCCTAGGCTGCTGAGTTTGAACAGGCTATTGATACTATCTCTGATAACCCAGACTCTGAGACTGAAACTGACGTTTGCTTGACTGACTAGACTGAGCTAACACATCTGCCTTACGTTTCTCATATCTCGATACGGCCCTGACTACTGCAGCATAGCTCGGATAATCTTGCGAAGACAAATTAAGCATGATGTCACTCCTCAATCATGTGATAAATCTCTGGATCTTCACATCCTCCGGCTGAACTAAAGCTGGTACATATCGAGACAGTCTAGTAAAGGTAGCCTCATACTGATCTACAGTCATGTTCCCCTGTTTCAAAGCTATGAATTCATCCTGATGTCTCTCGCGAGCCACAACCGATACATATTTATCCCGAAACTCACGAACAAAGTCAGCCCACACATGCTGGACCCTCTCAGCATCCCATTTCTCTCTAATAGTGCGCCACCACTCCTCGGCGTTACCCTCCATTAAAAAGACAGCATAGGTAATTTTTCTTTCATCGTTGCGCTCAAGTATCGTAGCAACTTTCTCGAACTTACTCAACCACATCTCGGCTTTCATATCATCAGGCTCGCCATAAAAACTATATGCCTCGTGATGCAGAAATTTATCAAACAAGTTACCCCCTGCAGTACCACTGCCCTCCACTCTGATAGCCTGATTCCCACTGCCGACACTTGCTGTACCCTGCTGAACCACAAATTGAGCTATGGTATTCATTGCGGTGGCCATTGTGGCCAAAATCTGGGCATTACTCGGTTCCTGAGCCTGCGGTACATCCCCGGCTGCCCTTGCATCTTGCCCGGTACATCCTATCTGGGGGCTTCCTCCGGCTCTTTCTTTGGTCTACCCCGTCTCCTCATTTCAATGCTAGAAGAACATAATATTCTAATAGGAAAATAAACTATACAAAGATAATGTACATATTGTTTTCAAACATTTTACTCACATAAGAAACATATAAAACACTTAACAACATTAAACACTAAACTTTTCATATTTTTATCATATCATGCTTTATCATTCCTTTTCATGCTAGCATGTCTTTTATCAAAGTACTTAAACAATTTAACAATCACATATTCATATAATTCACTTTCACATATAGATCATTACCCACATGCCAAGGAAGTTAACCCAGCTTCAAGCATTCAAGTAGCTCTGATACCACCTAAAGTGTAACGCCCTGAACCCAACCCCACGCTAAGGTCAAGCTCGGACCCGTCACTCGGACAGAATCTCCTCTGTACCAGGGACTAAACTATTACCTACGAATAGTCACATATAACATTTGAACTATAAACAACAACTTATACAACTTATCTTTTAATATCTCCAAAGCCAAGTCAAATTGACAAGGCCATTCGAGCCTTGGAGCAACAACAATCTACTTAAGCACACAAGCATGCGAGATAAGTTGGCTTTAACCAAAAGTAGTTAGATACAATTATAATTTTAAGTTCTATATGTAGGATAATAAACTCTCTAAGCATGCAAGAGAAAATGAAATCTAGAATCCATTATTACAATCCAACATCTTTCTTTAACATACAAGACTTCAACTACCAAACATATAAACAAGACCCCAAGGTCTCAAAATACAACATTCAACATGAACTTCACGCAAACTGCACATAAGATCCACCTTAGCACACAAAGTCACGAATTCTGATCTATGTGAACTTCTTCTTCTTCTTCTACTTCTATCAGCTGGGGATTCACCTCAACTTCTCCTGAAACATATTAAATGAGGAGTGAGCAACAATGTTGCCCAACGAAGGAGGTGATGCAACATACCAGCGTGCAATATGATATGCAAACACAAGAAAACATATATATGCAACATAATCCAACGAGATAAAAAGCCAAGTAATTAACCACATTAAAAAGGATACGGCTCCACTTCAAGTCTTCAATCACGAGCCACGAACCACGAACTTCACGAACATGCCGGTAAACCCCAAACACCAACAAGTTGGGATGCTCCAGATGTATCCCGATCCTACGACCCTTTCTCCTGAGTTAGGTCCATGCCCAGCAGGTAAACCACGCATCTGGGGTAGTGGAGTATGCCTCAACGAGAAGGGAATATGCACTATGGTAGTCGGGGAAGCACGGCAAGCCCGATGTCGCCCGTGTTTCTTGACGCTACCATATCCGAAAAGATTGCGCAACCCCTAGACAAGTCACAAGCAATCAAGATATCACATAACACGTAAGAGGGTCGACAAAGTAGGCCGCCCTCATATATAAGCACGATATAAGCTCACACAAGTACGAAAATAGCTTTAAGATCTCAAAAGAAGCAATCAACATAAATATTTCCCACGAGCTACTCAAATAGCTTAATTATATCTTAGATATTCAATACAAGACAAGACAATTCCACAACAAGTTCTAAATGCAACAAAAATGGCTAAAAACTACTTTTTCCCTTTCTTTAACCAAGTTTTCTTTCTCTCATGCGTGTTTCAAGGTTTCCAAATCATATTCTAATCTTTCTATATTCTTAATTAAGCCCAAAGACACCTATTAGAATCATAAAAACTCATTTTAGAAGCAAAAGTTCGGGAAAGCCCCGAACGGGTTTGAACTACAACTATACTAACCGAACCCCACTTTCGCATAACGAAAGCACCAAATGTGCTTCCTTAGCTCAAGGATACCCGAATCATAGCCCAAACTTTCCCGGATTGCTCAACGAGAAAAGTCCTCTTTTTAAAGTCGACTAATTACGCAATTTAGCTTTATTTTGGTTGATTCAACCTCACATGGCTTGTCAACTAGCTTCACTAGGGCTTAGAGTATCTAATTGAAGTCTCAATTCAAGCTAATTAGCAATTTTTATTCAAACCCTAAAACGTACACTATTCGTCATCTCTTTTGTTCAATCTCAACTTTCAACCATAAACATTGATAATAAGCTTCAAAAGTTAACTCTATAGCATCTATTAAGCATAGAATAAGCATGTAGAACAAGTATTAGAGCTATAATCAACAAATAAAAAAATTCAACAAAGATGCATAAACTTTAACTTCAAAAAAATTGAACTCCCTCACAATTTAGAAGGCAAGGATGCGAAGTAGGAGCTCCTAGATGCCACAAAACTTTCCTAGACCAAGCCAAGAGCTCAAGATGCAAGATTGATGAAGCAAAAATCTCCTCTTTTCTCCTTAGGGTGGTCTGCCAAATGGAGAGGACAAGGATGGAATTTTGCTTTTTGTTTTTGATGACAAGTATGTGTTTTGTTTTAATTTTTATGAGTTGGATTATTATATGTATGTGTATGTCTATTAATTTGAGTTAATTAGTCCCAAAACTTGATCAACTAAGGCCAAAAATGTAATTTTAAATGTTTTTTAGTTGCAATTAACACTATTTTTACGTAACACTATTCAAATGACATGAAATCTATTTTCTAATCGCACACTCCTAAGCTCGAAAGTCCAAAATGACTAGGTCTCGATTCCTTTTAGATGTCCTATGATCTAGGAAAAATATAAAATCTAACTTTCGAGGCGGTCAAAAATTTTATGAATAGTAACCTCAAATAAAAACAATTAAGCATGAAAGATGATGCATGTATAAAAAGATTTATGGTAGAATTCTCGAGCGTCACACCTTCTCCCTCTTAAACTAATTGCGTCCTCGCAACTCTTACATGATTCGGCAAGGAGCTTCGGATACTTCTCTCTGATCTGATCTTCTCGCTCCCAAGTGGCATCTTCAATCCCATGATGATCCCAAAGAACTTTTACCATAGGAATACTTTTAGTTCGAAGTTCTTGAATTTTTCGGTCAACCACTCGAAGAGGTTTCTCAACATATACTAAAGACTCATCAATCTCCAACGTTTCTGGCTCAATAATGTGCGACGGATCAGGATTATATTTCTTCAACAGTGACACATGAAAAACATCATGAATCTAGCCCAAACTCGGAAGTAATGCCAATCTGTAAGCTAAATCCCCAACCTTCTCAATGATTTCAAATGGTCCCACGTATCTAGGGCTAAGTTTACTTGCTTTTCCGTGTCAAATCAAACCTTTGCACGGAAAGACTTTCAAGAATACACGATCACCCTTTGAAAATACTAAGTCCCGTCGATGCCTATCAGCATAATTCTTCTGTCGACTCTGAGCTATAAGCATCCTTTTCTTTATAAGCTTCACATTATCCACCATTTTGATCATCTCAGGTAGAATAGCTGGATCAACTGTTTTCATCTCACCTACCTCATCCCAATACAACGGAGACCTACATTTCCACCTGTAAAGTGCTTCGTAGGGTGCCATGCCAATAGTAGCCTGATAACTGTTATTATAAGCAAACTCCGCTAAAGGTAGGTACTTCTCCCAATTCTTGCCAAAATCCAGAACACAAGCTCTCAACATGTCTTCCAGTATCCTGATAGTCCTCTCTGACTGGCCATCCGTCTGCAGGTGATATGCAGTACTAAAACTCAAATTAGTCCCCAAAGCCTTTTGTAGTTTCTGCCAGAAATGTGATGTAAACCTGGGATCCCTGTCTGACACTAGCTGAGATGGGACTCCATGCAATCTCACAATATTTTCAACATATAACTCGGCCAATTTATCAAGAGAATCTGTTTTCTTTGTAGCAATAAAATGTGAACTCTTCGTCAACCTATCTACTACAACCCACACAGAATTATTACCTCGTGGTGATCTCGGTAAATCCAACACAAGGTCCATAGTAACCTGGTCCCATTTCCATACCGGAATCTCTAATGGTTGTAACAATCCTGCCGGCCTCCGATGTTCTGCCTTAACTTTCTGACAAGTCAAGCACTTAGCTACATAATTAGCTATTTCTCTCTTCATGTTGTTCCACCAGAAATTCTATTTTAAATCTCTGTACATTCTAGTACTTCCAGGATGAATTGTATATTTAGAACTATGAGCCTCAACAAGAATCTCATCTTTCATAGTCGAATCACTAGGAATGCAAATTCTATTCCTGTACCTGAGTAATCCATCATCATGCAATTTGAAGTCGAACTCTCCCCCTTTTGATTTCTCTAGAAGCTTTAATAACTGAGGATCTAATTGTTGAGCTTCTCTGATTCTAGATAGCAATAGAGATTGGATTTGTAGGCTAGCAAATTGAATACCTCATCTAGAAGCCTCCGGTTTCCACAAACATAGTTCTTCCACAATCTCCCAGTCCTTGATTATCAAACTAGCCACAGAAGCTTTTCGGCTCAGTGCATCTGCAACAGTATTAGCTTTTCTCGGCAAATAGCTAATGGTACAATTATAATCATTTAACAGTCTTAGCCAACGCCTTTGCCTCATGTTCAGATCTTTTTGAGAAAACAGGTATTTTAAACTTTTATGGTCAGTAAATATTTCAAATTTATTACCCCACAAATAATGACACCATTTCTTCCAAGCAAATACAACAACAGTAAGCTCAAGATCATGTGTCGGATAATTGAGTTCATATGGTTTCAATTTCCTAGAGGCATATGCTATCACTTTACCATTTTGCATAAGAACACAACCCAAGCCTTCTTTCGAAGCATCACTGTAAATCACCAAGTTTTCAGTCCCCTTAGGCAAAACAAGGATAGATGCAGTAGTAAGTCTCTTTTTCAACTCTTAGAATCTGGCTTCACATCTATCATGCCAATTAAACACAGTTCTTTTCTGAGTTAATGTAGTCAAAGGCCCTGCAATCTTTGAAAAATCTTTAACAAATCACCTATAATAGCCCGCTAATCCCAAGAAACTACGGACTTCCGTGACAGTTTCAGGTCTTTTCCATGACATAACCACCTCAATTTTATCAGGATCAATATATATTCCCTCCTGTGAAATGATATGACCTAAAAAGGCAACATGTTTCGACCAGAATTCGCATTTGCTAAATTTGGCAAACAATTTGTGTTCTTGCAGGGTTCTAAGTACAATTCTCAAATGTTCTTCATGCTCTGACTCAAATTTAGAATATACTAATATATCATCAATAAAAATCACAACAAACTGATCAAGATAGGGTCGAAATACTCTCTGCATTAAATCCATAAAGGCGGCTGGAGCATTTGTCAAACCAAATGGTAAAACAACGAACTCATAGTGGCCGTACCTAGTTCTAAATGCAATCTTAGGTACATCCTCTTTCCGGATACTCAACTGATAATAACCCTGCCTCATATCAAATTTAGAAAACACAACAGCACCCTGTAGCTGATCAAACAACTCCTCAATTAAGGGCAAATGATATTTATTTTTCACCATCACTTGATTAAGACCTCGATAATCAATGTACAAACGCAGAGTACCGTCTTTCTTTTTCACAAATAACAAGGGAGCACCACACGGTGACGAACTAGGCTGAATAAAACCTTTCTCAAGTAGGCCCTGTAGCTGAAATTTTAACTCTTGCAACTCAGGGGGAGCCATTCTATATGGGGTTCTCAAAATAGGATTAGTCCCCGGCAACAAGTCAATCACAAACTCAATCTCCCTATCAGGTGGTAATCCATGCAACTCCTCAAGGAATACCCCCGGAAACTCATTTATAACAGGTACTTCATTCAATTTCAATTTATCTCCAGGCTGATTAATTAAATACGCTAAGTATGCATCATAACCTTTACTCAACATCTTAGTAGCTTTAATGGAAGATATGATACGAGTCCCGGTAGATTTTTGACTCCCAACTACTTTAATAACAGGTTGGTTAGGTACTTCTAAAGTTAAAACTTTCCTCCTATAGTCCAAACATGCATAATATTGCCCTAACCAATCCATCCCCAAGATAACTTCAAAGTCCCGAAATGGCATGATTATCAAGTCAATAGGATACATGCAACTCTCAATACAAATATTACAATCTTTACACACAGACTCCGTAACAAATTTAGAACCCATAGGATTACCTACTTCAATCACATACGACAGTTTATCAAATTTTAATGTAGCAGACTGTGCACATGCAGGAGTAATGAATGAATGTATAGCCTCGGTGTCAATCAAAACTACTACCGGCTAGCTATTAATAAGAAAAGTACCTTCTACCACCACCATCGTCTCTGGGAGCTCCTCCTGGTCGAGTGCAAATACCCGTGCTTGACCTCGCGGTACAGTAGCTGCTCCTGAAGCCCTAGTCTGAACACCCTAGCCTGAAGTCTGACCCTGACCATATTTAAACTTGGGACAATCTCTAACTCTATGCTATTCACTGCCACAACCTGTGCAACGGCCCAATTTCCTCCAACACTCAGCCTCCGTGTGGCCTTTGCGGTTGCAATGAGTACACTGTAGGTTCTTCTTAGCAGTAGCACCTCTTGTATGGGCCCTATAAATAGATGTAGCAGAACTACCCTACTGAGATCTAGCAGTCACTGGTCGGGTCTATGACTGTCCCTATGGCTGGCTCTGAGCTGGTCTCGGCTGTGACTGTACCTGAACTGGTCCTGGATAGCTTTGGGTCTACCTAGGCTGCTGAGTCTGAACAGGTTGTTGATATTGCCTCTAATAACCCTGACTCTGAGACTGAAACTGACGTTTGCTTGATGACTAGACTGAGCTAACACATCTGCCTTACGTTTCTCATATCTTGATGCGATCCTAACTACTGCAGCATAGCTCGGATAATCTTGCGAAGACAAATTAAGCATGATGTCACTCCTCAATCCTGTGATAAATCTCTGGATCTTCACATCATCCAGCTGAACTAAAGTTGGTACATATCAAGACAGTCTAGTAAAGGTAGCCTTATACTGATCTACAGTTATGTTCCCCTGTTTCAAAGCTATGAATTCATCCTGATGTCTCTCGCGAGCCACAACCGATACATATTTATCCCGAAACTCACGAACAAAGTCAGCCCATACATGCTGGACCCTCTCAGCATCCCATTTCTCTCTAATAGTACGCCACCACTCCTCGGCGTTACCTTTCATAAAAAAGGCAGCATAGGTAATCTTTCTTTCATCGTTGCACTCAAGTATCGCAGCAACTTTCTCGAACTTACTCAACTACATCTCTGCTTTCATGTCATCAGGCTCGCCATAAAAACTATATGCCCTGTGATGCAGGAATTTATCATACAAGTTACCCCTTGCAGCACCACTGCCCTCTGCTCTGGCAACCTGATTCCCTCTGCCGACACCTGCTGTACCCTGCTGAACCACAAACTGAGCTATGGTATTCATTGCAGTGGCCATTGTGGCCAAAATCTGGGCATTACTCGGTTCCTGACCAAGCGGTACATCCCCGGCTGCCCCTGCATCTTGTCCCGGTACATCCTGTCTGGGGCTCCATCCGGCTCTCTCCTTGGTCTACCTCGTCTCCTCATTTCAACGCTAGAAGAACATAATATTATAATAGGCAAATAGACTATGCAAAGATAATGTACACATTGTTTTCAAACATTTTACTCACATAAGAAAAATATAAAACACTTAACAACATTAAACACTAAACTTTTCATATTCTTATCATATCATGCTTTATCATTCATTTTCATGCTAGCATGTCTTTTATCAAAGTACTTAAACAATTTAACAATCACATATTCATATAATTCACTTTCACATATAGACCACTACCCACATACCAAGGAAGTTAACCCGGTTTCAAGCATGCAAGTAGCTCTGATACCACCTAAAGTGTAATGCCCCGAACCCAACCCCACGCTAAGGTCAAGATCAAACCCGTCACTCGAACAAAGTCTCCTCTGTACCAGGGACTAAACTATTACCTGCGAATAGTCACTTATAACATTTGAACTATAAACAACAACTTATACAACTTATCTTCTAATATCTCCAAAGCCAAGTCAAATTCACAAGGCTATTTGAGCCTTGGAGCAACAACAATCTATTTAAGCACACAAGCATGTGAGATAAGTTGGCTTTAACCAAAAGTAGTTAGATACAATTATAATTTTAATTTCTATATGTAGGATAATAAACACTCCAAGCATGCAATAGAAGATGAAATCTAAAATCCATTATTACAATCCAACATCTTTCTCTAACATACAAGACTTCAGCTACCAAACGTATGAACAAACCCCAAGCTCCCAAAATCCAACATTCAACATGAACTTCGCGCAAACTGCACATAAGATCCACCTTAGCACACAAAGTCACTGATTCTGATCTACGTGAACTTCTTCTTCTTCCTCTACTTCTATCAGCTGGGGATTCACCTCAGCTTCTCCTGAAACATATTAAATGAGGAGTGAGCAACAATGTTGCCTAGCGAGAGAGGTGATGCAACATACCAGCGTGCAATATGATATGCAAACACAAGAAAACATATATATGCAACATAATCCAGCGAGATAAAAAGCCAAGTAATTAACCACATTAAAAAGAATACGGTTCCACTTCAAGTCTTCAATCACAAGCCACGAACCACGAACTTCACGAACATGCCGGCAAACCCCAAACACCAACAATTGGGATACTCCGGATGTATCCCGATCCTACGACCCTTTCTCCCGAGGTAGGTCCATGCCCAGCAGGTGAACCACGCCTCTGGGGTAGTGGAGTATGCCTCAGCAAGAAGGGAATAGGCACCATGGTAGTCGAGGGAGCATGACAAGCCCGACGCCACCCGTGTTTCTAGACACTACCATGTCCAAAAAGGTTGCGCAACCCCTAGACAAGTCACAAGCAATCAAGATATCATATAACACATAAGAGGGTCGACAAAGTAGGCCGCCCTCACATATAAGCACGATATAAGCACACACAAGCACGAATATAGCTTTAAGATCCCAAAAGAAGCAATCAACATAAATATTTCCCACGAGCTACTCAAATAGCTTAATTATATCTTAGATATTCAATACAAGACAAGACAATTCTACAAGAAGTTCCAAATGCAACAAAAATGGCTAAAAACTATTTTTCCCCTTTCTTTAACTAAGTTTTCTTTCTCCTATGCGTGTTTCAAGGCTTTCAAATCATATCCTAATCTTTCTATATTCTTAATTAAGCCCAAATACACCTATTAGAATCGTAAAAACTCATTTTAGAAGCAAAGGTTCGGGAAGGCCCCGAACGGGTTTGAACTACAACTACACTAACCGAACCTCATTTTCGTATAACGAAAGCACCAATTGTGCTTCCTTAGCTCAAGGATACCCTAATCGTAGCCCAAACTTGCCCGGATTGCTCGACGAGAAAAGTCCCCTTTTTAAAGTTGACTAATTACACAATTTAGCTTGATTTTGGTTGATTCAACCTCACGTGGCTTTTCAACTAACTTCACTAGGGCCTAGAGCATCTAATTAAAGTCTCAATTCAAGCTAATTATCAATTTGTATTCAAACCCTAAAACGTGCACTATTCATCATCTCTTTTGTTCAATCTCAACTTTCAACCATAAACATTGATAATAAGCTTCAAAAGTTAACTCTATAGCATCTATTAAGCATGTATAACAAGTATTAGAGCTATAATCAACAAATAAAAAAAATTCAACAAAGATGCATAAACTTTAACTTCAAAAAAAAAATTGAACTCCCTCACAATTTAGAAGACAAAGATGCGAAGAAGGAGCTCCTAGATGCCACGAAACCTTCCTAGACCAAGCCAAGAGCTCAAGATGCAAGATTGATGAAGCAAAAATCTCATCTTTTCTCCTTAGGGTGGTCGGCCAAATGGAGTAGACAAGGATGGAATTTTGCATTTTGTTTTTGATGACAAGTATGTGTTTTGTTTTAATTTTTATGAGTTGGATTATTATATGTATGTGTATGTCTATTAATTTGAGTTAATTAGTCCCAAAACTTGATCAACTAAGGCCAAAAATGCAATTTTAAATGTTTTTTAGTTGCAATTAACACTATTCTTACGTAACACTATTCAAATGACATGAAATCTATTTTCTAAACGCATGCTTCCAAGCTCGAAAGTCCAAAATGACTAGGTCTAGATTCCTTCTAGATGTCCTATGATCTAGGAAAAATATCAAATCTAACTTTCTAGGCGGTCAAAATTTTATGAATAGTAACCTCTAATAAAAACAATTAAGTAAGAAAGATGATGCACGTAGAAATGCACAAATAGATATGCAACAGTTATAAAAATATTTATGGGAGAATTCTCGGGCGTCACATGAAGGATCAGTAAATGTAGTGAAATAATTCAAATTTTTTAAATGTGTAAAAAATAAAAATAAAAATAGGGGAGTTGTTGAAGGTGGCCATATACTGTAATTGACTCATACTTTGACCCAAAAAAAGAAAAAAGACTCGTACCCATGTTATCCTAATTTATAAGAAAAAGTTAAAATGCCTTAATTTGATTTTCCAAGCGTATGTTTGCTAATTACTAGATTAAACTGGTATAATTATATATAAAAATAGATAAAACATTTTGAAAAATATCAAAACCTTTTCATGTGAAATGTTTGGACCGTTCTGCCTAATAATTTAAGGTGAATCAAACGTTCGTAGAATTATATTTAATAAAAGCGGTAAAAATTTTAAGGAGCTACTAAATTATGCCTTTCGGCTAACATATTTATAAGTTGGTTATTCGTAGTTTGTCAAAGCACGTCTTCGAATCTTTTGCATACAATTACCTTATTGGTTGAAGAAGAAGAAGGCTCAAAGACTACCTACTCGAGCTTAGGCTCTGTTTGACCTAGATTTTTTATACTCAAAAGTGCTTTATATGAGTTTAGAAACTAAAATTAACCTGTTTGACTCATTTTTTAAAGTGATTTTAGATAAAAGCTAAAATGAAAAAAGATGAAAAACAAGAAGCTCCAAATTGCAGCTTTTTAAAATAAGCTTTTGCAAAACTGTTTTTACATAATGTAGCAAACTATTTTCTTTTTCATTCTCAAATATACCCTTCATATTTTTTAAAGTTCAATATTACCCAACATAAGTCAAACAGTTACCGACTTTTGTTCAACAACACTTCTAACTAAAACTTTACTTCTAAAAACTCTATAACTCAAAAACAAAAATTTCACAGTTAGAACTTAAGAAGAAAGAAAAGTATGACCTAATTAACATGTCGGCCTTGAAGAACTAAAACAGAACTTTCTTTTTCTGTTTAGCATTACACATCAACAATTGAGAAAAACCAGATTGATAAATTTTTCTTTTCTGTTTTGCTATAATTGCTTCAACTGTAATAATAACAAATGATATATATATATATCAAGAGAAGTCTTTTTTGGTCTTTATTACTTTTTTTATTTACAATGATGAGTGAGAATCGTATGGCTTTTGAAGCTTCACTGGTCAAGTTGAAGCATAATCCTAGGACTTCTTTTATTGTTTTTTAAGAATTATATGGCTTCTTGGAGCAGAAATCATATGGATTTTTTTTTCCTTTTGAATCATATGACTTCCATTTGTTTTGCTAAATATGGCAAGATTAATTTAATTAGAAGATTTGATATAATTTAGAGTTTGGTATTTAATGGTTTCTAATCATGGTTAGAAAGTTAGTTTACCAAGATTAGTGTAATCAATTGAAGATTTGAAGTTATTTCCATTTCATTATGTTCCTTTCTTTTGTGGCTCCTTTGCATTGATCACCATTATTCAACTTGTATTTTCACGATGATCGTGCTATTGGTAAACAGTAGGAATAAGCACACTTATAGATAATTTTTCTTTATTCAACGGATAACATTTATTTCATCAAACCATCATATCACAAAACCATTATTACAATATCTAATCCAAAATAATATTAGAAATTGGCACACCAAAATAATATTTGAAGCAATTTCTGACTATGTCCACATGACTATGCTCGTAATGCCCTGACTGCGTTGCTCCCAATTTTATTTGCCTGCCACGAGAAATGGGCTATTATCATTTCCAAATCCTCTCATGTATGGTAGTAAATTTATGAAAAATTATTTTCCTTAAAGAATGCAACTATGAACTTCTCTAACAATTTCAAAAAAAACAAAAACAAAAACAAAACAAAGTTAAAGAATAAATAATTAAGTTAAAACTTTTCTCCACGGCCTCTTTGAAAATCATCTCGAAGGCATTCTCAATGCACAACTTGAACTTATTTGAATCAATGAGGCCTTTTTCAGTTCCAATAGCAAGTGTCAACTTCCCCATGTAACTCAGTATCAATACCACAAGACTCTGCATATTCAGTTATTTTTAGAATGTTTAAATCAATTGAAATTTAGATATAATGTCTCTATATAGTGTCCCAAGAATTTACTTTGTGCAGGTCATGTTGGGGACAAGTTCTTGATTACATTAAGAAATTGAAAAAATGTGATTTCCCCCCTGAGTTTTAACCCAAATTTTAAATTCCCCTATGAGATTTTAATTTTGCCCAGTTTTTCCGATGACACTAAATACTATCAAAGAAAGCCTTAAGGCTAAATGATATTTTGGTTTTGTTATTTTTTATTGAGCTATATATTTAGTTATGTTTTATTGCCTTTAACTTTTTATTTAATTTTTTATGTTTTTAAAATTTAGCTTGATGCAAAAAATTAATACTTTGGATTTGAGAAAAAAAAATTGGATTCAATTTGAGATGTATAGATATGTATGAATTTGAAAAACATTTTTAAAGTGAATCTAATATTTTTTCTACTCTCGTGCATAAACTAATTTTGTACAATAAGTTGGTCTTTATCTTCCTCTTTTGTATGTTTTTTAAAGGTTAGCTCTTTGGAAAACAAAGTGTCGGGTTATATATATATACACACGCATATAGATATATGGATTTAAGAGGTAGATCTTAAAGTGAATATAATTTTTTTCCTCTAATCTCGCGCATAAAGAGAACTTTGTATAATAAGCTGCTTTTTAATCTTCTTCTTTTTTTACATTAATTTTTTTTTTTTTTTGATTTTCTCTTTGATTGTAGACCTTTTTATTGAATAATTTTATTAAATTAATTCTTCTATTATATTTTCTTTTTTATTTGCTTTTTTTTTAAATAATAAAAAGACAAAAATGTCCTTTACATAAGTTGTTTTAGTTTGATGCCATGGGAAGATGTAGATAAAACTAAACATTATAAGCGAGTCTGAGATTTAAGCTAAAATTCAAGGAAGAAAATAACATTCTCTAGTAAGAATTTACAAAACGAATAAGCTTAATTTATACAAGTTACTTGTTGAATGCCAGATACATAAAAATAAATCCCCTTAATTGGATGGCCATCCAAAGCCATTTGATCTATTGGCCCCATCATACTTGATATCATCATGCTCGAATTCCTCAACTTCCCGTAGACATATCGAGCTATTGCCTGCAAGTATAGTCACCTCTGCAGTAAGTATAATCCCTTTCCCTTTTTAATTATTCCATAATGCCTTTTGGATATTCTTCATTTGATTCAAGGGAGGACTAAATCGTACAATACAAATAAAAAAATATCACCTACAAGAATTAATTTGATAATATCTTGCACTTATAGCGAGAGAGAATACCACTAGACCAAAGGCCTATTAATAATACCCTTTGGACCTTAACTCAACATAATGGCAATTTTTTAACAAGAATTTTGAAAGAGAGATATACAACATGCTTACCTCAGGGCCTCTACGCTTTCTCAATATTTCAAGAAATATACTAGTCAAATAAGTTCCTGCTGAGTTTCTTTTCTTCTTGATCATTTTATGGGCCTCATTGATAAAGGAAATGGGATTTGATAATTCAGCAACGTTTAGCTTTGGTATTGCAGCGTCCAAAAATGCAAATTGGTTGCCTGATGATGGTACTTTTGCATTTCATTTGAACATCTCATTGACAGACTTGTAAGTCCCACCAGTGACCCTAGTATTAAGTAACACAAGTGTAGTACAATTTGCCCTAGTCGATTCTTGATTTTCATGTTGCATGTACAAGCGAGATCCGAACATGATTATACCAGTAATCACATCATTTATTGTCTATTTCAAGATATATAAAAAAATCACAAAAGAAAAATTAGTGATGTTCAAACCAAAAAAAAAAAGTTAATACCCGACCCTAGTTGGTCTATGATCTTTCTAATGTTTGACAAATAGGTTTCGTATTTTTAAAAGTGCTATATTTAAATTATTTAACTTTGTAATTTATAATACCATTAGTCCTTTTATTTTTTTCTATTAAAAATGTAAAGTCAAGTCACCTATTAAAAAAGGACAAAAGTACTAACAGAATAACAAGTCATAAAATTAAAAGATTTAAATGTATCATTTTGATTATAAAGACTTGTTTGTCAAATACGATAAAGGTCCGAGATGAATTAGAGTATTAACTCAAAAAAATGAATGACGTGTGAAGGTGAAAGACCATCTTTTCATTTTTGTTATAAACTCTGGGACCTTTCATCTTTCATCGGGCCCTATATAGAACATAACAATAAATTTACAAGATCAAATGTGGTGTATGAGGTTTCTGGAAACATTCTAGTGTGGTCTCTCTATGTAGCTTTAGTGAGGTACTGAAAGAAAACAACAACAACAAAAAAAAAAGAAAAAAAAAAAGAAAAGAAAAGAAGACAAATGGCAGATACTATTGAACTATAAAAAATAAAGAAAAATATGAAGTTTTACCACTTTGAGATTAGCTTTTATATGTTTGATGGAATCAAGCTGAAACGAGATAGTGGTTATATCAAATTGGTTCAACTCCACTCCTTCATGACCAGATCGAATTGGTGTAACATCATGTTCTATCAAAGTACTCTTCAAAATGCTCCATCCAAAATCAGGTATGATGTTCATAATTCTATTGAAAAATTGAGGCACCTTTTTCATGAAGTTATCATTTGATTTTAGGTTTGTTTGAAGTCGAGGGAATGTTAATGGAAGTGAAGGATCATCTAGCCTTTGAACACAAGATAGAAGAACTCCTATTAAGGTATAGCCATCCTGCAAAACCCCAAACCTGCATACATATGTATTTATAATGTAGTGTCATTCATTTACATACATTTATGTGCAATTATTATTATTATTATTTTAAAAAGTTTATTTTTAAATAGTTACTATTCATCAGATTTTCGATTGTTTTATTTTCTTGGTTTTAAATTTTTTCCCTGTTACTTGACATTTATGAGGCATGAACGAATTTGAATTACTTGCATAGCACGTCGGAAAGGCAAGTAGAAAAAAAAATGTTTTGTGCGTAGCAATGAATAGTAAAATTCAGCTTTTTTATATTGGGTTTTTAGTGTTTAGCTTTGTTTTTAGGCATTTTAATTAGCTTGTAGTGCATTTTGGCATAGCCCAAACCCATTACCTATGACCCAAACCCATTTTTCTTGTCTTATAACCGATATTAGCCATAAAAATTGACCAAAAAGAGAAAAAAAAAAAAAAAAGCTGAAAATTTGGCCTAAAAGGGGAAAAACGGGAATAAAAAAAAATTGCAAGAATTGGCCATTTGATCCAATCCAAAGCTTGGTTGTGAGATTTTGAGGTACCCAAGAGTCATTCCTAGCATTTTCTACTTGTTTAGGTGTGTGTTCACATTTTTATTTGGATTTAAAACTTATTTTAAGATTATTTAAATTTCTAGATTTGTTATAAATGCTTGAATTTATGGTTGTTCTTGCTTATGTTGCATGTTATGGAGAGTGTAGAGCAAACTTTTGAGGTTATTTGATAATTTTGTTGGCTAAAAATGGTGGTGGCATGTTGGAGAAGATAATGAATAGTACCGAAACTAGGGTTCCGAAAAAAAGTTACAATTTAATTGGATTCGAGACTTCTAATAGTTGGTATTTAGGTCTGTGAGCATGGGAAAAATAATCGTTATACTTGCCATGTGAAAATTCTAAGAATTTTGATCAAAATAGGCTACTTTAATTGGGGTTTTCGAGGTTAGCTCGAATCCGGAGCCGTTTTGACGTTATGGCTACTCTTTATTAAGTATTGAAGCCTTAGAAGTGCCTTCGTTTCGCTTGTTTGGATTCTGGAATTGGTACTTGTAGTGTAAACGCACAAAGAGAAAATCTTGGGGTGCCATAAGGTGTGGTTTGAAGGATAAGATAACTCGTTTAGGAATCTTGAATCTTGCCTTTTGATTTGGAGCTTAATAGCAAAGATTGACAAAGGGGTTTCTGGTTGAAAGTGAATCCAGGTGCGTTCGGGCATTAGGGCTAGTGTCTAGTAAGTGATGAGGTGCTAGAAATGTATTCGCTTCGCTTAGTTGAGCTCCGATTAGAGTACTTGTAGTGTAATGTATAAATAGGCAAATTCAGACTTTTTGTGTAATTGTACTTTAAAGTGAGATTTCAAGAGCTTAAGTGGTACCATAAAGTGTCATTAGAGATGTAGTATAGTTAGATTTGAGATTTGTTATCTTGTGTGAAGTTTAGAGCTTATTTTGTAAGCATTTAGAAGGAGATTTGTTAGATTTCTTGTGAATTACTTGAATTAGTTGCATTAGTAGTTATTCTATTGTTATGTTTGCTCTAATTGATCATGAAAGAGTTATATGTTATATAAGTGTGAAGTTTATGACCTAAATACCAAGCATGTGAAAAGTGTCTAAATGGAGCTTATGTGAATTAGTTAAGCTTATTGCATAAGTAGCTATTTGAATTGCTATACTTGTTATAATTGCTATATTTTTCTATTGATTGAGTTATAAAATGTAAATTGGGAAAAATGAGTATGATAACTTGAATTATCTTGTAATTAGCTAGAGTTGAGTTTAGACAAATGGTTAGCTTGTTGAACATGTAAGTTGAAACGGGAGGTGATTGGCTGTCATTTAGCTAATTAAATGGAATTAGGGCCTTGTGCATGCTAATGCTAAAAAGCAAAGAATGCTTCTTGTCATATCTTCTAAGTTCGTTAAAATAATGCATGTCTAGAGATTTTAGAGTTTGATATTGTGATATTAACTTTTAGAACTAGCTAGTTAATTGCATGATTAGCATTCTTAACTCATGTTATTTGTGTATAGTCAATCGGATGAATGTGGAATGATTTTATTGCATAACTGCCTAATTAAGAATTGAAGGGAATTGATGCCATGGGAGAATGTTCAAATGGGAGTTTGGCTAAGTTTTGTAAGTTTGGCTTCCTAAAGGTGAGGGAGTCTTCATTCCTTTTGTGCATATTAGCTTGTTTTATTATATGTTTTAAAATAAAATTTTTGTAAGTTTGGAAATTGAAAATGAAAATTTTTCTTAAAATATATATTTTAAATAACACCCTTCCACAATTAATTCTTTTAATCATCTAGTTCTACAGATTTTAATAAACCCTTATTAGTGTATTACACCATTGAAGTTATTCTTATATATGGATTGTGGCACAACGTAGACGAGTAGAAATAATCACAAGAAATGAAAACGAGTGTTTAGAAGAGTATCGTTATATAACATTTATTCACCCCTTCACTCTTTTTTAATAACTTTATTTTTATTAAATATATGAGAGACTTAACATTTAATACATAAATTTAACGATACAAAGTAGGGATAAATTAATCTATGGTGCTCCTGCTCCTTGTGATCCCTACTTACCTACCTGTGGGTTCTACACATGTAAGGGGCACTCCTCTATCTGTATAGAGCATAGGGAGCAGGAACACCATAGAATTAATTTTTTTAGAAAATAATAATGACTAAATTGATTTTTTTCAAGAAACAATAGGAACTAAATTAATTTTTTCAAAAAATAATAAAGATTAAATTGACTAATTTTGAACAATAGGAATGAATTTGAAATTTTTTGAAAGATAATAGAGACTAAATTGATTAATTTTCAAGAATAGGGACGAATTTAAAATTTTGGTGAAACAATATGGACTATTTGTGTAATTAACCCCAAATATTGTACACAATAAGCAAACAGATATACTGTCTTTATCAAGGGCAAACCTATGAATTCTTGTCAGTGGTTACATTTGTTTTTTCTATGGGGGGCTGATTAACTTTTTAACTTAAAATACATAGATATCTAACTTTTTTTTTTTTTTTTGAGAAATATATATAATTTTTAACATTTTTCTAGACCAGTGCAGGTTACAGCCCCCACTCGCCCCCATGTGTATATGCCTCTGATCTTTATGTAGGAAACAAATGTTACTTGAATGATAAATTAAGAGTAAAAGAGGTGTATAGAGGACTAGGATCGGATCCTCTCCTGACTAATATTTTATTCTAACCATTTATTTAATTTGATCGATGAATTAAATGGTTGATGTACAAGTTAAAATGTGAGATAAAATATTAGTTGGGAGATGATTCGGATCGGTGTATAGAGCCTATTCTTTTATTCTCATCTTTTTATTTTATTTTCTTAGTGTAACTCAATAGATATTATTAGATGAATTAAATGGTTGATGTACTATTGACGAGTTATACTAGCTAAGATAGTTAGCTGACTTTATCTATCACGCCCCGAAATTAAAAATACAAACATATAACACGTGACAATCGCCGTACACATCTAGTACAAGGCTCAAACTCACTTTTTGATAACTAGTGCAAACAACAAACTTATTCTAAATACTTTGTATGTAATATTTCCAAATCTTCAAAAATGAAAGGTCAAATATTTCAATTTTAAAGTCTGTATCTAAATCACGAGAAAGTTTCAAATGCATAAATTGTTGCAAAGGGAAGCCAAAATCAAACTACTCCCAGAACATCAAAGATCAAATAAAAATTCCTTGTTAATATTGTTGTTTCATTTAGCATTTTATGTCTTCTGAATCTGAAAATCATAATAAAGAGTGAGCTACACAGCCCAATAAGTACTCTACAACTTTTCTAGCTTGTTGGCATGACTCAAAAAGTATTTAAAAGTATTTTATTCATGGAAATATCAATATATACTAAGTCCGAAACAAATTTATCGAAGCATACATATTAAGTAAAAGTGCACGAAATTAACAAGAGACTATGATTTATGAAGAGCCACACAAAGGGATAAAAATTCATGTAGCCATACGAAGATCCACAAAGACAAAAATCGAAACTAGTTTCGAATAATGCATCTCATAGTGTATACAAAGTCACAAAGATTGACTCCTTGAAGGGACACGTAACGAAGATTAATCATAGTCCATTTGAACGTAATAATCACATAAACAATTTGCATAAATAACTTTTGTAACGCCAAAGATTCAACTGAATTCCTACATGTCAGGCCAACAAAAGTTTTCAAATCAGATTTTAACTTAACAAATAATTTTAGCGCCATAAACCCAAAAATTAACTCATAAGAATCAAGTTCTCAAATCCATTTTAGAAAATTAATTTTCATAAGCTATTTTCTAAATAAGATAAAATATAATTTAGAAATATGATTTAAATTAACATAATTAAAATTTTCATAAAGTAAAGACTTTCATTTTGAACAAAATTATAATAAATACATTTATCCGGAACAAAAATCTAGAAGAATTGTGGATACTTACAATCAAATCCACATTGAAACTTTCACATAAAAATCTGAATTTTCCCAAATCTAAACATCACTGTACAAGAATACTACACTAGATCCTTTGAACTTATGCATGCCTTGATTCTGCAGTACTTCTACCTCTACATCTGATGAACATAAATTTTACCTTCTATTTGGAGTTTTCTTTTTATTATTATTTATGATACAAATGACTATGATGGAGGATATGTAACAACCACATGTATATTATATCATGTTTAAACGACTAATTTATGTTATAACATCACCATCAAACCCTTCGCATCCCCCTTATAACATCAGTTATAACTTTTCCTCTTCCTTTTATGAAATGATATTATAACAGTCAAATACAAAAAGTTCATAATTCCTAACTCATTTACTCCCAATTATGATCCATGATGTGTAGAATATGAATAGTTATATTTCCATGACCAATAATTCTATTGTCAATACCCACAAAATAAATGCTCTTCTCCTTAACATTATTTACATAATGTTTTTTTTGACAAAAATCTCGGGTATTACATTATGACTTTTCAGCTTGTATCACGAAAAGAAAAAATTGACGCGAGCGTTGGATTTTAGCGACGACACTTTTTTCTGTCGCTAGACAATTATTCGGTCATTAAGTAATTATAGAAAAGTGATGGAAATTTTTATTACTAATTTTTTTCACTAATCCGTTACTAACTAGCGACAGATTTGGACGAAAAGTGAATTGGGGAAGGAATAGTAACACACATTTGAATTGTTATCACTATTCCATCGCCACTTTAGTGACAAACGTTTGAAGTTTTGTCGCTAAATTACCTTCCATGGCTAATCCATTGCTCAATAGCGATGGATTAGCGATGAAATTAGTAATAACGTTAAAAATAAGCATTAAAAATTATACTTCGTTTTTCAACTAAGTTGAAAATATAAACAATTAATTTTGAACGTAATTATGGGTCTAAGACACGAATTATAAAGGATTTGACGTAATAAAATATCACTCCCTATAGTACGAACTATATGTTATATCTTACATCATCTGATGTTATTGATTTTTGTTCGAAAAGTGGTTTGGACCTCAAATTAAGTTCAAAACACATGTTTATATTTTTAATGGATTTTAATATGTAATAAGTAAAAAATTATAATTTGTAATGTTTATTTTTATTAATTACAAAATTCCATATATAATCTGTCACAACAACCATCTTTTGAAATTTTGTTGCTAATTCATCGCTAACTCATGTTTCGTAGCTAATCCGTCACAAAGTAGCGACGGATTAACTACATAATTTAGTATTAACATTTTCCACGGATATTTATATACAAAGATATAGGCTTTTAGGGGGGAGTATAAGGTATAGGTAGGAATAGTATTAGAGGTAAAGGTGGGTATGGGGTACGATAGGGTAGGGAGTGAGGGTATAAGGTGTGGGATGAACGTGTCATTACAATTTGGTTCGTATCTAAAATAAAGATGGAAAATTTAGTCCATCTATAAAATAGTAATGGAAAATTTGGTTCATCTCTAATACAGTATAATCTCTTTAAATTAATAATTATAGGACTATTAATTTAGTGAGATATTAATTTATTGATCAATTAATAATAAAAAGTTATAAAGATAGACATGTCATTAATGAATTGAGGTACTGTCAAAAATAGATATCAACCACCTCTTAAATTTCTTCAATAAAAATGACACCAATACAGTGATTTTGAGTATAAATGAGATTATTGACAACATGACAAAGTATTATCAAGATGAAACTGAAGTTGAAGATGATAAACAGCATTTAGAACTATTGTCACGAAAGGAAACACTTAAAGCATCAATGACATTCAAAAACCTTTTATTACAATACAAGAAAGAAACACTGGGACTTTTAGGCGCACTACACATAATTAAAGAAGAGATTTAGAAGAAAAAAAACCTTATAGTCAATTTATTATGTACTTTTTAGCTAATTATTAAATTATAAAATATTTGGGTTTATAAAATATAAAGAAAATATTTTGTATCAAGATTATTAATTTTTTCCACTGGTCCCAAGTCGGGACTATTAAGGTCAAAAATTTTGGAGCATCATCCTAGGCCAGATCTGGATCTCGATTCCTCTAGCTAGGCTCAAAGCTGGGTTCTGTCAATGAGCAACCTACAAAACAAGGCCCACTGGGGCTGTGCCCTGGGGGACCCCTCTGACGATCAAGTCAATTCGGGATCTCAAATTGCATATGAGCAAAATAAAGAGAGAGAGAGAGAGATGTGAATGAGCGTGTGCATTGGGCATATGTACCCCATATTAGTTACCTTTCTTAGAAGGGATACTCCTATATTTATACTAGTCTTCGGTTTATTAAAAACTGTCAAGTGTCCCACTACTAGAGTGTTCTACAAGCTTGTAGAGTGTAATATGTTATAATTATATCGTCCAAGGTTTATGATAGACCTCGGACTAGACCTCAGGCACTGGACCTCGGGCACTAGATCTCGGGCATCGGACCTCAAGTCTTAGGTTGACGAACGTTGGCCTCGGGTTGGTGGGATTTTTAGGGGTATTTTGGTAATTGTTCTTAGACTTGGAATTTTACCTCATATCAATTGCCCCCTCGATTTTTTGAGCTCTGTAGGAGGTCGGGAAATCGGTTACTACTGTGCTTCCACTTTCCAGGTTCATTTCCCTACTTAGGCCATTGTGAATCGACTCAACCTGATCTCTGTTCAATTGAATGAACCATGGTGGTTCATAGAGGTGTGCCCTCGAAGTGGGCAAATATATGTTTGGGCGAGAAATAAAAATCCCAAGCTTCTGCTAGTTTGAGTTTATCAGTCATACTCATTATGAGTGGTTTGTCTTAGGTAGGTCGACCTTGGTCTTGGGTTGGTAGAACTCTTGCTCATGTGGCCTCATGTTTGCGAAGCCTCGGCCTTTGCCTCAAAAGAATCTCGTTATCTCGAGATGGCTCTTGTATTTCAGTTGGGACGACCCATTATTGATGTTTGTTGTGGTTTTAATGGACTTTTGATTATGTTGGGAAGAAGTAACTCCGGTAGTGGCTGGCAAGACCGCGAAGGGTTCTTGCATTCATTATGGGGATAATATCACTAATTTCGGACTGATAAGTTCTCATAGGATACTCTTCTCAGCTTGTGGGGGCTTGGTAGGTTCCCGTAGGATATCTTTTATAGCCCCTTATTTAAAGGATAATAGTTCACGAGGTGGCTACCGAGCTCCTGAAGAGGCCTGGTATAGCTGGTAGAACTGGTAGGTCCACTTAGGAGTTTTGTCTTGACCTCGGAATAGATAACTCTGTTGGCAGGCTGTGTCCTAATTTAAGAAGTAATGGCCTCAAGGTCGGCTGGTAAGGAATACAATTTTTAGGAGTGGTCCCTAATGTTGTTCATGTAAGCCTACCACCTGACTGCTGATTCCGAGCCAAGTAGGAGTTAGAGAGTGACAATGCTGAGGAATAACTGAACAAGGGAATCAACCCCGAGGTCAATCAATCTGGATCACATGGTGCTGCCGAGGGTGATGCCTCCCAGGCTTAGACTTAGACTTTCAATATGCTTCAATCTCAATTCTGATCTTATAACGAATTTCCTCAACTAGTGGGATATACATTTTTGCCAACTTGATATGTTTTTTTGTTGGTAGACGACTTAGCCTTCATACTGATTCAACCTCTGTTTACTTACAGCGTTTTTTTTTACTTTATATAATTGACTGCCGAGGTCAGCTTGAGCCTTCCCTTTTTCGCATTTATCAGCATTTTTAACATTGAGGGGTTGGTCCTCGTAGGGTCTTCCACCTTTGATTTTATCTCGGGCTCGATCGTGTGAGATAGGCTGAAAAGTCTTCATAAGGTACTTGTTTTAGCCATTGTTGTATGGATAAAGTCTTCAGAATCGATTTTCTAAGCTCTCGTAAGAGTCTTTTTCTATAACCAACGACTGTTAAGTTCCCTTAGGAATCTTGTATAGCCTGGGGCTGTTAAGTTCCGGTAGGTATATCTTATGGCCAATGAGGCTGGTAGGAGTCTTGTTGAGTTCCTTGTAGGAATCTTGTCAACTCCCATCAAGGCCTTTGATGTGGGGCTGGTAGGAACATTGTGAGGTTCCTGTCGTGGCCCTTGATGTGGGGCTGGTAGGAACGTTGTCTGGTTCTCGTCGTGGCCTTGGATGTGGGGCTACTAGGAACATTGTAAGGTTTCTGTCGTGGCCCTTGATGTGGGGCTACTAGGAACGTTGTTCGGTTCACATCGTGGCCTTAAATGTGGGGCTGATAGGAACGTTGGCCAGTTCCCGTCGTGGCCCTTGATGTGGGGCTAATAGAAGTGTTGAGTTCTTCATGGGAAACCCATTAACTCTCGTCACGGCCCTTGGTAGGGATGATAGGATTGTTGAGTTCCTCATGGAAACCCATTAACTCCCGTCACGGCCCTTGGTGGAAGGAACGTTAACCCCCCGAGGCGGTTGTTAAGTTTTCTGTAGGAATCTTTTATAGCCAGTGGGGTTGGTAGGAACGTTGTGAGGTTCCCATCTTGACCCTTGATGTAGGGCTGGTAAGAACGTTGTGAGGTTCCTATCTTGGCCCTTGATGTGAAGCTGGTAGGAACGTTGTCCGGTTCCCATCGTGGCCCTTGTCTTCATTTCCCGAGGTCATTTTTAAGTTCCAGTAAGATTTTTTATAACCAAGCCCTCATCTTCGGGTCAATCCCTGTCATGTTAGTAACTGACAACGCATACTTATTATTGAAAAACATATTATTGATACCTTCCACATTCCTGGGGTAGGCTTGGTGGGCCTCGGCCTGGGTTTGGTAGACCTCGACCTCAGCTTGGTTGACCTCGGCCTCGGCTTGATAGACCTGGGCCTCGGCTAATGGGCCTCGGCCTCAATTAATAGGCCTCGTAGGGGTTGGCTCGATGGTTAACTCTACGAGCCTTCTCGAAGGTTCAGGAGGTAGTCTTGTCGGGAGAGCTCTGCGGAGGTTCAGTTGACCCGATCTTAATTGAGATCGAGGTCGGGCTAATTTGATTGCCCTTGTCACTGATGATCCTCTTCAAAATAACTAATCCAGCATGCTAATGTGGCCCGTAGGCATAAAGAGTCTATAGATTTTTTGAAGCTCTTGTAGATGCATAAGTAGGTGATCCGAGCTTGCCGGGATGATAGACAATGACACTTGGGCCAATCCCTGCAATGTTAGTGACTAACAATATAAATGTATACTATCATTGAAAAACATATTTTTGATACCTTCCTGGGGTTTTAAAGGAGGTCGGGAGATAGCTCCACACAGACCCAAAGGTCGGGTGAGCTTTGTGGAGTACCAGTTGCCTTGATTCAATCATCCTTATTGACGTTGAGGTTTGTTAATTTGATCACCTCTGCTGTTGATTCTCTTCAAGTTCTCAACCTTGTTGGTTCACACGGCTCGTAGGCTTAATGGAGGTCGCATAGACTTGTGTAAGGAGTCCGAGGACTTGCTGAAGCTCGTGTGGGTTTATATGAGCCTATATCAGTTGTTATTTGTACCATATTTACACAACCATAAGTATAATTTCACAGGATATAATAGATGTTTGGTATGAGCATGTTGACAATACTACTAGAGATAGTGATCTTCATGTTATGACTTTCAATCATTAAGATCCAAGCCTAATAGCTCATTTGAAAGTCAACTAATCCAACAGGTAAGCTTGTACCTTAGCAAAATAATCATGCAAAGCCAAGCAAAATTTATCATATCAGCTTATGTTAGTAAAGCTTATCAATAGAATTTACCCAAGTAAAACAGAAATAGAGATAGAGTAGGAATTAGTAATTTCCTTAATTTTTCTCTTTCTAAAAGAGATGAAGTGTACCAGACTCCCTTATATTTTAGCGAAAATGCACAACACCCCTTTATAGTTTAAAAACTCCATGAACTAGTCCCTATATTTTTTAAAAGTGCACGACACCCCCTATAATTATAAAATCTATCATATTTAACGGATTTTGTAAAAAAGACGTAAATACCCTCATTTTTTTTCTCTCTTTTGCCATTTCCTCTTTTGTTTAGGCAAAAAAATGGTAATTTGGTCAATTCATATAATTATTTAATGAATAAATTCGTTAAAAATAAAAAAAAATCTCACTTAACCCGTGTGAAGTACACTCTTCGTTAAATTTAACGGATTTTTTAACGGTAGAGGGGTGTTGTGCACTTTTGAAAAACTACAAGGACTAATTTAGGGAGTTTTTAAACTTTAGGGGGGTATTGTGCACTTTCGCTAAAGTATAAGGGGGTCTGATGCACTTCACCCTTTTAAAAGCGACATAGAGTTCGGGGACTTCCATTCTTTTAGAAAAGCATAGCTCATACTATCTTCATAATGCAATTCTTTGTACCTTTTCCTCCAAGGTTCTGCGAGTTTTTGGTGTATTGGAATACACAAAAGTCGAACCATAATGACACGCTTATAGAATGCATAATATTTTCACATGAATATGTTGAAAAGTAATAGTAACAGAGAAACAGCCCGGACACATTCATATATAAATCAACATACAATTCTTTCCCAGTGGGTGCAGTTTATCACACAAAGTTGGCTCAAAAAACTGATTTTCAGTCTTGTAATGCCTTAGACTTCTTCCATGAACTTTGGTCTTGAGCCTATAAGCTAGAGCCTTTAGTCCAAGCTAGATAATAAGACACCAGTTCCGATTAAGCAAAAGGGAAAGAATATTAGAAAATAAGGTTCCCAGGCAGCGAGTTTAAGCATGCGCATATCAATACGAGTGTGCATGTATCAATGTCGATAAGAAACAGTATACTAATACAGACAGTAACGAATATGTGGAGTGGTCTTGCATATGAGTGTTATCATGAACGATATTCTGCAACTGTAAATTATTAGCAAGTCATCTTAATATAGTTACTAAATAGTAATGTAATCATTGAGTATGACAACTTTCAGCTACAATAGGATAGAAGCATGTGAAGTCAAAAATTTAAATATATGTCTTTTGACACGTGAATCAATCATACACGCTCAAGGTGCTGGATAGCAAGAATTAGCATAGTTTGTAGAAGAGTAAGATTTAAATCTTCTTTAGGTCCAAATATCAAAATGAATTAATTTACATATAAGAAAATATATATGTAAATGTTCTTGCAAGAAACTGGAAAGTAGAAATGAATATATTCACTTTTAATATAAATTTATTCTCCATGAACTGGTTTACTAACCCAGGTACAATGGCGCTGAAAACCCATAATAAGTTTTAGCATCCCACCAGTAAGATTTAATAAATTCTGGCCCTCTCCATAAAGAAATAAAGTACCAAGATTCAAAGGCGGAGCCAGGAAATTAATTTTGGGGGGGCCGAAATTTTTTTTTTTGTATTGTACTTTTTGTACATTATTTTTGTTAGTATAAAAAAGTGTACAATATTTTTTATACGGTATTTTTTAATTAGAACTACTTTAAGATATTTTATAGTTTGTACAATATTTTTTGTACAGTTTTGCGCTAAAGCAACATTCAACATGATTACACTAGCTAGTTATGTAAACAACTAAATAAACTCAGTATCACAGCAACACTAAATAAATTTGACTTGGTCCTTGTTAATTCATAATAAATATTCTTAATTAGCTATTATTAAAAAATAAATAATAAGAAATTAACTAAAAAATTTAATCAAATACAATGATATATTTACATTTGATATATTCAAATCCCAAAAAGTGATATATTTACAACTAAATAAACTCATATCACAACAAGACTAAATAAATTTGACTTGATCATTGTTAATTAATAATAAATATTCTTAATTAGTTATTATTGAAAAATAAATAATAAGAAATTAACTAAAAAATTTAATCAAACACAATGATATATTTACAATAAAAAGTGATTGAAGCAACCCTAAATACAAGTTATAAAAGCATACAAATTCTTCTAAAAAACGTTTAGAGTTCTTTAGAAGCAGTCATAGGTTTTTTTTTTCCAAGCCTGCATACTACATACATATATATATGTAGACATAAATATAAGAAATCAAAAGTGATTGATGCAATACTAAACACAAGTTATAGAAGCATACAAATTATTTTAAAACACGTTTAGAGTTCTTTAAAAGCAGTCATAGTTTTTTTTTCCAAGCCTGCATACTACATACTATATATGACATGATAGAATATAAAAAAGGAAGATGATAATTTTGTTTTAAAAAATGTACAGTAATCAGCATATATACCTTTTTTTTTTTTTTTGAACATAGCATATAGACATTTTAACTTGAGATTTACAAGAAGATGTTGTGTAATAAAGTTGAGATTTGCAAGGAGAATTTGAGAAAAAAATGAAGATGATGATTGATGATTGTTTTGTTTTGTTTTGTTTTTTTTTTTTTTAAAAAAAAAGTGAAACACAGTTAGACCGAACTTTTAATCTCAAGGTTAAAAGCGCATGTAACTTTTTTTAAAAGAAAAAATAGTCTCCTCGTGTAAGAATGATGATGTTGCATAGGAAGTGCCACGTAGCTTTTTTTTTTTTTTTTCTTTCACCAACTTACAAAGCAAAACAAGCAAAACAATAAAGCACATTGCTGCCGCGGTTATTCGAACTCATGCCTACCATCTGAAAACACTCATGACAAACCACTAAGCTAAGCCACATGTTGAGAACTTTAGCAACTTTTATAATATTTATTGGGGGGGGGGGGGGGGGGGGGAAATCTTTTTTTT